>JAEQBA010002900.1:104595-195305 GCA_019434445.1 Phalangium opilio
TTTTACTAATATTGGGACGACATAGTGTTTTGAAATCCGCCTCGAGGCTTTTGTCAAGAGGGATTGTATGATCCCTGTGTATTCTAGCAAAAACTACAGAATAAGGGAGGCATAGCCGATCGTTGTTCTTGATCTGAACAATACATTTCTTCTCCCTGCCAAAAGTCTCGAAGCTACAAATTCCTAGCCGTTTCGAACGGTAGGCGCCTTGGGGCAATCTCACACGCTGTATGGTTATTCCTATAGGACCGAGAAAAAACTTGGATCCTCCTTCAGAATTATAGGCTTTATCGCAGCCACTACTTCTAGTATGAATCCAATATATATTTGATCCCTTCTTCTAAAACTAAAGTTGCGGTTTGAATGCCTGGATTATTAATGCTTGTCATCGAAATTGCAAATCATGTCATCGGGTAAAAAGTCGTCAAAAACGTACTCTAGGAAGTCGCTTACAGATTCGACGATGTTATTGTCGAATTGTACCTCATTTCCATCCATCAAGATTAAAATTGGGGAAGGACACTACCCCGCTAGAAAGTACGTTTACACCTGGTGGTTGCAACTAGCGGAGATGGGGGTGGAGGTGGAGGAGTAAGAACCCCACCCCCTAACTGTCCTTCCCCCAAATCCATTGACTCATTCTGAGATGGAGCTATAGGAGGGGTAGTATAAACGTATTAAGAAAGAAACGTCGTCGTTTTGAAACGCCTCTTCCAGAGGGGAAAAAGGATGAAGAGGGCTATGGTTTGCCCTAGACTGCGGGGTAATGTTAAACATAGACGGGGGTGTAGAATAGTTTGCCATAAACGTGTCATCGGCATTTAAAAAGGCTATTCTCAACGAGTCTGGAAAGTCGACTAAAAAACTATCAACTTCAATGGGAGTTCAATTTCTACATTAGAGTTGGCCATTGCGATAATTTAAAATACATATACCGCAAAATACTAATAATAAACTGAATAGGCCTAAATAATAATACTAAAACACAAAAATATACTAAAACACTAATGCAAAACCATAAAACAGTAAGTACTATAAAAAAATTGAAAGTATGTACAAAAAAAATCAGTCAAATACAAAACAATAAAGTACTTAAAAAATTGAAATACTTATAAAAAATTGAACGTACTTATAAAAAAGCTAAGTTAAATTGAAAAACACTTGTATACTACGAGTTAAATACTAAAACACTTGTAAAAAAATTTAAAATACTAAAACACGTATAAAAGCTAAGTTAAAAATACTAAAGCACTAAGATATGGGCACGGAATAACTCACAAGTTTTGTTTGGGAGCAGAAGATTTCTTGGCTTGCATCAACAGCGGTCAGAAGTAAAACTGATGAGTAGCCTAGAGTGATCCGCCCTTTATACTTTCGTGATACAATTAGAAAAATAGATCCCCCTCAATGTCATAAACATGTCTTAACACGTTTGGGCTAGTCATAAAACACTCTAAATATAAATTCCATTGATAACAATACAACTGGCTCGACCACGCCCCCTTTAAGGCCCTAAACCATCTGGTGTGGGGGTCCAATTAAAGAATTGACAAAATAAATTCTTTGGTTCAAGTTCAGCCCTCTTTTTGGCCATAGAAGTCTTGGAATGACCCAAAAAGACAAACGGAATAGATGCTTTTGTCCCCCCCCTTTTCAAGGTCATAAACCAACCTGTGGGGTGGCACAATAAAGAAAAATAAATTCCCATGCATCTCAGGGACCCGAGGTCATTCACCCCTCCCTAAAGCCATAAATCATTTTGGGGAACTCTTACAGACCAAACTGAAAATAGGAATGATTTGAATAATTTAGTTAGAATTTATTTCAACGCTTTAAACATTTGAAATGTTTTTTTCAAATGATGCGTTTCGTGTTGATAAATGTAATGTATACGACTGTTTTCGTTCCGATGGTCTATTCAATTTCACATGTATTCCTATGGGATTTTAGAAATTTTAAATGACGCGTTTCGTGTGGGTACAATGCAATTTAAATGTTCAAAAACGTTTTACTTTTAACACGAAATATGTTGATAAAAGCTAAGTAACACCCTACACTATAACCACTGAAAAGTTTTGTCAAGACTGTAGTAGGTATAATAGTATTACAAAGAACAAATTAAGGAAAAAAATATATTTATTTCGAGTTACATTTCAAGTTTTTGACTGGTTCTTTTATAATTTAGAAAGGTAATGAGGTATGGAATATATTACAATAATAGGATCTAACTTTCCTGTCGCAAAAGTTCTTGAATAAACATTTCAATTATGGCTTTCTCGAGATTAACACGATTAATTCTTAGTACAATATCGTCATTCGGAGTAAGTGTTGTTGGTATGGGTTGGGTTGACGGAATGACTTTTTCTTTCTCCCACTCTTCTTGAGGGACATCTCTGTACTTTCTGTTTGGTGGCATGTCTTTAGTCAGTGGGTTTTGGATGAATATGGGCATGTTATTTGTTGGTAATCCTTGAAGTAATGGACAGTCTGCCTTGAATTTCTGATGCTCCTCGAAAACATTATCGTTAGGTTCCCATCCACGTAGCGTTAAGTCACAAAAATGGCATTTAACAGCGTCCGTCCCCGAACTTAAATAGTAAAACCCATGACGGGCTAGTTCGGACGGTTTTACAAACGTACTCGCAAATGCACCAAACGTTTCTAGACGGGTAATTTCGCGATTCATCTTATCCTGGCGGTGTCTAACAATCAAATGAGGTCCTGACCAAATCAGCCTCTATTTATACCCCAAATAAGGGGATGAAAGGTTAGATTGTAATGGATGCTGTTACTAAGCAGACGTTAATTCGCGAAGCTCTTTCAAAGCCAGGGAAAATAGTGGCAGTTACTTTCATCCTAGTAACTGTATTCCTAGTTGAATTTGCATTTGGTATTTTAAAAATATTACTTTAATTTCGGGTAACGCGACAAAGACATAACATGTTCAGACTTGTCAGGATAATGCCTTCAGGGCAAACACCTGGAAACAATTAAATGTTTCGTGGTAGGAAGAGTCACCGACTAACAAAGCAATAAATCCGAAAATAGATTTCATTCATAACAACACAACTGATTCGACCATACCCCTAAACCCATTAAAGCACGTCTTTATAGTAAAAATAAAAACGGATGGGGATAAATTCTTTTGTTCAAGTTCTGTCCCTTTTTATGGCCATAGACCAGTCTGAACGATGTTACGTATAATAATTACGTATAAATAAAAAGCCGATGGAATGTCTTAACCCGTTTGTGTGAGTCATAAATCACTCAGATTCCATTGTTAACAATACAACTGGTTTAGCTACGCCCCCTTTTAAGGTCCTAAACCATCTGGCCAATAAAGGGCAATAAAAAAGTACCATTCAATATACCCTCAAGCTAATTATCAACACCGCACTCTCAAGAAAATCTCGCGATAAAGATCATTCAGTCCTCAGCTTTTAAACCGTAAAGACCTCCCGTAAGAATGTCCACCAAAGTAGGAGGTCGTGTTTTAGATTACCGCGTGAACGCCCGTGTTAGACTCGGGGCTGAATGCTCGGTGGTGTTTGGGGTCAATGGATTCGAGCCAAGCTTACTTTTGACAAAGAAGGACGGGACTATTCTCGCAATCTCGGAAGACGTTTTGACGGAATTTATGGAGGAGTGGACGGAGATATATTCAGCTATAGAAAGTGGCGACTGGGGTAATTATCGTTACTTGAACTTGAAAATAAAAATAACCGTTATGGAGGGGAGTATAGTATTCGACGATGGCAGCGTATTCACTCTAACAAAGGCCGAAGCAGGGAAACTGAACGAGAAATTTAGTTTTATGAGATTTCACTTCAAGCTTTTAAACGATCAAGCCGAAGTTATTAAATGCATGTACGAAGCTATTGTAAAACGCATGAATGATATATATCAAAAATATTATGTAAGTCGCGGTACTATGTCGCACAATGATTACGACCGTGTAAAAAATTTCCTAGCAGCGTGTATAGTTCCTTCGAGCATTTTCGAAGATTTTTGTAACTTGGTTCGTGACAAAAACTTGACGCGTAAACTACAATTATATAATTTATTCTACATTTGCTTAAATAACGACGCGTACATTCGCGAATTAATTGGAATTGATTGTGTTCATTAAACGTTTTTGACTAAAATTCTGATTCATAATAATAATAAGCCTAGAATAACCTAGCATAAGCCTACCAGGATCTACAATACCATAAGCCTAGCATAAGCCTATCCCTACAAGTACCAGCCACGTGACGTCATAAAAAATTTGCCATGACGTCATGCCAATACACTAAAAATAAATTCAAATTTCCCGCCAACACCATCACGTGACGTCATCAATTTCCTCCCCCCCCCCAACACCTTCACGTGACATCATCAATTCCCCCCTTCCCCCCCAACCCCCAGGATGACGGTATAGAACAGGTTTTAACCCCCCCTGAAGGGGGGAAGAAGGGGGGTAAAACCTGTTCTATACCGTCATCCTTACTCTCTTTGGTGAGAATCGTTACCATGTAAATTTGAAAGGCCCATTTATATTAGACACTCCAGCCAAATCATTTGTAAAACGAACCAAAGGCCATACTGGTTACAGCTCTTGTGATAAATGCACTGTTGAGGGAGAACACATTGACCGTAGGATGACCTTTATAACCAACGGTTCAGAGACGATGCGGACCGATCAATCATTTTAAAATAAGTTAGACGAAGATCATCATTCAGCTGGGTTAAATTCCCCTCTTACAGCGCTAAAAATTGGAATGGTATCGCAGTTTCCATTCTACATCTAGTATGTTTAGGTATTATGCGCAGACTGCTATATTTTTGGATGCGTTCTGGACCGTTTTCTGTGCGATTAGGGCAAAAACATATAGATTTAACATCTGAAAAACTGATTAATGCTCCAAAATTTATTCCAAATGAGTTTGCGCGTAAACCAAAAGCACTAAAGCACATAGATAAATGGAAGGGGACAGAACTGAGACAATTTCTTTTGTATACATCACCTATTTTATAAATTGGTATACTTTGTGAAAATTGTCTCAAGCACTTTAGGCTATTTCATTGCGCTATTTTTATTCTGTCTAGCATGGAACTATGTAGGACTCTTAACAGATATGAGTCAAAACTAATTGGAGTGTTTGTCAGCGAGAGTCCAAAGCTTTACGGTGATAAGTTTGTAGTTATGAACGTGCATAGGGTAACTCATTTACATCTGGATGTATTGAGATATGGGCCGCTTGATGGTTTTAGTGCTTTTCGTTTCGAAAATGAACTACAATTCATAAAGAAGGAACTTAGGACACCTAATAAGCCTTTGCAGCAAATATGCACAAGATTTACTGAGAAGGAAAATTTTAATTTGACTAATACTCTCAGAAATGGAGAAAATCACTTCATTAGACCTTACAATTTCAACTATGAGAAACTTGGTTGTATTGAACTCCCCAAGAAAGGTCAATCATATAGAAAGGTTAAAACTGATAAGTTTGTAATATCAATTAGTCTCGCTGATTCGTGCTCTCTATTGGAAAATGGTCATTATGTAGTTGTAGTTAATATTTTTAGAAATGACAAGGGCGTGTTTATATTTGGGCGTATTTATAAAGTGATCAGAGACCTTTTCCCAATCTGATAGTGAATGGTGAGTATTTTTTGTTTCATAAATGTATGGGAAAGCCTCAAAAACATACTCTGTTTAGGAGATAATTCATTGGAAGTGCCTCAGGAAGATGTTGAACTACTGGAAAAACAACACGCGGAACATAAACCAAACGCCGAAAAGAATGGTATAAACTCCTGGAAAAAAAATAAGTATATATTTCGATATAATTTCAGACGATTCTGGCAATGAAAATCCAGTGTCTAACTGATAAATTCGATAACAGTGGAAAAAGCCCATTGATTAAAAATTCAGGTCTAGGAAGCGATCTACCTTGCAATATCTTTCTGAAAATATAAACTGGACTGGGGCAAATGGAAAAAATCCCTTTAAAAAAATTAAACTAATTCAGGCGCTTAAAGGTATTCTTTCTTAATTTTTCAAATTTCAATAACCTTGATTTAGAGCTCCAAGAATTCATACTTTGCTTATGTATATTATATTTCAAACTGTATGTGTAATTGTTTTATTGCTTTCATTAGATGCTGTTCGATCGAACCCAAAATGTGTAAGAGCGACTGACCATGAAATGGAAGAAATAATTCGGCACTGGGTTAGGCATTGTAAAGACCGTGATGGTGGTCGAAAGGAAAGGGCCCTTAAGCAAGTCCAAAAGTTGAAAAACCCTTAATGACAACATTTATCATTAAGTAGAAGACGATCATCATCATCATTATTTATGTCTATTTTTCGGGTTGGTGGAGGTGTTTATAATCGTACATGTATGACGCATTTATGCAAAATAAAACTGTTTTGAATTAAAAAAGTGTAATTATAAACCTATATTTTATGATCGGCAAACTGCCAAAAAAACCGTAAACCGACCCTTAAAAGTAATTGAAAACGCTGACCAGTTTGATGTCGGCAAACTGCCTAAAGGGCCATTAACCGACCATTAAAAGTAATGAACAATACTGAGCAGTTTACAGTCGGTATAAAGATTCCTTGAACTTGTTAGCCAACTATTTTTGACTACGCTAGATATAGTCGCACCGACTCGCAGCCAACTAAATAAAGAAGGCAAATTCAATAAGCGAAATTGTTGACTTAAACGAGTTGGGGCACAGTCGACTAATGTCTAAAGCACAGTTCAGCCGACCCCCAAGTCGAAGGTTAATTTTAGTCGGCTAACATTCCAATTGTCACTTTACCGACCGTCCATAGGCTAGTCATTGCGCTGGACATGGATTTTGATGGGCCGACAATAAAACGCGGCAGCCCAGCCAACAGTTTTTTATTAGTCGGCCCGACTGGTTTTTGCTACTGGGGATGTATCCAAGATGCACTTCTCGGCACTGAATTTGACGTCTCTGGATCGTAGAACATCATTTAGCTCCGGAACGTATAATCGATAACCATCTGCATTGTCTTCATAACCGACAATGATACCCTTGTAAGCTTTCTTGGATAGCTTCTTCCTCTTCTCCTTCGGGATATGGACATAGCAATCAGTCCCAAAAACTCGCAAGTGCTTGAGTGACGGATTTGGTTTGCCAGTCTATAACTCATATGGTGTTTTCCCAACCACATGAGTAGGAGCGGTGCGATTGGTAACGAGAAAGGAGGTTGTACGTCGCCGTGTTGATAGCCTCGGCCAATAGCTTGGGAGGTATATCCGGTTTTGAGTAGAGCATGGCACGACCAGACTCCATAATTGTCCGGTTCTCTCGTTCTGCAACCTCATTTTGCTGAGGAGTGTAAGGAATTGACGTCCGATGTTTCATGCCTATTTCTCGGTATTTGTCGGAATGCCTCATTTACATATTCGGCACCATTGTCAGTTATGAGTTCTTGTACGGTATGATCGTAATTCTTGCAGAACGCAAGAAAATGCTTAAAACGTTCTTCAACTTCAGACTTGTTTTCCAAGAAATACGTGATACGGATACCGGTGTATTCGTCTTTCAATAAAAGATAGTAGAGTTTTCCCTTTATCAAAAGCGACATAGAAATAACAAAAAGTGTTGGACTTAACGGCTCAGCCTGCCTTTTACCGTAGAAAACATCACGTTTGAAGAGCTCCAAACGTTTTTAACCCTGTTCAAGCTATAGCCAATGAACGAGCTCCAAGTGGGTCGCACCCGTGACGTCAAGAGTTGGATTTTTTCCATATTCTCTCTAAGAAAGAAATCTCCCTTACAAGCTCTGTTCCGCCTAGCGGAGTTTTCCTCAGGTCGAGTGGCTGCCAGTTCTGGGAGTAAGTTTTTTTTAACTGCTAGCCTGTTACGACCCCGCTCCCCGCTATTGTGTCGTCTGATCTCAGCGGTCTGTCTTACAGAATTGCGACAATATTTTTGTTAATTTTAAAGACAAGAGTATAATTTTATAGTTTAAATCAGTCAACTTAAATCTTGTTATACCTAGAAAAATAGGTTCTAAGCGACAGGCAGCGCTTCGATTCTACCCAGTGTAACTTTTATTTGAAATATACTGCTTCTAAATGTATTCAAACAGAGTTACAAAATGTTAGCCTAGGCTTAACAAAAGCGATATGTCAAAGCCCTGTTTAGACTGTTGCTCAGTTAGAATTAAAGAATTCAATGCCTAAACGAATGATTAATTCCTCAACACAATATATATATATAGCAAGTTCACACGCGAAAGAGAAATTCAAACAGACAACGTTGTAAATCCTAACCAAAATGAAAACCTCCAGACATTTTCACATCAAACACAAACTCTAAATAGTTTTGAAGTACGAGAAACAGAAACTGAATTTATTGGTACTCAGGTAAATGATGAAACGTGGAATGATATAAACATGTTTAAGACGCTCAAGAGAAAACGAACACAAATTGACAAGGAAACATATGTCGATTTTTTTCTCCCGAGAGATAAAAGGTGTAAACTGTCAGAAAGTTTAGCCCTTTTGGCTCTTGAAAACTTCATATATAATTTAAATTGGCATAAGTAAATATAACCATAATTCAATACCTTTGTTACTGCATAAATTTCAGTCTATAATTTCTTTTAGCGAGTCTCAATATTATTTTTGCTCGGAATTACGATGGAATAATTGAACAAATTCAAGTAACGATTGTTGAAACGCTCATTGCTTCCTGCAGCGAATTTCCTGTTAAATTAATTTTTTCAAGTGGTGGTTAACTGTCTATAGCCAGACTCTTCAAGCCGTTAGATAATATTCAATATTTTGATTTTGCATCTGAGAAACTGGACGAGGAAGCTGTTAATAAAGCTCTAGCAGAATTTAATGGAAAGCACGTTTTTTTGCGGCATATCCAAGGTATTGTATAATCATTAGAATCATTGCGTACGTCTTTCTTTTTTGAAATTCTTGACTGGTTTAGATCGACTGCGAGAGTATGGAAACAACCAAAAATTTATTGCGATTTGAATATCCTGTGGAGCGATTTCAATCTAAAGAGTGCCTATTATGGTCCATTCCACCCTCCAATGCTCCTAAAAACAAATTGAAAAACAAAATTTATATGTGCGGTAGAAGCCAGGCGCTTAACTGGTATGATTTTATAAATTTTAGTTGAGAAATTGCGTTCATAATTATCTCATACCTTATGTTTCAATTTACGGATTTATTATTAAATATATTAAGTACATTCTTCTATTAAATAGGTACTTAAAGGACCGAAAAGCTAAACAACACTTACGCCATCTCGCAAGGCAAAGAGGGCTACTACAAGTTCAAAATGCAAAATAAGTGTACTAACTCCTCGATCCAAAAGATAAAGGATGAGAGAAAATAGGATTTATCGTTGAAAACTAAATAAAGAAATTAAAATGTTAGAGAGGAAGGTAGAAGAAAATAGGGTTTACCTAAGTGAAAATCAGAGTAAAGAAATGTAAAATGCAATAAAGCAAATAGACAGCAAATTTCAGGATGAATTGGAAAAGGTACTCGGGGAAGTAAATTCTAAAAATCCAGCCTTGGGTTTAGTATTACGAAAACCTTGGAAAAAGGATGTGGAGCGGGAAACAAATGATTTTGCGAAAGATCAAGGAAGATGTACCAAAGGTAATCGGTGGAGCCCATTGACATACAGGATTGCGCTTAGTGTATATTCAAGGTCACCAGCAGCTTACGAAGCACTTTCGTCCTTTGACATCTTCAAACTACCAAGTGTTCATACCGTTAGAGCCAAAGCTCGTGAGATACCAAGCGAACAGTGGATAGATTTGAACATTTTAAGTGCTGAAGAGGAAGGGTTTGAAGCTCATTGCTTGAAGCAGATGGGTGACGTTAAACCTGTCAAAGAAGGCTTCCTGATATTAGATGAAGTCAAAGTAATTGGGAAACTACTTTGGAATTCCAAAAATGATCAGTTTATGGGCTCACAATTAAAACCAGAGGAACTGTCATCTTTAGAAGACTTATACAAGCATTCTAATACATCTGAAGTATTAGACGCGGAATATGTTTTGCAATTCCTGTTTAGATGTTCCACTACCAAATGTGACATAATTGGTCCATGTTTTATGTTTTCCAAGCCCGTGTCCCATAGCATTATCTCTCAAACCATTACACTTGTGATCTGGGCTTTTCATAGTGTGGATATAGACACAGTAGGATTGGTTTAGGATGGCGGAAGGTCAAATTGCACCTAACTACGTCACAGTTTGGGAGTAACATCTGGTCATATACCAACACCAGAAAAACATGAGGGAGTTTACAACTTCAAAATACATCCAAGATCTCCGAATCCTTGCCTCTTTGACCGATGGGTTTACTGGATCATATGTCCCTCCCATCAATTAAAGAATATGATCAACGCCCTTCATCACTCCCAAAAAGATGGAACACGAGAGTTTAATAAAGATGGAATAAGCTTTGGTTGGCAGCAAATTATAGATATGAAAGCAAGGGAAGATAACAGACGAGACAACGATGAATTAGTTCATGTGAAGAAATTGTGTCAAGCCCATATAGACCGGGACCCTTGGACAAAATTAAACGTTGGACCTGCCCTCATAATGCAGGAGAAAGAAGTCTTGGGTGAGCTCTACAACTATGCAAATCCCATGTTTGAAGAAGCACCTGCCGACAAAGAATCTGTAATGGCCTGTTACAACTATCTTTTCACCTGTAGCCTGATATTTGAAAACGGATTGTTATCACATGATAGGGTTACTCGACCAATACTTCTCCAGTTAAATCAATGTTAGAAGGTTTAAAGTATTTCGAAGATTGGGCTACCGAAAGACTAAATGAAGGAGAAAAAATAACAAATAATAAGAAATTCTTGTCCTGGCAAACGTTTGAGCTTCGAAGAATATCTGTTTACGGTTTTATCGGTTCCCTAGTAGCACTGCCGACGTAGAGCCTACATGGTCGGCTTTGTGTCTTACCGACGAGTTGGTAAAAAGTCACTAATAAGTCGGGAGAGTAATGGTTTGAAAGTCGAAATGTCCGCCTGGAGGGACGACGGCCCGCCGGTTTTCCTACTGTTATGAGGCGACTTTAAAACGACTGTTGGCCGACTATATGTCGGCGTCATTATGCCTACCTAAAGCCGCGCTCAATCCGACGATTTCGCGGCTTTTTAGTATAGGAACGGTAAATCGTCGGTAAAGGGCAGGTTGAGTAAGTGTTTGAGAATCGAAATGTCCGCCCGGTGGGACGATGGCCCACTAGTTTACCTACTGTTACGACACGAATGAAATACGACCCTCATCCAACACGTTTGAGAGTCGACTAAACCGCCTGTCAGCAAGAGGTCCGACGCTTTTGCGACGATCAAACCTTAACTCCAGGCCCGACGGTTTGTCAACGATCAAGCCTTAACTCGAGGCTTCATTCGCTTCATTCGCTTATAGTAAAGAATACTGATACCTAGTATTGAAATTTCTTTAATACATTTTCAACGAAAATCACTTTAGAATTTGTACTTTGAATATTTCAAGTAACATACAGGTTGAGCATCAATTATAACAATTTCAAATATTAAACAATGTATTCGATATTACACGACTAGTCTAATGGAAATATTAGCTGCCTAGCTAATTGGTTTCAACCAAAAGTAAACTTTTTCAGGGCGAGTATAATATTTACATCAATTGAAGCATTTATTAATATTCATTGTTAATATCTTCGATGTGCCCAGTTACTATCTCTTAAATACAAAAATCTTAATGAAAAATATTATTATACGCTTCCAGATTTTTTTAAGGAAAAAGAAAAACATACAATTCTAAAGGGTATTACTTGACACATTTTTATCTTAAAATGTTTGAAACCGCATAAAAATTCTGTAACTAAAACAAATTGAGATCTATTTTGGAATTCAGTATTATTTTCACAACCAAAAATCTTTAATATATAAGGTTTTTGAACTCCAAGCGCCCCAAAGCACTTGCTTCTTTTATATTCAAACAAAGAAACTGAAGGTAGACATAAACGTTTAAGTTTTGGTTTCACTTTTTAGGGGTGTGGTTCCCAGCAGATGAGAAGCTAGGTAAAAAAGCAAAGGCTTAAGCATAAAACTGGCTCTAAGAGGTAGATTAATTGATAATTCAATAACAAAATTCAAACCTTAAGTGACAAACGAAGACGTTTCTAGTTTATATAGTGTGACAAAGAACCTTAGCGATGAAATTGAAAGTTAACAAGCCAAGAACTAATCATTTTCGACCACAAAAATCTCGTTTAAACATTCTAACGACTCAGCAGCGTCAGAGATACTGGAAAGGCTGACTTGCTTAAGCTTTCGCACTAGCAGCGCCCTCTTCGATGATGACGTGCATGGCGTTACCTTAGTTACGCCAATAGAACAGAGGCGTGTCACCTGACCCGAGAAATTACAGGAGGGAAAATTCAAACTAGAAAATCAGATGTGTTTTCTTGCTTTGCAGTTTTTTGTAACGTTATGTTTCTAGTGTTGCCAAAAATATAGTATTATCAACTTCTGATTGCGGGTCGAAATATAGTATAAGTTAAATATATAACAAAAATATTTTGGTGGCATATGCGGAATAGTAAAACTCAAAAAAACCGTCCCACGGAAAAAGGCCTACCAACAACTTCGTTTTTCATTTTACTCTTTTTAAACGTGACAATACCGACTAGCGGGAAGGAGTTGGTAATCAATTGGCAAAAATGGGTTACATGTTTAGGACGGTAGGCAAGCCTACTTCAAACCACCACAGTTCCGACTGTCGGATAAATGTCGGTTACTAAACGGCCTAAGAATAACTTTGCTTTTAATTTTACTCTTCTTAAACGTCACAATACCGACTAGCGCGAGAGAGTCGGTAATCAATTGGCAAAAAATGTGTTGGAATTTTCTAGACGGTAGGCAAGCCTACTTTAAACCATCTCAGTTCCAACTGTCAGACAGATGTCGGCATTGCCAACTAAAAGAAGTAGTCGGCTCCATGAGTCGGAAAAGTGTCGGAATAAGCACGGTACAGCCGACTGGACCGTAAACCGACTATTCGACCTTGAACCGAATATTATGCGGAAGGCTTGTGCTACTGGGGTTATGTTGAAGATATGAATTCAAGACTTCCAGGATCGTACTATTATCCTGTAAAAATTAATGGATCAGCCGTAGAAACAGTTTTCAGCCAAATGAAGTATATTGCTGATGGAAAACTAACTAGCGCCAATTACAAAAATGTCAGACGGTCTCTGGTAATTAAAAAATGCACTAGTACCGCGCAAAATGCTGAAGCACAATATAGAAAAGTGGACCTAGATATTGTTGACGAAATATGCTAGAACCGTTTCTTATCGGTATATAATGAATCTGTATATTATGATTCTGACTAAACTGAAGTTGTATTGTTTGAATAATTGAAATATTTCTTAGTCTGCTTTAACATGGATGTGTGTTGAATATTAATAGCATAAGTGAAATAGAAAATAATAAAAACAGCAATCTTAAATATGACAAGTTGTACCCTTTATTAATCACAATTAATATCACAATTAATATCACATAAGCCTCGAATTTCTAATAATAGGTTAACCTTTTCTTGCACATATCAAAAGCTTTACGCCTCTTTGGTGCATCGACAACGACCCTTTTGGGTGGAGATTCGACGATTTTGGGCTTCTTAGATTGAACCTCACATTTCGTAGATGCTGTATTTATATCACAATCACTAGCTTTACGCTTCTTCGGTAATTCTTTGGCATTTTTTGGTTGTTCGAGTTGAGTCCTTGAGTTATGAGCTTTGGCTTTCCTCTTCTTAGGTAATTCTTTGGCATTTTTTGGTTGCTTTGGCATGCTTTGACTCGTTGAGTTATCAGCTTTAGCTTTCCTGTTCTTTGGACGATTTTTAGTGGGAGTTTTGACTATGTTTTTCTTTGTTGTTGGAACTTTAGAAGTAATTTTGGGATCTTTATTAATGGGTTGGTCAATTTCGAGACTCTTATCTTCAGTTTTCGTAATTTTTGGCTATTTTGGAGTATTTTTAGAAGTGGGTTTGACAATCTTAGACTTACTATCAAGTGATTGGTCAATTTTTGGCATTTTTAAATTCTTCTTAACAATGTTTTTCGAGTTACAAACGCCTTTTTTCTTTGATCCTTTAGTCGGTAAAGCGTAGAGCATGCACCTTAAATTTTGGCCGCCTACTCCCCGTTTTCCTCTCCTTTCATTTCTTTTCCTTTTTGTGCTCGAATTAAATCAGCAATTTTAGCATGGGCAATTTTCCTTTGGTAGACACAGCGGAACTGTTCTAAGTGCTCTTGAGAAATTATATATTTATCTAACGCTGGAATTGTCTTCAAACCGTCGAAAAATAAACGTTTGATTTCTTCGCTATTTCTTACGAGATCCATTGTTTTTGCTAAGAATTATAAACAAATTATTTGTTAATACGTGGTTAAGATATTGTTAAAATTAACTTTAAAGCCTACTTATTGCAGATAATGATCTAGTACTGTTGGCCCACTTTTTGTACTCGTTAACCACACTTTGGCTTATTTTAGTTACAAATGGAATAAGGTCCACATGGGGAATGAGTAGTCCTCCTTTGTTGATTTTTATGAGAGCTGGTGGAATATCTTCAGGAAATTGATCCAAATTTCGGAGTGTCAGAGAAATTTTGTACATTTGATGAGCGTTATGGCGTTGTTTTTGGGAGTATGGTTTTTTTCCTTTAACAATTTTACTTTTAATTTGCATAATGCCTTTGTTTACACGCCAAATTTCACCAAGCGCACCACCACCTAGTCTGTTCATCGTATACAGTTCATCACTTTTAAAGTTCCGTATCTTTTTACCTTCATTTACGTTATTTGCTTTTTCCGAGCCGCAAAATGTTTGAGGTTTGGTGCTTTCCACAAGTGAACCAGCACTCTTCACAGTGTGAACCCTTATAGCTACCCATTGCATAATAGAAACTGCTAATTTTGACTCTGGGCTGCTTTTATCTAATGCGTTAAATCCAAATTTAGGAGCATTTAAAAGGTACTCTTCACCCATTGTGGCCAAGCAAACGCGAAACTTGAAGAACCACATTGAATATTTCTAAATTGAGCTTTTAAGTTTTCGTATTTTTCCGACATATCTTTAATAATTTGGGTTAAAAGTCCTTGACTGTGCGCAGTTACAATAATTTCCTTACGTTTACCCATTTTTTCCGAGTCCCAAAAATCATTCTTGTAGTCAATAATGACTGAATCAGCTGTCTCAATGATGAAATCCATTTTTTAAGCTAAGGCTTGCCGGTCTATCGTCGTTCGGCCATAAGACTGTACAGCAGACGCCGTCTCGCCGAGTCAAAAGCAACAGTAACTATTTTTCTTGGCGCGCTTGCACAGTCCTGGCTAAGGTACAGTGAATATGATCTTGCCGCTTCTCTCTAGCTTCGCGACAAATATTCCTCCACCGAAATTTCTCTCACTCACTCGGGGGGGGGTAGACATTGAGTATCGGGTCGCCCCGAACGTGATATATGCTTAAATTCGTTGAGTCCCACACTTCGTGTTATTTCTATGTCGCTTCTGGTATTACTTATGAAGAAATACACGATTCCTGCCTTCAAAGGCAAGTACAATTCTTACAGTTCTCTTCGATTATTATCGCTTAACTTACAGGCTCGTTTATTTTCTCTTTCCCTAATTGATTAAAATTCCTTAATTTTGCATAAGGTTAAATTTTCACAGAGGATGGGTTCATAACTATTTGTTACATAATAGACCTTTTCTATATAAAATAAAACGTAGCCAACCCTCAGTATCGGGGCGTAAAAGAGGGTTGATACATGGCCATCTGTCTATACGCACTCTCATTATACCTTGCCGTCTATGCGCACTCACATGGTACAAAAAGACTACAGCGAAGGCCCCAAAAAGCGAGATGAAAGGAAAAGTCTTACCCCTTTGTATTTCCCTTTTGGTTACATAGAATCATGACTTGATTCTTCACTCACACAGAAGCTAGTCAAGCGTTGGGTACTCAGTACTTTCCGGCAGACACACTTTGCGTGGCTGTTATTTGAGTTACATAACAAAACAATGAGGATTTATTTTTATTGATATTAGAACTTAGACAGTCAGGGGCTTCTTGTTTCAATATAGCAAGAACGGACAACAACTTCCGTTTTAACAACGCTTTTACCCTAAGTTCATAAGATATTTTCCATGAGTTTGTCACTGGTTATTGAGAGCTTGTTATGAAGTGACGTAGGTCATAGATTCTCGTAAAGCGACGCACGTTGAGACGCTGTCAAGGCTTAGTGCAGACTAAATAGGAAGATGAACTGCAAAACTAGGTGTAGTCAATTATCGCGTCGTTCTCGAACTAGCTCTAAAGTCTCTACCATTAAGAAATATAGGAATCTAATAAACATATGCTTTTACTTATGAAAAACGAGAAATCTATCAGCGACTCTTTACAGCCTATAAAGGTTTCGGTTAGTGGAAGCTAGGATTTCCTGGTAACTCCAATAATGGCACTGGACGAACTGGAATTTATGGGAAATAATCGATATTTTAAATACAGGTACAAATTGCATTTTAAAATCTTTTAATGTAATTGCCCATTTGAAATTTTATCTAAATTATAGGTACACCCAAGAGACTCTTGTAAACGTGACGACACTGGAGGTGAATTTTGAGTGTTATTTTCTTTTTGGCAATTGAACTTTAAATATTTCTTATCAGGAGTCGTGGGTGATGAAGAACCAAGTATTACGATACAATGCCATAGCGGATTATTTGAAAAGATCCCTTAACATGAAGTATTTTTTGTATTCCTTGAAATAAGATTCGAGTAATTGGGTTGGGTCAAACGGAAAGGCTTGTGTTTTAACTTGCAACTGTTATGGTTGTGGGTCGAGTGCGCGAATATACGAGAATTTTAATATTATTCTCCGGTTTCGACTCGTTTAATTTTAACGTTAAAAACCGGCGATTATTCGAAATTTCTAATCCTTAATCGATGAGGTTTGGTTTTCTTTTAAATACTCGACTAAGTAAATCCGTTTTCGAATGGTGATCTTATATTTCCAGATAAAACCAAATTCATTTAATAATATCATGTTTATATCTTACTTTAATATAATTTTTTTCAATCGTGTTTAGAGCCTCAAAGGTTGAGAATAACGAAAGGAAGAACGTGTGGTTTCGGAAATTGTCCCTAATTAATGAACTTTTAGCAGTGCTAATGAGATTAAAACTCGGTCTGCTTGTGCAAGATATTGTCGACCGTTTTGATATTAGTATATCAACTTTTTCCGAAATTTTTACAACTTGGATATGTTTACTGGATAGAGAACTTTGTGGTTAACGCCCATTTCCAGACAAAGAGCTTGTGGAAGATTACATGCCTAAGAAATTTCGCAAATACCCGGATTCGCGTATAATCCTAGATTGTACGCAAGTTTTCATCGAGCGGTCATCAGATATGTTAACTCAAAATGTAACATTTTCTTCATACAAACATCACAACACAGCTAAATTCCTTATTGGGATTACACCATGAGGTGTAATCTCATTTATTTCGGCAGCATGGGGAGGTCGAGCCTCTGATAAAGTGATTGTTGAAAAAAGTGGAATATGTTAGACGCCGGTGGCAACGTAATGGCTGATAAAGGATTCTTAATAGAGAAAATGTTGGAAGAGAGAGGAGGGTGTAAACTTAATATACCTAAAATGAAAAAATCAAATAGAGATCAATTTACAGAAGAGGAAGTCATTGAAACTCGGAGGATAGCCGAGTTACGAATACATGTTGAAAGATCAATTGGACGAATCAGAAATTTTCATATTTTATATGGGGTATTTTCCATTACCCAAATAACGCTAATAAGTCAAATATTTAGTGTTTGTGCATATTTAACCAACATTAATAAACCAATAATAAGATAAATTTGTAAACTTTTATAATAAAATTTATAGTTCGCTAAATTTAACATTGTCTCACTGAAATCTTTTGTACTATAATCAAATTTTGAACATTTGTGTACCCGTTATGTTAATGAAAAATGTTTATGATTTTTTATTAATATTTATACCATTCTCACTTGTAAAAAATAGGAACTTGAACCTGTTTATAATATACGGTACAATGTAGCGTTGATAAAATTCAACAAGACTGGTTTCTAGTTCGTTCCAAGCATCGGGATCAAAACGAATTCTTTCCATATAGACGTGACTAGTTTTTTTGGTACCAGTAAATATCACAAAATCTACCCAGGGCAGATTTTTAATTGTCATTTCCCCTAAAATCTGATAATGATAGATGGAGTTTTGCTTTAAAAAGTATTCGTCATTTTTCCTCTCTACTCAAAAGTTTTTGAACTGACTAGCAATTTTGGTGGCAGGTATGTTACTGATATCTATTTTGTTTAAAGATGATGGACATTTAACCTCTAAGACTCCTTTTGAAAACTCGTTAGGGTCCATTACAATTCCATCGGAAGTCGCTCCAAGAAAATTGTACTTGGTGTATAGTGTAAGGCCCGTTTCTTTAACTTCGAATCCAGTTAAATCCTTGTACCTTTCTATTGCTAACGGTTAAAAGTCTATTCCTCTCTTCATGGCCTTTGAAAGAGACGAATACATGTCCAGGTTTGTTGATTGAGAATTTTTTCAATGATAGATTTTGGAATCGTCTTGCACTTGGCTTTCGCATTAAGTCCAAAGTTGGAGCTGGTAATTCTGCCAATTCTTAAATCTTTCCATAAATCACAGTTTACTTGAGTTTTGGTGTGCTGCTCAATAAATTGAACCTCTTCCAAACTTATTTTCTGTACATCTATGTCTATGAAAGCTCTTTCATCGGCAAGATTTTGAAAATAAATTTATTTTTATCAATTACAGCGTCAACTTTGCAAGAAATTTTTAAATCAGATGGTTTGGAAGAGTCTGGTAATTCAGCAATTTCAAAAGCAGATTGGGCGAGAGATGGTGCTATTTCTGGAAATTCTCTAACGTTGATATCGTTTCCAGCATCATCTGATCTAATATCAATTTCTATAGCAACTTCAGGCACCATTTCTTGAAATTCTTCAATTGGAATTTTCCAGAAATGCTGTAATCCAGTTGGAAAGATTGTCATTAGCTCTTTAACTGCTTGCCTATTTTTTACAGGATCAATTTCTCGATCACAAGCACGGCGTCCATCAAAATCGAACTTGAGGTTGTTAGCTTCTTCGACAATACGTGTAGGGTCATTGCACAATCGTGGTCTTTTAAACATCTTTGGCATAATTATACTAGGTTGGAAATCTTGAGAACGTGGCTGATTCCACACACATGGCTTGGATGTGCATGCTGATTCTCCAGAACTTTGGCGTTCCCGACTTAAAGCCTCCAAGCACAGAAGCAATGCTCCGATATGGCTACATGATCCAGATAAGCCTCGAGCACATTCACATGCCCCGCCACAGATTTTACCATTGGTTTTGATGCAAACGATTACATTGAACGCCAGACGCTTTTGTGATGCAAAACACTTTGACTTTACGCACATTAAAGTGGCTGTAATTTTAACAACTAACATCAAAGAATGAATGTCACCAGAATTTCTATGTGCAATGGCCCTATCTAGCCCTCTCTTATCCATTCTTGCTTCACCATCAATCATATTAACATTAATAAAATAATCATATATGTGAGAAAAATTAAGTTCAGGGATTTGGGAAACATTGGTGGACCATATTTTCGGTGGAATTTCTTCGGGATCAGGAAGACAATATTTAACCCTGTATAAGGGTAATGCTTCTGGGTTTTTTTCTTCTAAAACAAACTCTTTATGGAACGAACCTGATGAATTAAAAGTTAATTTCCTTCCAACGTGAACGTCGTTAATGTTTTTGCAAGTGTGAAGCCTTGGGCAATCAGTTACTGCAGCTGTAGAGGAGCCGGAAATGTTATTATTTTGGTCTTGACCGCCTTGGTTACCTAAGCCTTGGTCACAACTTTGTCTTTCATCACAGTGAAACTTTTCTAAAGCTTCGATGTTTTGAATTTTTTCCAGTTGGATTTAAAAACTATTTTGTTTTCTTTCAATAACAGTTTCAGTTGCGGAATGGTTTATTTACTATACATTTTGGATATAACTGTACTGTTCACAAACCCTCCATTCGAAAATAAGGTAGAATCGCGCCGAAACAAGAAAATAAGCTACATCGCGCTTTCTGCGCAGGCGTGAATAAATTAGCGAAAAGGCTCATTAATTCTTTAGTACTTCCTTGGTGGCGGGTGGGGCTTCTCGAACTTTCTTCCCTTTACGCCTTGGGCTCTTGTTTGATTCATTATCCATCAAGAGTCGATCGAGATTTTTCTTTCTTTGTTTTGCAGAAGTAAAGTCTTTTTCACATGCTTGCTTGAATGGTACTTGCTTCACATGTGGCACTAACCACTGGTTTAGTTTTTCTGTACATGATTCTTCTTGCAGCATTGTAACTCCGGCATCAATAAAGAGAAGTACAGCTCCCACAATTAAACAAGACTCCTCCATTCCAGCCATACAGGTGCAATGGGCGTTTATAATTTCACCATTTTCTCTTGCTAAAACCCAATTGTATAAATAATCGTCATTGCCTCTTTGAGTGTTTTACCTGAATGTTTCAATTGTATCTTGATTAAAAATGGAATTACTAAAGATGAGCATGTCGAAACTTACCATTCCCAAGAGAAAGGCAAGCCCTTTGTCCACTATCTTCACAAAAGCCTTTTTTAATGTTGCCGCTGGTTAAAAAGGTATGCGACTCCATACTCTTATGGTTTTTTCATTTCTTTTACGATAACTGAATTGGTCGTGTGCAAACAAATACATAGTAATATCAGCGAGTTGAATTCTAGGCCATTGAGAGGTATCGACTTTTTTTTCGCTCCGTTTATTTGACGAGCTAGAACCTTATCAGAAGGCCATACAGCTCCAAAGAGAAAAATTTCCAGAAATATACAAAAATAAAAATAATGCAAAAGTACAGGTTAAGGTACAATTTAAGTTTGCGTTTAAATTCTGGGACTGACGTGACTGAGACCACGTCCTCGGGTAGAGCATTCACCAATTTAATGTTCCTGCGAAAAAAGGAATCTCGCAGTATATTGGTACGTGATGGGTGGGTAAATAGTCGACGACTGTGACCCTTGGTGCCCTTAAAATTATCTTGCCAGGTAAAGTAGGATTGATTGGGCTGACATAAGATTTTGAAAACACTAAAGGTCAAGATAAGTACGACGAAGGGAGAGAGGCTTCCAGTATAGGGTGGAATGCCGGGTATCGCGGGGTTTGTTACGTAGTGAGGTAGGGATTCGACTTGCACGGCTTAGAACGTTCTCAACCATGTCAATATACCCAAGTGTGTGGGGGTTCCAAAGCTCACTTCCAAATTTTAAAACAGGACGTACATAACATTGGAACAGGCGCGTTAATAAGGAGATAGAGATGCCCGGGAAGTTTGCCTTAATCACAGAGATGAGACCATTGGCGCGCTTGCAAGACCGCTTAACATGTGCCTTTGAGGATAAGTTATGAGTCACGATCAGGCCTAGATCGCGACATTCATTGACCCGTCCAATGTTAAGACTATTGATGTGATAGAGAGAGGGAGTCCGAGTATCGATCGGGCGGCGTTGTAAGGTGAGGACAAGAGTTTTTCACTATTAAAAGTCAAGCCATTAACACTAGCCCTTGATTCAAGTGTTTTGAGGTCCCGCTTTAGGATAGCTACATCATCATAAGAAGTGATGACACGGAAAATATTTAAATTATCAGCGTATAGGCGTGGATGGGAAGACAAGCACTGGGGTAGGTCATTAATATATTGAATAAATAACAAGGGACCCAGAACACTTCCTTGCGGCACCCCACTTTGAATTGGGAGAAAATCGCTTAATGTGTGGCCAACCCTGACAGCCTGGGTTCGTTGCGTCAGATAACTGGCGATCCAGCCAAGCACTGATTGTGAAAGACCATAATTATTCAGCTTGGTGAGGAGGCAACAATGGGGAACTGAGTCAAAAGCCACATGTCGAGATAAATAATATCAACTCTCTTACCAGATTCGAGGGCATGGGTCCATGTATGGAAGGCCGACAAAAGGTTAGTTTCTTCTGATCGACTATGTAAAAACCCATGTTGATAGGAAGTAAGATATGGGGTGACATAGTGAGTGATCGCTGTTCGAAGACATTTTTCAAGAACCTTGCAAACCGTGCAGGTCAAACTGATGGGTCTAAAGTTCGTGGGATCAGACTTAGCACCCTTACCCTTATAAATTGGAGTGACATGTGCTAGTTTCCATTCACTGGGGACCGATCGTTCCCTTAGCGAAAGTGTAAATAATTTAAGTAATGGTAAAGCCAATGAGGAGTCACAGTTCTTAAGTAAGCGGTTCGGAATGCCATCTGGACCTGATGCACTTTTGGTATCCAATGATTTTAGCGTAGTCTTAATTTCAAGATAGGAGGGGAAATACTCTTCCATTTCAGGTGTTTTGGGGACGGAAGTGGTCTCAGTTACTTCAACCCGATTGCCATTACAGTTTTTGACTAAAGGTTTGTTAAGGCATTGAGCCATTTCATAGTCAGATTCAGTGGGTTGACCATTGGAAGACGGATACTAAGACGTGAAGGTAAAGACCGAATAGAAGAACGTACGAAACGATAGAAAGCACGAGGGTTCGTTTAGATATTGGAGAGTTGACGTTTCTTCATTTTGTAGAGGAAGTGGGTGATACTGTGGCGAACATGCTTAATTTGTGTTTTGTATAAGGCACGTAGACGTGAATGGGCATCCAGATCGCCCGTTAAAAAGGCTTTCCGTAGCTTCTTCCAAATACGCTCTTTTTCCCGAATTGCCCGTTTGGTTGAACGAGAGATCCAAGGACGGATTTTTCGCGGTTCGGGGGAATATAATGTCACCAATGTTTCTATACATCGAAACAAATTGTCCTTAAAAATTGCCAAGACTGTTCTGTAGGGAGTGAGTCAAGCGGGTCCCAGTTGATTTCACGTAACATAGTATTATGGGCAGAGTAATCAGCCCTAGAGTAGTCGTAATCATGACGAAAATGGCGTCTAATGCAGCGAGAGGTTAAGATAGGGAAAGTGATGCAGATAATAACATGATCACTGCCACCAAGGGGAGGAAGATTCGCGATTTGCGGAATGACCGTAACCGGAGTGAGCACGAGATCGAGGATATTAGAGCTTGGTGTTCGTGTCTGACTATACCGAGTTGCGAACCGTACATGTTGCACGAGGGCTGAGTCAGCAAGGAGGTGTAGAAATTGACGATGTTCATTAAACGCGCCAGGCTGTATTGATAAGGTGTCTCAGTTAATTAATGGAAGATTGAAATCACCGGTATAATTAAATCAATTTTTACTGAGGAAATAGTTTGGATTGTGTTGAAGAGAATAGTTGATTGATCACTGGGTGTGTTGGGAGGACGGTATATACAACCCAAAGTTTGCCAAGAGTCAGAATCTGGCGGTTTCAACTCAATCCAAAGATATTCTTCAGATTTGTCTGGGATAGTGAGCTCATGAAACGGTATAGAATTTTTGACATAGATCAAGAGGCCATCTCCTGCACTAAGGATTCTGTCTCTACGAAGGAAGGTATAGTTTGGTACATTAAATAGAACATCGTCATGCTTACTGGAGGCACAGGATTCACAGACACAAATGCAGTCCACTTTACTGGTTGATATTAGGGTTATGAGTTCATCACGTTTACTGTACAGGTGCTGGGCACTTAACGAGTAGATGACTTGACTAGAGTGGCATAGGGGAGAGGTTGTTGGGTGTTGGGATAAAACGGTGGAAGGTGTGAATTGTTTAACGAAGGGCAACTAGTGATTGGAGGTCGCGGAAGTGATGAAGAAGGAGTATGGGTGTCGTGAGCAGAATAGGGTACGACTTTGCCTTGGCGAATACATAGGTCCGTTTGGCCTTGATCTCGGAGGTGGCGGAGGTGCGCATCAAGTGAGCGATGCGACTGGCGTTGAGCAGGGGAATGGTCATGGGAGACCGAGAATTGAAAATTGTCATGTTTACGCCATTCCAGAATGCTTTGTACAAAGTATTGGCGGTGACTCACGAAACGAAAGGTAAAGCGTAACGGTCGCGCGTAATCGGAGTAGAAAGGTCCAAGACGGGTCGTGTAGATATCGGAACATTCCGAAGGTTTAAAGAACATGTCTTGTAAGATTTAATGAGCAAAATGAGTGTCTTCCAGGGGGTTATTGTAATCAGGCACATTAAATAGTATGGCGTTATACTTTCTAGCCGAAGAGTCCGAGAGAGACCGATGAGGTGGCGGAGGTTGAGACTGAATTGAGGCCTATTAGTCGTGGGCAAAACGGTAGGAGATTGTTTCCCAGGGACAGGTGAGCGAGGTTGACAAGGCATTGTAGTGGCAGCAAGAGCGGTAGAAGCAGGGTTTGTAAAGGTACCGGAGGGGGAGTTGACGTTAACCATAGTAGTGGCAGCAGGAACCGTAGTGGTGTTTAAAGAAGTACCGGTGGGGGCTGTCTTTGACCATTGGCTTTGGGAAGGTGTCAGCAGCAAATTCGGCTGACGAGACCGTGGAGAGGTTAAAAGTTTTCGCAGTGGACGATGAAGGGAGGGAGGAGGGGGGAAGAGCAGCTTCTTCTAATTTGTCGTTGAGGGTGTCACCCTCGATTACGTACAATTTCAACCCGTAAAGTGGAGATTAGGGAAGAAACACGAGCAAGATCATCTCTCAACGTTTCGAATTTAGACTGTTGGGCGGTAGTTATGGCCAAGAGAGAATCTACCTGAGAACCAAGATCAGGGTTTGACTCGAATTGAAGTCTCTTTGCCTGTGGTAGGGGAGATCAAGTCGAGAGAGGATGGTTTGCGGTGTTGGCTAGTAATAGTAGCAAGTTGATCACGTAGGAAGGAAACCTCTAGTTTAAGAGCGTTATAATCCGCAAAATGGTGTGCTAGCGAGCGAAGTACCGTAGGGCCGTTGTCAGCACAGGTGAGGCAGAAGAAAATAAAGTTATCACAGGTTCGTTTGGTGTGAAAATTGTAAATGTCTTCAGGAACGTTGACACAAGCGATATGACACCATGCTAGACAAATATCACATTGAAAAGCCTTATGTGCGGCTTGAACTTGAAGGAGACATGAAGAGCAGCGATTCTTTGGACGTTTAGAGATAGTTTTCCCTGAGCGTATGGGCGTTTTGACTTTCGTACAAAGGCGAGCACGTGTAGTACGACGAGATGGTACTGGCATACGTTTTAGTTTGTGGCCGTTAGAAGGATCAGCTTCAGGAGGAGGTAGGGGGTCTTTTAGAGAACCTTTATCACTTGAATCACCACAGAGTACATCAGTTGACTCGCTACTGGGTTTTGCACATGAGTCATTACTGAGTTTATCACTGGTTTCATTAATGAGTTTGTCACTTGGATTTGGATCATTAAAGAGTTTATCACTTGGATTGTTACTGGGTTTATTGGGTTTATCACTCGAATCATTACTGGGTACTGAAAGTGATCTTTGCAAAGGTCCGTGACTGCTGGTGATAGCGACTAATCACGGGATTTAAGTGACTGTATAGTTGAAAGATCGTTAGGCGAAAGCCTTGGAGGAGGCGGAGTGCGATAAAGCGAAAAAGGCATGGTGATACCAAGCCTTGGCCATCCGTTCAAAGAAGAAAAAAGATGAAGATTCACTACATTTTTGCGATTCACACGCGTAAACTATTATACAGGGTGTTTCTGGAAAGTCTGGCACAAATTAACAGGCATGTTCCTTGGGTCAAAAGGAGACCGAAAGCTCCTTTGACGTTTTGGGGTAAAGCGCTCCGTTGCGACGTTATGGGCTCTCAAAAGTAAGGCGAAAAACAAGGAGATTTTGCAGAATTATAGGACTAGAATTGTGGTTTTGACCCAATTGTTTTCGATTATTGAGCATAAGGCAATGATCGAAATAAGTTCAAACCTAGTGGAAGACAATGAACGTGTTAAACGGCCAAAACCGTAAATCCCTTTGTTTTTATTAATGATTGTAATTAAAGGTAAGGAAAGTAGCTCAGATGTACTGGTAACTGACTAGTCTTTTATTCTTTATTTGAATTAGACACATTACTTTTACAATATTAATTCGAATGAACCCCTTAAGTTGTACAATATTAATTCGAATGAACCCCTTAAGTTTTACAATAATTCGAATGAATCCCTTAAATTTTACAATAAATCGAATGAACCCCTTAAGTTTTACAATAATTCGAATGAATCCCTTAAATTTTACAGTAAATCGAATCGAACCCATTAATTTTCCAATAATTTGAATCGAACCCATTAATTTTACAATAATTCGAATCGAACCCATTTCGAATTATTGTAAACGTAATGGTTCAATTCGAATTATTGTAAATGTAATGGGTTCAATTCGAATAATTGTAAATGTAATGGGTTCAATTCGAATTATTGTAAATGTAATCGGTTCAATTCGAATTATTGTAAATGTAATGGGTTCGATTCGAATTATTGTAAAATTAATGGGTTCGATTCAAATTATTGTAAAATTAATGGGTTCGATTCGATTTATTGTAAAATTTAAGGGGTTCATTCGAATTATTGTAAAGGTTAAGGGATTGTCAAAGTAATGGGGTTCATTCAAATTATAGTAAAAGTAATGTGTCTAATTCAAATAAAGAATAAAAGACAGGTCAGTTACCAGTACATCTGAACAAACAAGTAACCGTTATCTGAGCTACTTTCCTTACCTTCAATTACAATCATAAATTAAAACAAAGGGATTAACGCTTTTGGCCGTTTAACATGTTCACGGTCTTCCACTAGGTTTGAACTTATTTCGACCATTGCCTTATGCTCAATAATCGAAAACAATTGGGTCAAAACCACAATACTAGTGCTATAATTCTGCAAAATATCCTTGTTTTTCGGCCTACTTTTGAGAGCCCATAACGTCGCAACGGAGCGCTTTACCCCAAAACATCATAGGACCTTTCGGACTTCTTTTGACCCAAGAAACATGCCTGTTAATTTGTGCCAGACTTTCCAGAAACACCCTGTATATTAGAGGAAAGGGACTCATTAGGCGTTTATATTCGTCACATTTCACAATTTAACTCAATTAATTAACGTTCAAAATTAATAAAAACTGGAAGCTAACGCGACACATCTTAGCTTTGTGTTGGAGACAAGTTACACAGCTGACTGATAAATTATTTATGTTTTCTTTATTAGGATCAAACTCTACGAACTTTAAGTATTTGTTTTGATAATTTAGTTTGTCTTCATCCAGAAGGTTATCGAAATAACCCTGATAAAACTCTTTGCTTTTGTTTGAACACATTTTAAAGCAATTAGAAAACAGATTAATAGTTAAGCCTTGACCCCTATGGTAAATTCTACTTCTTGCAGCGGGAAACGTAAAGCCGTCTGCTAACTTACACTCTACAAAGACTGGCAGCCCTGTACGGGGCGAGGAACAGGGGATGAATTAGGGAATAGAATGGTGAAGCCCCTTAGGTGTAAGCAAAGTATTATAAAATGCTTCAATAAATTTTTTTCCAAAGTTTCAAGTAGGAGTAAGGATATTACGCGAGGACAGGAGATGCAGCTTCGAGGCAGAAAAGACAATATATTTATCTTTGTTCTTTTGAAGAACCCGTCGTCTCCTATTCATTCTGCCGGAAAACATGAAATAAGTCGTTCAACCATGTTAGGGGAAATACCTGTTGCTTTTCCGAATTCAATAATTACACATTTTCAAATAAAAATATAAGTTTCCCAAAGAAGAACCCGTTAAAAACAGGATTTTTGGGCTTGGTGTGAGCAATTGTTTTTTAACCGACCGTGGCAGACCAGAAATTTTCTAATAAAAGTTTCCCCTCTTCTCTTGTGTCGGGGGGAAACCACGAAGAAAAAAATTTATTTAAAAAACTGTTAAAAAGTCGCGCTGCACCTAGAACAAAGAAAGAACTCGGATACGCAATGTTATCTTTCTTCAGCACAGTTCCGAAATGTCGGTATATCCCTGATGGAAATATGTCAAAAATTAGCAACAATAAGAAATTTGAAGCGCTTAACTACTGTTGCATCCTATTCACTTGTATTTCTGATCAGTGATTCCACTACTCCAAGAGTTCCAATTGATATTTCTCCCCATCGCGATAAAGGCTCGATAGCAAAATTCAAGCCGGATTGGGCACTTAACTACATTGAAAATGGTGCAAGTTCTCCTCAACTAGTTCCAACGTTTAGGATACGGCCATAGATTAAGCTGAACTCGATGTAGATGATTCCCACGAAATGAATTGGGCTTATTTGAAATCAGAGCCACTAAAGACAATGATGACAGGTATGAAATCATAGAGAATATTGTAACCCTCCGTATGATAATTTAACTAAGGGAGAATCTCCCGAGAGCCATAAAAAAAAGAATAAAGACAACTTACTTTTGTTACGTAATTTACTCTATTTTATTGTTTAGTTTTTTATCTCATTTAGTTCTATGTAAATGTATCACCACATGCTGGACTCTGAGCTAAGATAAGATAAGAGTTTACTTGATACCAAAAATGTACAAGACTAAAGCAGCTAACTAGTCGCACTCAATAAAGGAAGTTAATAAACAATTCTTCTCTAGTTAGTTATTCTGAATTAACAACTTTAATTATCCAAAAATTAGAAGAAGAATCTTCCAAAACTTTATTAGCAAAAAGAACAAGGGATAAACCCAACCTGACCGTACACTCGACAGTTTAAATAATAATAAACAAACAACCGCTCTGTCCGAGAGCTGACTAGTGACTCCGTTTTCAGAAAGATCACAGAGATTTTTGGAGGAGGGGGAAGCATGTAACATGGAATGATGGAGGCATATGTACCCTGCCAGACCCAAGGAGTAGAAACTCCAAAGAGTCTGGCAGCCATGTTACATCCCCTCTCTCCAGGAACTAGTTTATCTTAACAAAAATGAAAAAAATATGGAAAAAGAAAGGGTTACCCCGAGGAACCCTGATAATTTTGGCAGGGGTTTATCTCAGTTATCACAAGGTTTTTTTATCGGCGCTTCTTCACCAAACGTTCGAGGCGACGAGCCTATCGTCGGGCAAGGGCTTCTTTACTGCGCCATCCTGGGCAGTCTGAAACCACGTGGTGGCCAATTTTGTGGCATCGCAACATTGTGTCGTACTCCAAATGAAAGGATGTTTAGCTTGTTTGATCTTTGACGCAAGGAGCACTTTGGGTATTCGAATTCGAGGGGTCCAGCCCATTCCTCTGAAACGTTCCCAATAAATAGCATCCTCATCCGAGGGAGGTACAACCGGATTCGCCTGTTTGTAGGCGGTAATGGGACGGTTTTAAGTTTCCGGACGGTTATCAGATTCCAGACAATTATCGGGTTAACTATTATTCAAACTTATTATTATCCCGAAATTTGTTAAACGAAGGTTATATAAAAGTATTCCGTCTCGTTTGGATTAAGAAAAACATAGATTGGTGCAATTATTAATCGCAAGTACTTTTTTCCGAAAAACTAAAATTTTCAACATAATCAGAGGAATTTTACTGACAAATGTTTCTTAGCGATACGTTTCATACGATTTCCAATAAAAAATTATGATCCATACGTTTCTTAATACGTTTTGGATTTAATTATCGATTCAAATAATTGTATTAAAAACCTGATAATGGTATGAACTATCAATAAAAAATTTGTGATTGAAAAGTATAAAATACCTCTTATTGAGAGAAGTGTAACACAAAGCGTGGTAACATGAGAACATTAAAAGAAACGTTACTAAACCAAATCACATAAGCGATAAAGAGTACCCTCATTCCTGTATTAGCGCTTGACTGTTTCCTAAGGCATGCACTGTTAAAACATGTTGTCGAAAATCGGATGATATTGGATCCAAATCTAAACGGCTGACTCTGAGACAACACAGTTTTTCATCTATTTTTGGCTAACGTAACTAGTGTCCAAAAACGAAACTGTTGATTGATAAGCCTAATTTTGGAGTCTCATCCAAATTGGATCCAGAATTATCTATTTAGGGATCAATTACTACATAAATCACGCCCAAATTGGTCAAATTTCTAACCGATTTAGAACTAAAATCAAACCGACTTTGAACAAATTTCAAACCATATCGTTCCAATAACAAGCCCATATTGAACTAATATCTAACGGATATTGGACTACAAAAGGCCACATTGGACAAATTTCTAACTAACATTTTTTTGACTAATTTTCAGCTAAGAAGTTCAATGAAATAAAAAACAGTTAATCGTATCCTTAATTTGAACTCATAACTTCATTATAAAAGTACGTTGACGCGATGTTGAAATCAAGCTATTTTCCCGGTGTGGAAGGTCGGGAAGCATCTTAACAAACATTAAAATTAGTAAACATTTTTCAGAACACAAAGAAAACTAAAATTATATCGGTCCAGCTCACCAGAACTTGAACTTGAACTTGAACTACTTTCCGGAGACCGAGTAACGGGAGGAATTTCCGTGGTGGACGTTTGTTCCAGTTCCGAATTTTCGTCCTAAAAGTTTCTAATAATCTAAGTCTAATTCCAGCTTTTTTCTTATTTCATCCGCTTGCTCCTGCTGACGCATATTAACTTTGTACTCCTCAACTCTTTTTTGGTAATGCTCAATTTTCTCGTCAATATCAGCAATGGCGTCGACAAGCTTTTTTCTATTTGATCTTAATTCGGCTAGTGAGTTTTCAAGTAGCCTAATGGTGCCAGGAATTATTGAAAATTCTGAGTCGTTAATCTCGGGCAGGTTAGGCACATTTTTTAAGCTTGTAAAATAGGTAATATATTCATTAATAGAGAGCTAAGTAGGCAACGTCACAAATCTCTGTATTATTTAAGAAGTAATCTTATTCACCTGCCACGCGAAAACTTTTGTCAAAGACCCCTTCTACACCGCACTGTTTAAACTTCAATAATCTTCTTTGGTCTACGCACAGCGGTTTCGACCATATTGGATTTTTATCCAAAAAGCTTCCGTATGCTGATACGACCGCTTCCCCCTTCAGAAGGTTTGTTTACCTTCTGAGAGTTTCCTTAGATAACAAGGTTAATTTTAAACAGGGTGGTTGATTTTTTGGATTTTTTCAAAAAAAAATCGATTTTTTTTATTTAAATCGGATTTTTTGATTTTAATTGATTTATTTGATTTTTTTGATTTTTATTGAACTAATAGATAGTAAATTACCAACATGAAAACTTTTGAGTCAAAATTAACCAAAAGCAAAATAATCATGACATTTAAGCAGCTATTGGATATTATTACTATTCAAATGCTTGTATATAAAGACTAGCTTGACCGCTATTTCATTTCTTAGCCTATCCAGCAAGACAAACTGGAGTTCTGGGTGTTTCATTATCTTATTTGTTATAATGAATTTAAGTTTATTGGAGAAAATCACAGTACGTTTTAATGGTTCACAAAATGAGTTGAGACTAGTTACAAAATACATGTATATCTTATACATGGAGAGAGAGGTACATTACTTAAACCCTAGCGCCATCTAGGTTGATTCCGAAACATCCCCCTTTTTTTAGTTAGTTTAAACATAGTCATTTAGTTTGAGTGGCGGTCTTATAATGCGACCACTGCGTGATTGACGGAGAAGTCTGGTAGGCAAAGGAGATGAGGAGCTGCCGGACGGACTTCTTGGAGGACTAGGAACACTGGACGGCATGTGACTCTGAGGATGGTCAGTTGTTGGCCTTGCTGTTGCCTGAGGTTGGGACTCATCCGGAGGCGGTCTAGAACTCGGCATTGTAGTGACTGGCAACTGCACGGGTAAAACAGCAGGGAGAGGAGGGTTTGCGAGAGGTTCAGGTACAAGGGAAGAGGAATGTTCCTTGAGAGCTGGACGGAGTACGATGCGAATTCGTCTGTATTCTTTACCCTCGATGTTCACAATGTATGATCGGTTTTGTACTTGACAAATAATCTTGCCTAAGCGCCAAGTGCTTTGTCTTAAATTTGGATTGGGTTTCACCCATACTAGTTCACCAACTTGCAGCTCACGTAAGGGTTTGGTTCTTTTGTCAAACTGCGTTTTGTATTGTTGACGGCGTTTCTTCAGTTGGGTAGTTACCTTCGTGACTACTTTGGGTCGTAACTGTTTGTCGGCAAATGGCAAGGTTGAACGAAGACGACGTGACATGAGGCGTTGGGCCGGGCTTGATCCAATACCTTCTGTCGGAGTATTTCTCCAGTCTAGTAAAGCCATGTGAAGGTCTTCCTTCGATTTTTCGTACTTCTTGAGCATTGTCTTCGCAATTTTCACAGCCGATTCTGCCTTTCCGTTTCCTTGAGCGTGAAAAGGGGATGAGGTTTCATGACGAAAACCCCATAAGTCTGCAAATTCTTGAAATGTTCTGCCGTTGAATGGAGGGCCATTATCGGACATGACAACTTCGGGTATGCCAAAACGACTAAAATGGCGCTTGCAACATTCGACGACTGTTTCTCCAGTGGTATCAGGGAGTAGATCGACTTCCCAGTAATCCGAATATGAATCCACCATTACCAAATATTTCTTTGAGTCTGCAGAAAGAGTGAAGAGATCCAGTGATATCTTTTGCCATGGTAATGAGGCAAGTGGGACGGTCATAAGAGGCTCTTTAGCTTGTGCCGTGGCAAACTCGTTGCATATATGACACTGACCAATGGTGTGTTTAATTTGTTCCGTTATCCCTGGCCAGTATACTACTTCTCTGGCTTTGCGGAGGCAAGCTTGTATACCACAATGACTAGAATGCAGGATCTTCAACATGTCCGAACGCATGCTGTGAGGAACAATCACGCGAATGCCTTTATAGATGAGACCTGAGTCGACGGTGAGTTCTTCTCTGTAATTCCAATATTCTCTAACATCAGGTGGTGTTCTGGCTTTGGAATTCGGCTAATCCAAACTCGCTTGCGTCACATTGGAGAGTGACGTCTTCTTCTAGATCGTAGTAGCGAAGGACTGGAACAGAGCTCGCAAGACTTTTAATCGCTTCAAATGCATCGGTATGTCTGTCATCCCACACCCAATCAGCGTCCTTTCGGATCAACTCTCGAAGTGGTTCTGTATAATCCGATAGTTTGGGAAGAAATTTCGCAAGATATGTTACGAATCCGATGAAGCTTTGCAAGGACTGTACATTATGTGGTACGGGCATGTCTTTGATGGCTCGTACTTTTTCAGGATCTGGCCTTACGCCTGTAGACGTCAATAGGTGTCCAATATATGGGACTTGGTTCATGCGAAGTTTCAACTTGGACTTGTTTAATTTGAAGTTACATTGTCTGGCGCGATGTAAGAGCGCGATGAGATTAGAATCATGATCCTGTATAGCTTCCTCTAGTGTGTCGCCACATCCAACACAGACAATGTCATCAGTTATATTCTCGATACCTTGTAGTCCTATCAACACTTCATGTTGGCGCCTTTGATATTCTTCTGGTGAGACAGATAAGCCAAAGGGCATACGTTTCCAACGATAGCGGCCGAAAGGAGTCCAGAAAGTGGTAAGCTTACTACTTTCGTCATCTAGTCGGACTTGCCAAAATCCATCCTTGGCATCCAAGACGGAAAAAACTTTAGCCTTGGCAATCCTAGGTAGTATCTCCTCTATAGTTGGTAAAGGATATTTTGGCCTTTGCAGAGCGACATTTAGATCTTTAGGATCTAAACATATGCGCATACTCTTCTTTTGGTTGCGGACAACGACCATACTTGAGATCCACTCTGACGGTTCCGTAACTTTTTCCACAACGTCTAAAGCTTCTAGTTCCGCTAGTTTATCTTTTAAGGGTTGGCGGAGTGCCACCGGAACCTTCCTTGGTCTATGTTGTACAGGAGGGATAGTTTTGTCTACTACTAGGTGACAATATCCAGGTAAACACCCTAATCCTGTGAAAACATCTGCATACTCTTCTAGAATTTTCTCCTTGGTCAACGGACTTGGTATTGTGACTGAGTCTGTGGTATTGACTGTAGCCAGCGTTTCTTCCGAGTTCGTACTTGTAAATGGTGTATTAAACTTTAACAGTCCTAACTCTTCGCAAGTTTCCCCAGAGAGCAGTGGTACTTTATCGCTTGTGACCACTTGAAATTCCAAGGTATACTCCTGGGAATTATATAGGACTTGTATACTAGCAACTCCCATGACCTTTAAAACTGAGTCGTTGTAGCAATTTAAACGAGACTCATCAAGTTCTATCTGCTTCTGACTTTCTGGGAGGGAATCGAAAAGCTTCTTGCCAATTACATTGCAAGTTGATCCACTATCAATCTGGAACTTAACCATCTGTGACTGATTCTTTGCCTTATCTTCCACAAGCAACTGGGTGAAATACTTTTTCCCATGCTTGGTTTTCTTGACTGTCACCAAGTTTAAAGCGTATGTAGATTCGTCAGAATCAGCTGTCTCGGCAGAGTCGGGAGAGGCTAGCACCTGTGTAGTGTCGACTGAGTGAACCTGTTTCCCCGGTTTTGTCTTGGTGAACTTCCCCTGTCGTTTCCGATTCTGATCAGTGCAGCATTTTGCAAAGTGATTTAGTTGGTCACACTTGCGGCACGTTTTTCCATACGCAGGACAGGCTTGACGATCTTGTACATGCATAGTTCCACAAAAATGACAGGATTTTTGTAACATCTTCTTAGCGCGACTTACTGACTGTTTTGTAGAGAACTTCTTATCAGCCATATTGACAGAGTGGACTGTCATGGAGTTATTTGAAGAGTCAGTATCGCCTAGATGTTGCACTTGTCTACATGTAAGTTCATTTGTTCTACACATCTCCAGTGCTTTATTTAACGTCAGATTGGGTTTATTCAAGAGTTGAGGTCTAAATCTTGAATCTGACATACCCAATACTAGTCTATCACGAACAAATTCGTCCACGTTTTGCCCATAATCGCATGTTTTGGCAAGTTTCTTCAAACGGTTTATATATTGGTCCAGGACCAATATAATTTCCGTAGGCTGCTGAGACGCCGTATGGAAAGCATACCGTTCATAAAAAGTATTCTTCATAGGTGCAAAATGATCTTCTAAAGCTGCTGTTAGTAACGCGAGTGTAGCAGTTTGCGCAGCCGTTAGTTCAAGATCTTGATAAACTTAGTGGCCATACCTGTAGCTGTAGAATAATTTGCCCATTGCGCTCGAAAAAGTTTCCAATTCGTATATACATCCCCTTCTAAAGAGACCGGAGTAGGCGGCGGAATGTTGGCCGAAGCCATGACGAACTAGCAAGCGACCCGCAAAACAAAAGCAAACCAAAACTAAACGGTGGGAACGTACGACGTACACACCGAAGCTTAGCTTTGGACACGGCTACAGTTAGGAGAAGTTAGCAAATTTACCGCAAGAACTGGTAAAATGAGTCAGTTTTTAAGTAACGAGTACGAGGAACGTCACATAAAGCCAATAACCACTTCTGACACCATGTTTCATTATCTTATTTGTTATAATGAATTTAAGTTTATTGGAGAAAATCACAGTACGTTTTAATGGTTCACAAAATGAGTTGAGACTAGTTACAAAATACATGTATATCTTATACATGGAGAGAGAGGTACATTACTTAAACCCTAGCGCCATCTAGGTTGATTCCGAAACACTGGGAAGAACTTACATTGAAATATAACAACACTATGATTGTTTTTAATTATAGGTCTTTTCTAGTTAAGTTTCTTCTCGAGTTTCTTAAACTACTTCTTGGAATCTTAGAAAACATTTTTTAAAAATAAAAATATATTCTTTATTTTTATCAAATGATTTTCGCTTGATTTAAATCAGTGATTTAAATCAAACAACCCTGATTTTAACGCGTAAGCAACCTCGTTTCGTCGCGAATCGCGATAGTTCGTTCATAATCACTTCAAAACAAAAGAACGCGATCAGTGCCTTAGCCATTTGAACTAATTAGTCTGTGAAACTAAGTGTTTTTAACTGTTTCGTGAAGAAAGTTCGTTCCTAATCGATTGGAATAATATTCATCTTCTTACGCACCTTGTACCAGTAACAGTAAGTGCTTGATTTTTTTACTATTAGGAATCCATAGAGCTAATAGGAATCATTGTGATCCCGTATCTTGCATGTTAATTTCCATGCGGGTTTTGTGAGCCCGGCTTATAAGGTTCAAAGCGGGCGGAGATACGCAAAATTAGCCTAGTCCCTCCCTCGAAGCCCGCCTAAATACGAGAAGAAAATCGTTCTCGAATGACTCCAATTAGCCGTATGGATTCTTGATACTACACATTGACAACGTTGCCATAACTACATAGATATCTGCTAAGTGGTTGAATTTTTTGCTATGAGGACCCATAAAGCTAATTTTAATCAATGTCCCCATATTTTCTATATGTTTTGTGGACAGGGCATGTGTACTGTAAGGTTTACCGCGAGGCGAGATAATTCGTGACGTCCCTACATAATGATTCCTTTTAGCTGTATGGATTATTGTTACTATATATCGGCGACGCTAGAATGGCTACAGAGAAAGATACGATTTTTACCCACATCATACCTTAAGATGAGGCTCTTAGTTTGACCCGAGCCGTTGTAGTAAATGCAGAGTTTTCGCTATCCTTATCCTTTAGATTTTTGATAAAAACGAACTCTATGAATCCTAAAATCCAAGTATATCAGAAGCACATTTGATTTTAATTTAAATTTTTACAAAACACCCGGGATTCGAACCAACTCTACCACTTAAACATACATACTGGATACCTATGGAGTGGGATACTTCTCCATTTGAATTTGGGTTTATTAATTTGTGTCATTGGGGTCGGATACTTGTGCATTTGATATTTTGGGGTCGAATACTTCTGAACTTGTATGTTTGGGGTCGAATACTTCTGAACTTGTATGTTTGGGGTCGAATACTTCTGAACTTGTATGTTTGGGGTCCAATTTTTCTGAACTTGTATGTTTGGGGTCCAATTTTTCTGAACTTGTATATTTGGGGTCGTATACTCCAACAGATTTCATTAAAACGAATGTGGTGAGTTTTAGTTTTAAAATAACCATTATAATCTGTAAAATGTTTAGCTACAACGTACGATATACATCTACGGTGAGGCTATTACGCTTTGACTTGCCAAGTTGTACTCCTACTCGTACTAGTAGTCGTGAAGGAGTAGCGCCTTGTCAGTATAAAAATTTCGTAGGTCATTCAAGGGGCAGTGAACGAGAGAGAATTGTATCCGGGTGATATTTTCCTTCGGTGTATTTTAAAAGGATGGGGATAATGATAGTATGTTTAAGCATTGCATTTAATTGTACTCGTAAGTTAAGTACTTTGAATTGCCTCGTTGCGGCAAAGAGGCAAAGCTTGTTCAAGGTGGCCATTTTCAGGTAAAAGGTTCCGATGCATCTCCTTGCCCATGGCTTAAAATTTTGTCATAAAAGCTGTTTCTTCTCATTTGCAAATAGGAACCGTAACTACTCAATCATGGATTATTTGTCTTTGACAAATGTTAAAGACCTCTTGGTTAAAAACATGAAAAGTCCAGTGCCTTCTAGTTCATATTTTATTGCTAGAGATTTAGGTGAAGCAATCACCGACTAACTCGGAAGACTACCATTAGGAGGAAAAGTTAGGCTTTTAATTTTCTATAGCCAAGACTAGACAAACCCTCTGATGGACATTACTTGGCACGAGGTCCTGAAAGCTGCAATAAAAAAACCTTGCAACTCATCAACCAGGAAATGCGTAAGATTTTTTCCCACATCGTATATATACGATGGGGCTATTAGTTTCTTTGTTCGTACTCAATCTTTCCTTTTTTCGCCTTTGCGCTGTAAATGGCGTCATTTCTTTCAATTTAAAAACTTAATCGATATTTTTTAGTAATAGGCGCCTAAAGGCCATTAGTGTGCTGCACCCCAAGTTCACCAAACCTTTTACTATCGGAAATAAGGGATATTCAAGAAATTGCGAGTTCGTGAACGTTGTGGCGGCGTTAATTAAAAACTTATCCGTTAGTATCCTTGGGCCATCTTTTATAATCGCGCTTAACGTCTGTTTAATCGTAACTGTCTTGTTGTAATGCGAATGAATTTCAGATGGCTTCTATGGAGCTAATATAAATCTGAATTACCACTTGCCTGAACCGGTAGTATCCGCATACGGAAGTTTTTTGGATAAGAATCCAATTTGGTCGAAACCGCTGTGCTTAGATCAAATCAGATTATTAAAGTTTAAACACTGCGGTGTAGAAGGGGTCTTTGACCCAAGTTTTGCCGTGGCAGGTGAATGAGATTACTTCTTAAATAGTACAGAGATTTGAGACGTTACCTACTTACCTCTCTATTAATGAATATATTACCTATTTTACAGGCTTAAAAAATGTGCCTAACCTGCCCGAAATTAACGAGTCAGAATTGTCAACAATTTCTGGCACCATTAGGCTTCTTGAAAATTCAGTAGCCGAATTAAAATCTAATAGAAAAAAGCTTGTAGACGCCATTGCGGATATTGACCAGAAAATTGACCAATACCAAAAATAAGTGAAGAATACAAAGTTAAAATGCATCAGCAGGAACAAGCGGATAAAATAAGAAAAAAGCTGGAACAACACGATATAACGCTTGAAAAATTTTATTCCATGATATAATTATTCGGAAAAATCATAAAAGATCATGGAACACTTCAATTAGACGACTCGTTGCTACAAATAGCCACTCATTTTGGAGTTGAAGAAAATTCGGAATCTGGTTGGTACAATTGAAACTTACTTTTCCTATTTGTCTAAAAATCTAAGATTATTAAAAACATTTTAGACGAAGATTCGGAACCGGAACAAACGTCCACCACGGAAGTTTTTCCCGTTACTCGGTCTCCGGAATATACTCCAAGTTCATGTTCAAGTTCTGGTGAGCTGGACCGATATAATTTTGGTTTTCATTGTGTTCTGAAAAATGTTTACTAATTTTAATTTTGGCGAAGATCCTTCCCGACCTTCCACACCGGGAAAAGAGCTGGATTTGAACATCGCGACAACGTCGTATGAAAATCAAGTAGTAAAAGAAAAAGGTGAAGGGACGGCGAAAGACGGCCAAGGAAAGAAGCAAAGTAAAAAAAAGGTTAAAAAAACTAAAACAATGAAAAAAAAGGGTAAGCTAAGCGAATGCGTAATAAAATGCCATGATGAGTACTAATCATAGTTTTTTAAAAACTTACAGCTACAAATGAAAGTGAATCATCCAGTGACGACCAATTGCCGCCATTCAAGAAGCCAAGGAAATAATTCATTTGTTTTTCTTTAATTTTATTACTATTTCTTGTACCAAAAACTCTAAATATAAAAAATATTTCAAATTAAAAACCATTTTTTACCTCATTATGCTCATTTTTTAAAATAAAATCCGAAAATTACGATTTCCCCAAAAGGTAGTCATCGCAGTCCAAAAAGTGATGGCTCAAGACTGCTGTACTCACTGAAAAGCTTGGTGTGACTAAAATCCCAGAGCTTGGGCTTCCACCAGCCGTGGTTGTTGAGCGTTAGGCTCCCAAAATAGCTTCTTCCTCAATAAAGAGGTGGAGAGGAAGCATATTGAGCAGGATTTCCAGAGAACCTGTGAGGGCTGTCCTCATAGATCCCGTGATACCGATGCACGCCAGCCTTTGAAGCTTGCGTAGTTCATCTTGGCCTGTTTTAAGGCGAACCCTTCACCACCAGACAAGAGCTCCATAGGAGACAACCGGCCGGATGATCCTGGTATAAATCCAGTTCACGGCACTGGGGCTTAAGCTCCAGGATTTGCTGACTGAACTTCTTATACGCCAAAATTGAATTTTGACCTTCTTGATGCTAAGATCGAGATGGTATTTCCAAGTAGGCTTGGCATCAAAGGTCACGCAAAGGTACTTGATCTCGGTGGACTTCTTCAAAACCTGTCCAAAGAAGGAAATATCATTGAAAAGGTCATTGGTACTTTTCCGGGTAAACGGTATAAGGACAGTCTTGTTGGGATTGACGGTAAGGTTGACTCCCATACACCATTCCTCAACATCATGCAAGACAGTTTTCATCAGTGCAGCGATAGTTGCAGGGAACTTCCGTGTAACAATCACCGCGATGTCATCCGCATAGCCACATCAGTGACCCCCTTCTCCCCGAGGCGACCCAGCATATCATCCATCACCAGGCACCAAAGAAGAGGGGAAAGAACCCCTCCCTGTGGAGAGCCACGGTTGGTGGAGATCTCCAGGGATTCCCCGAGAAGAGACGCCGTCAACCTACGATGCGAAAGCATGGAGTGTATACATCGAAACAAAGTGTTGACAATACCAAACCAATATCAAGGAAGATAACTACAAAAACTAGTTTAAATAACATAACTACGAGGCTCCGACGAGAATTGAACTCATGATCTCCTGTTTACTAGACAGGCGCTTTAACCACTAAGCCACGTACGGGGCCCTAATTGTAAAGCAGGATGAATAATGAATATTTCAGAAAGTTCAACTAAACTAACTCATTCGTACTTTCACCCTATTGTTTGCATATATGCATGTTGTGTACATAAAAAAGTAGTCGACATAGTTTTTTATGTAACAACGCAAGATAAAGAATAGGCCAAAAGTTGTATATATATGATAAGAGAGGCTAGAACAGGGAACATTCCTACGCGCGCCGTGACGGTGATTAGTTCGTTTACATTGTATAAGTTTAACGTTTAATGTAGTCATTAATAAATTGATTTTAAATTACAATCATTATGTTTGTCAATGTCGGCTCTTACTTAAGTTAACCCCACACACCAAACACAAAAATTGGCGACGGACACTACGAACTTTTAAAAAACACGCGGACGTTGACGTTAGACTCATCTTTTCGGTTACATCGGGAGCAGTTCGCACACAAACGACATGGCTTCTGGTCGACTATTTGACCCTTTCGATGAAAATCTGGAAACTTGGACTATTTACGCGGAACGGCTGGAATTCTTTTTCCAAACTATGGGCATCACGGACCAAGATAAGAAGAAAACACACTTACTTACTTGCGTTGGCTCTACAGTATACACGACTCTTCGAAGTATCCTGAATCCAGTCACACCACAGGATGCCGCTTGTACTTACGCGACAGTTTTGGACACGTTGAAAAAGTTCTACAACCCCATTCCGACTGAAATCGCAGAGAGGGAAAAATTCTACAGCAGATCACGTCATCCCGGAGAAACCATTGCCACGTACCTCACAGAGCTACGAAAGATGAGTGAGTTTTGTAAATTTAAAGACCTGGAAACAATGATACGTGATCGGTTGATATTCGGAATCAATAACCAACAAATCTACGAGCGACTGATTACTATAAAGGACATAACCCTGGAAATAGCAACGACCACGGCAATCTCCATGGAAACCGCTGCCCGAAACTCCAGAGAATTGAAGCAAGGCCCTAACGCCAGCTCAACAGTAGTCAACGCAATACACAACCGTAGACGCAGATCTCACGCTAAATCGTCACAAGCGAAGTCTCAAAATCCCACGTTCAATCCACCAGCGAGGAAACCGGATCTTACACATCAACGTAGCTGTATTCGTTGCAAGGACTCCAACCACATACCGTCAAGTTGTCCATACCTCAATGCTACGTGTTTAAAGTGTAACAAAAAAGGCCACATCGCCAGAGCATGCCTCGCTGAGAGAACGATTCCCAGACAACAACGTCACAACACGAATTTGATCACCTCGGAAGAACCAATCCAATTTTCGACAGACGCCGGCAAAAACCATCAGGAACACCATGGATACGAAGTCTTCCACTTGAAAACCGATGGAACCTGCTCGAAACAGGAAAAACCTCCGAAACCAACGATCATCGCATGCGAAATCAATGGCCAAACCACGCATATGGAATACGATACCGGATCCGCATATTCCATTATGCCCATGGACAAATTCAAAACCATATCTACAACGGAAGACATAGAACCTTTCACGGAAAGAACGCTTATCGCCTACAACGGGGACCCTGTAACCATCCTTGGACAAACCACAGTCCATGTAAACTTTTCCGGACGATCAGCGATGCTATCACTATTAATTGCCAGTGACAACAGACCCACAATTTGCGGTCGAGCATGGATTTACTCTTCACTACGAATTGAAGACCCTGCATTTCAAGCTCTCCACGTCAACCATATTAATAGAAATAATCCTGAAGTAACGGCAATCCTGGACAAACACAAGAAGTTATTCTCAGACACTATGAGTTGTCTGAAAGAAATCAAGGTACATCTACACACTAAAGCCGGAATCACACCCAAGTTCTATAAAGCCAGAAGCGTACCATACGCGCTGAAGGACAAGGTCAACGAGGAACTGGATAGACTGGAGAAAATGGGGATCATTGAACCAATTCCTCATTCCAACTTCGCCACACCAATAGTACCAGTACTGAAACCTAATAAAACAGTGCGGATATGCGGCGACTACAAGATCACAGCGAACCTGATGATCGATATGGAAGTTTATCCATTACCCAAGGCTGAAGATGTCTTTGCCAAAATGGCTGGATGCAAAGTTTTCGCAAGACTAGATATGCGCGACGCATACAACCAGTTAGCCCTGGATGAAGAATCAAAGAAACTGGTGGTCGTCAACACGCCGAAAGGATTATACGCCTACAACCGCCTACCTTTCGGAGTTTCATCAGCCAGCGCTATATTCCAGAAGCAAATGGAAATATTACTTGCCAAGCATGATGGTGTTTGCCCGTTCCAGGACGACACACTCATCGGTGGAAGAGACGACCAAGACTGCTTAAAAAGAATAGATCAAGTACTAACAACACTAGAAAACGCTAACCTACGCCTACGCAGGGACAAGTGTCTATTCATGGTACCCGAACTGGACTTTCTGGGCTACAGACTTGATCAACACGGACTTCACCCGCAAGAGGAAAAATTGAAGGCCATAATGGAAGCGCCGTCCCCAAAGAACGCCGACGAACTACGCTCGTTCCTGGGACTGTTCAATTATTACTCGAAGTTCATACCGAATAATTCGACGCTGCTGTCACCATTATACAACCTTCTGAAGAAATCCGTAGTATGGACTTGGGGAGACGATCAAGAAAGAGTGATGAAAACAGCCAAGCTCGCTCTTAAAAACTCCAATGTACTAACGCATTTCGACGCAACAATGGACGTTCTACTCGCCTACGACGCGTCACCTGTCGGAATCGGAGCAGTCATATCGCACATAATCGACGGTGTAGAGAGACCGATTGCTTTTTCATCAAGGACTCTCACCACGGCGGTAAAGAAATATCCCCAGATAGTAAAAGAAGCCCTCGCACGAGTCTATGGAGTGTCCAAATTCAGAGATCTACTCGGACGGACATTTACTCTTCTCACGGATCATCAACCATTAGTATCAATCTTATCAGAGAAAAAACCTATATCACCGATGGCCGCCTCCAGACTCCAACGATGGGCACTTCTCCTATCATCACACAATTACAAGATCGTATACAAAAAAGGGATATTGAACTCGAACGCAGACGCCATCAGTCGTCTACCATTGATAACCGACGATTTCATTACATCTCAACCTCAAGAATATGTGCTACTACTTGAAGATTTGAACAACCAACCAATTACCACTACCACGATGATGAAAGCAACATCACAAGACCCAACTCTACAGACAGTCATGGGATATTTACTCCATGGATGGCCGTCGAAATCAGAAATTGAGCCCGAATTAACGCCCTTTTTCAAGAAAAGAGACGAACTATCCATTGCGCACGATATAGTCATAACTGGATCAAGAGCCGTTGTACCAAAAAGTTTGCAGCCTGCAATATTGCAAGAACTTCACACGACACATGACGGCATCGTTCGTATGAAAAACAAAGCCCGCACAACCGTGTGGTGGCCAAAAATTGACCAGCAAATTGAAGAAATGGCGAGGAATTGCAAAACGTGTAATGAAAACGCAGCCATGCCACCACGAAACTACAATCCTTGGCCAATCACCAATGAAGCTTGGGAAAGAACTCATATTGACTATGCCGGTCCTCTTGATGGAAAATACTTATTTATCATGGATCGAAGTCTACATAAGGAACAACACCTCATCTGAATCTTCAATCACAGCACTAAGAGACCACGTTGCTAGATACGGGATAATGAAGACATTGGTCAGCGACAACGCCACGTCTTTCACAAGCGAACAATTCAAATTATTCACGTCTCAGAATGGTATAAAACATCTTACGATCGCACCATACCACCCAGCTTCAAATGGACAAGCGGAGAGGAGCGTTAGAATAATCAAAACGTCACTTAAAAAGAACCCCGGACTAACAACCGAAGAAATCAACGTCTTAAATCATGGCTTCGACACTTACAGAAAAGGAACCCTAGCACAACGTTTGGCACGAATCCAAATCAACTATAGACGCACTCCACTGAATTCTGGAAAGTCACCGTCTGAACTACTTTTCGGGAGGAATATCACAACAAGACTAGACCTACTTCATCCGAAAAATTTATCTACACAAGAAGTTCAGACGTCACATGAAAAGCAACCGCACCATCGATCGTTCGATATAGGAGATGCAGTCTATGCCAACGTTCATAATCAATCAAGAAAAACCACATGGCTTCCAGCACTAGTTACTAAACGACTGGGCAATACGATGTACGAGGTCAACTCCGAAAACGGGACATTGCGAAAGCACTCAAACCAGCTACGAGGACGTTCATCTAACAGCGATAAACCGGAAACTGATCCCGAGCTAGAACCATACAGCTATCCTTTAGATTTTCCGGAACCTACAATCAACGAATCAGGAGGCACGACCCAAAGGCAAACTGCTGAACAAGTCATCCTCGAGTCGACTGATCAAACCTTGCAGCCAGAACCTTTTACCTCCAACGTCATTCCAATTCCTGTTGAAGCGACGTCCAAAGCCAAATCTAAATCATCGACCTCAGCACCCTCAGCAACTGCCGGATCTACCCTTACCAACGATAACGACATTCAAGGAAATCACTCCGCTCAAGTCAGACGAACTTCCGGCCGACGAATTAAACCACCCGATAGATTAGGTCTTTAAAAAAAGGGGATATTGTTGTGTACATAAAAAAGTAGTCTAAATAGTTTTTTATGTAACAACGTGAGATAAAGAATAGGCCAAAAGTTGTATATATATGATAAGAGAGGCTAGAACAGGGAACATTCCTACGCGCGCCGTGACGGTGATTAGTTCGTTTACATTGTATAAGTTTAACGTTTAATGTAGTCATTAATAAATTGATTTTAAATTACAATCATTATGTTTGTCAATGTCGGCTCTTACTTAAGTTAACCCCACACACCAAACACAAAAATGCATATCTCAAGAAACTATTAATTTGAGAGATTTTCAATCTTTAATACCTACAAAACTAGTTAAAATAACGTAACTACGAGCTCCGACGAGAATCGAACTTCTGATGATGTCCTGTTTACTAGACAGGCGCTTTAAACCCTAAGCCACGGGGCCCTTCTTGTGAAGCAATATGAATACTGAATATTTCAGTAAGTTCGACTAAACTAACTCATTCGCACTCTGACCCTATTGTTAACTTTCCTCTTACTTAAAACTTTCCGAATCAATAAAAAAGCCGTCGTAAACAAACTAAAACACTTTTAATAAATAAATTGTCGAACGTGTACAACTTTTAGGCCGGTTAAAGCAGCCGAACTATACTAGAGCCTCCGTGACTCCCCAAAAGGCAACTGCCCAAGCATTTTCCCTAACCCTCTACATTACACCTACGGGTTAGAGTCCGACGCCGCCGATAGTACACCGGCGCGCCGCCACATTTCTAGTTTTTAACCCCGCCGCCGCCGTACGTACTTTTAATCAGCGCGCCGCCCCGCCGCGACGCCGAAATATCACCGGCGTACGCCGGCGTGCCAACCAGTCTTGGAAATAGCACAGGTCCAAAACCAGTTTATTAATTGCTCGGACCAGTTTTTTTATTCTAAATCCGGGGGTTACAGGTCCTTGGGATGACTTTATTAATTGAGAACTTTTATGAAAATTGAGGAGGGACCAGTTTAAAAATTCTAGTCATTATAAATTTGTACTCCACGGATCTAGACTCCTAGCCTTGACTGGTGCTCATTTCTGCCTTCCTTGCTACAACCACAGCCCACTGGATCACTATTTGGCTTCCCACGCCAATGTTTTTCCTATGTAAAAGCGCGTGTTGGTAATTTTGGGCTTTATGGCTCGAAAAATCGAAGGAGCCATAGGCCGGCTATGGGAGGAACACAGTTATTTAGCCTGAATGTTGAAACTACTGGTTCAAATCTCTGAAAATTTTAAAGAGATGTGCAAAACAACGTTTGCTATTATTTAGAAATTTTCATACCATTTACTTTTATAGTTTTTTATAAATATTAAAACGAAAATTAGCCCTAGTTAAAGGGCTTGGTCTTCGAACGGTTTAAAAGTTTTATGTGGTTTCACTTGATCGAATCTCTTGAAATTTTAGTGAGAGGCATATTGAAGGGTTCAAACGAACCATTCACTTCCAAAAAGTTCAATAAAATTTTGTTTGTGCATAATCCTACAACCTATTTAGTCGCTTAGGAAAATTTTAGGAAAAGAACTATTCGTTTCAAAATTTTGAAATATTGCACGATAATTTAACACCTTTCAATATGCCTCTCACTAAAATTTCAAGAGATTCGAACCAGTGAAGCTGAAGGAAACAAATTTAGACTGTTTGAGACTAAGCCATTAAATTATGGTTAATTTTCGTTTTAATGTTCTTACAAAAAGCTAGGAAAGAGAAACATTTTATACTTCGCACAAAAAATACCAAACATTATTTTGCAAATCACATTAAAATTTCAAGAGATTTCAGCCAGTATTTTCGAACATGGACTGATGTTGTGAACACCACCACTTCACAACTGAGAACTGCATACGTCATTAATCACTCTATGTTAACTTACACGCCTCTAACGCCGCCGCCGCCAATAAAATTGTATGTAGCGCCGCCGCCGGTTTATAGAACGGCGCGCCGGCGGCGCGCCGTCGCCAATATGCCTAAACTGTGCAAACGCCGCCGCCGACAACTTTTTAGCGGCGTCGGACTCTACACCTACTATTGGCCCGGTTCAATTCAGTTCCTATTGATTACATTCGACCATCCTGACCACACCTAAGGCTACTAACTTCTATCTTAGCTAACTGATACAATAAAATTTCTCGCAATCATAAAACTCGGCTTACATTTCCATCATGTCTTTCCTACTGTATCAACTAAAATTCTAATAATCAAATAAAACAACCTCAACACACCCTAATTATTTTCTCGTACAAAAATCCTTTAAGTAACTTGGTTGAGTCCGTTTACGCGTACTCCGTCTACTCTGCATCCCCACCTCAGGCGTACCGTCATCTTGACTCGCACCAACCGAATCTTGACCACCAGGGGTCGTTGACTCAGGAACTACTGCGACAGACTTTTTAGGAACTACTGCGACAGACCTTTCAGGAACTACTGCGACAGACCTTTCAGGAACTACTGCGACAGACTTTTCAGGAACTACTGGAACAGACTTTTCAGGAACTACTGGAACAGACTTTTCAGGAACTACTGGAACAGATTTTTCAGGAACTACTGGAACTGGCTTTTCAGGAACTACTGGAACTGCCTTATCAGGAACTACTGGAACTGGCTTTTCAGGGACTTCTGGAACTGGCTCTTCAGGTCATAGAGTCCGACGCCGCTAAAAAGTTGTCGGCGGCGGCGTTTGCACAGTTTAGGCATATTGGCGACGGAGCGCCGCCGGCGCGCCGTTCTATAAACCGGCGGCGGCGCTACATACAATTTTATTGGCGGCGGCGGCGTTAGAGGCGTGTAAGTTCACATAGAGTGATTAATGACGTATGCAGTTCTCAGTTGTGAAGTGGTGGTGTTCACAACATCAGTCCATGTTCGAAAATACTGGCTGAAATCTCTTGAAATTTTAATGTGATTTGCAAAATAATGTTTGGTATTTTTTGTGCGAAGTATAAAATGTTTCTCTTTCCTAGCTTTTTGTAAGAACATTAAAACGAAAATTAACCATAATTTAATGGCTTAGTCTCAAACAGTCTAAATTTGTTTCCTTCAGCTTCACTGGTTCGAATCTCTTGAAATTTTAGTGAGAGGCATATTGAAAGGTGTTAAATTATCGTGCAATATTTCAAAATTTTGAAACGAATAGTTCTTTTCCTAAAATTTTCCTAAGCGACTAAATAGGTTGTAGGATTATGCACAAACAAAATTTTATTGAACTTTTTGGAAGTGAATGGTTCGTTTGAACCCTTCAATATGCCTCTCACTAAAATTTCAAGAGATTCGATCAAGTGAAACCACATAAAACTTTTAAACCGTTCGAAGACCAAGCCCTTTAACTAGGGCTAATTTTCGTTTTAATATTTATAAAAAACTATAAAAGTAAATGGTATGAAAATTTCTAAATAATAGCAAACGTTGTTTTGCACATCTCTTTAAAATTTTCAGAGATTTGAACCAGTAGTTTCAACATTCAGGCTAAATAACTGTGTTCCTCCCATAGCCGGCCTATGGCTCCTTCGATTTTTCGAGCCATAAAGCCCAAAATTACCAACACGCGCTTTTACATAGGAAAAACATTGGCGTGGGAAGCCAAATAGTGATCCAGTGGGCTGTGGTTGTAGCAAGGAAGGCAGAAATGAGCACCAGTCAAGGCTAGGAGTCTAGATCCGTGGAGTACAAATTTATAATGACTAGAATTTTTAAACTGGTCCCTCCTCAATTTTCATAAAAGTTCTCAATTAATAAAGTCATCCCAAGGACCTGTAACCCCCGGATTTAGAATAAAAAAACTGGTCCGAGCAATTAATAAACTGGTTTTGGACCTGTGCTATTTCCAAGACTGGTTGGCACGCCGGCGTACGCCGGTGATATTTCGGCGTCGCGGCGGGGCGGCGCGCTGATTAAAAGTACGTACGGCGGCGGCGGGGTTAAAAACTAGAAATGTGGCGGCGCGCCGGCGTACTATCGGCGGCGTCGGACTCTACTTCAGGATCGCTGGGGCCGACTCGAGTTCATCATATTCGTCAAACATGCACCATCTTTTTAGCTTGTCGATTGGTGCAACCAGAGAGAATTAAGTAGGGAGCGGAAGGTCGACTGAAAAATGTAGCTCTAAAGGTCACGTGACTGAAAAATGTAGCTCTAAAGGTCACGTGACTGAAATTGTAGTACAATCTGTCTTCCGGTATGACGTTGGTAACTCCCTCCTTCGTGGGCGGGCCTAAAGGAAAGCCGTTGTGGAACGCGAGGGGTAAAATTTCAAATTTCTGGCGCTAGAGCTGGTGGCAGCATTTCTTTCCAGAACACTTTGCAGTTAAAAGGTGAATATTTTAGTCCTTACTTTAATTAATTTCACTACTAAAGTATAATTGTAATGTGTATAACTGTTGTATTTCTTAGGGGTTGTTAACTACTGCCTTCAATTAACTGTGAAGAAGATACGGACCCTGAGTTTTGTATTTCGCTTCGAAAAAGAACATATTATGAAATTTCTTTTGGATCTCGAGAGCGTTGCTATTAGAGATGCAATTACACCATACCTTTTAGCGAAGGTTCAGTGCCTACAATTAAATTCTACAAGGGAAGATTTTTTGAAACAAACGCATGGTATACTTAAAACTGAAAGACATGAGCAAGGAATGGTCAATCATTTACGTACTTCTTGCGCTACATTTAAAAATGTGTCACAACAAATGCAAAAAAACCTAGTAAGTCGCATAGTACAATATTTCTTTCTTGAAGTGATGGTGAAAATGGAGGTTGGAGTTGAAAACGCAGTTTCTAAGGAAAATGCTAAAGTAGAACGTCAAAGGAAAAAGGTTGACCTTCTTGGACTGTCGCCTCGGAAACGCAACGCCTTGACCACTATCACCAATTGCAACAAAATAACTGAAAATACTTCAGTTACAAGATATGTTGCGGGCTACACCGCATTTTCTTTGATTAAAAAGAAGAAATGCCCTCCAGAATTACCTAAAAGGATTATGAAGGACAAAACTCCTATTGGTGATTTTAAAGAACCTGATGAAACAGAGGCGTGGACTCTAAAATTATCTAGAGGAGGATTAATCACAGTAACAGACCAATACTTCAATCTCATCAAATTAATAAAACAAATATCAGACTTAATCTATGTGACTGATGTTTCTAAAATTAGACATCAAAATTTAAAAACCACGGCTTTACGACATATTCTTCAAAATTCTGAAATTAATGAACGTTGGCATTCTATTTATAGTCAAACTGATGCTAAGAAATGGCTTCTAAAACTTTTGGATTGTTTTTTAAACACCAGGGGAAAGGTTTTAATTCGTGACTTGTTGGAGCAATATCAATACGAAACTAGGGAAGCCCTCAAAGCTAAAAAGTCGTTAAGAAAAGGGTTACTTGAAAAGAGCCTTGAGTCCAAAATTCAACCCTCTAAACAAGAAAACAAAACATCGAAAAAACGCAAAGCTAATACTAACCATAAACAATTACCGTCCCCAACAAAACCATTAAAAACCATCCCTGTGATTCATATTCCAGATAATAAAAGGTCACCACAGAAATTGATAACAGTCAATGACAATTCAGAATACAGTTTCCTAAATGGTGATCCTGATCTCGATCTATTTGAACAATTTAAACCGCCTCGAAGTCAAGTGGCATCCAGTCCTAAAATTGGCATCTCATCTCAAACATTGGGTAACATCAATGAAAATCCTGACTACGATCTTTTAAATGGTGACCCTGACTTCGATCTCTTTCAACAATTTATACCTCAATACGAAATGTGATATCACATTCCCCAACATTAGGTCTTATCAAAATGTGCCTAAAATCATATGTGAAACGTGTTTTAGTATTTATTTCTCATTACTTTAAAATATTACCTTATTTCAAAGAAGGTAACACTTTAAAATAATTGCCAAAGTTTTATATATACCAAGCTATATATTAGAAAAACAAATGTGATAATTTAGTGAGAGTAACGGATTTCGTTTTTTATTTTGCAAATAAGTGATATTGCTTTATGTTTTCATTTGCCAAAGATTTCATTGATAAACTGAAATAAAATACTGTGCAATAACTTTGATTAACACCAGGACCAGTGTTATTACTGCTGATGGCAAATTTGTTCTCAAATTTTAAATTATTTTCCCAGCGTTTGATAATAACATTTTTAAATAACAGTTTTTTCAGAAATGGTAGTATTTCCATTAATCGCTTCTACAACGAGACCTTTTAAGGCTTTTAGCTTATCCATGTTGGCTTCAAAGAGGCGAACTGAGGGATTGCAGTTTCGACCTCCAGAACATCGCTGCCTGCCAAAGTACTGTTCCAGGGGGTCTTGGTTCAAGTGACGGGTCAAAACATATTTTGCTCCTTTATTAAGAAGAAATTTTACGATGTGCACCGTTGAAAGGGCTATATTTGAATGGTTTTACTTTAGTTAATTGTGGCTTATATAACGCTTCAGAGTGTGTATACCTGTCATTCGCAGCCCTTCAATTGTTTCTGCGCTCAATAGCATCTTGCTCCTTTCAGTTTTTGAAAATTCTCCTGGACGATTTGCAACGTCTTTCTCCCAATCATTTAAGTACTTTAAAAAGTCCTCTTCTAGCCACTAAATTCAAGAAATACGATTATTATGTTATCAAAACCTTCATATTCACTTTCCTTACCTTTAATCGTTCATCATTTTCATGTTCGAAAACAAGTTTGTTAGGTTTTCTCTTTTTTAGGGCTTCAATGGAATTCCCGACGTTACATATGTCAAAAAACTTGTCAAATGTCCTTATAAATGTGACTGTTTCCTGGTATTTTTCATCTCCGAAAAGAACTTCAATTGCCGAAGCCACAGTTTCGCTCATAACTTGGCAAGCCAAATTAACTTTCATCTTAGAATATGCGTTCAAGAAAACGTGATTATATGTCAGCTTAGAAGCATTTTTAAATTGTCCTTTCATTCTTAATTGAGTGTAATATAGGCGCAAGATTATTTTCCAGGATATATCCTGGTCGTTTTTCCACAACCCGCGAGAATTTGAATTGGCACCGCTATTACTAAAGCAGTTTCGTACCGTTTTTATCAAATGCGGAGCATCTGAAAGGAAGAATAAGTCCCTTTCTTCATCAAATGCGTGAATGTTTTTAGTCCTAAAAGGTACAAATGTGGTTCTTTCATTATCAGCGCACATACGAAAAACCTTTCGATTTGTTGAAGCTCCGTCGCCAACGACCGCTAAAATACGGAATCCATTATTTTCCAAAATACTAACTGCTTCCCAAATAATTGAATATAATTCGCCGCTTGTAGCTCCTTTTGTGGGGAAATGGGCAAATGGAATCTTAATGTTGCTTGTGATGCCACGAAGCATGAGCTGAAGGATACTTGTTGCGAGAGGTGGTGCAGTAGTTCCCTTTTCTCTCATCTCAATATCGTTAAGAGTGTTATGTTGGTCAAAGACATCAATAAAACCAGTGATGTAACCAGTATCTTTATGACAAATTAAGTCTGGCTTGACAGTTATTTCATCCAAAAGAAGTACAAAGTACTTTTTGTGTTCTGGAAGGTTATCAATGTCTGTAATCTTAATCATTTCGGTGATAGCGTCTTCGTTAAATCCAGATTTATTTGTTATCGTATGTTCGTGATTATATAATGTTCTTGTTGTGGGTAGTTTAATTATTCCAGATATTTCCAAAGCTTTGTAGGCTGATTTTGATTTGTTTTTTATGTAAGAGCACCATTTAAGAAAGAAAGAGTCCCATCTCATGCCGTATTTCGACCTCTCCAATGCAAGTAACTGTTGTTTAATAAATAGGGACATGAATGATCCAGGCGCCTCTTGCTTAAGTTTCTCTTTAAAAATCAGCTTTAATCTTGACCAGTCTTGTTTCCCTTTCTCTGATAAAACGTGTTTGGGCTTGGAAGCCTTTTTCTGCTTGGCTTTCATTCTAACATCTTTGGCCAATTGTTTGCTCATGGCTTTATAACGACAACGCAGAGTTCGTAAACTTGACCGATATTTCAGACACGCAACACATGATTCTTATTAACGGGAATGAGGCCTTCACATCTGTTGCTATAAATGGTTTTTAAATCACTTGAATAATTGCCAATTCGTTTATGCTGGTTTGGACGTCTCTCAATATAAAGTCTAACAAGGTCTTCATCATGATTTCCCGGGCAGATTTTAAACTTATCAAGTTTTGATAGGCAGTTGTATACATCAATATTGCTCTTAATCATCAAATTATTTTCAATTTTTTCATTAGCTATGTCTTTATCCAATGCCTTAATTGCCACAGTCACAGGTCCATTTTCCAAGAAAGAACAAGATAGAACAATCTTTCCATTAGTGTGCTTCGTAAACATAACCCCTTGATTAGTTTTCTCCATCGACCATGAAACAGGTGGCGATAAAATATTGAGGTCCAACACATCTTTAGATTTAATCTCCTCATAGACCTAAAAAAATCGCTTTGTTACGCATATACTTTTACATTAGTTTGTATTTTCATAAATCAGACTTACATCGATTTTTCCGTTTCCTCTATTAAATGGCTCTTTTGTATCTGTAACGTCAAGACGTTTTTCTTCTGCACCAGTGGTAATTCCTGTTTCTGCCTGCAAAAATGGTTTCCGAAGTTTCAAACATTAGTATTTAAAAGAAACAGTTGTATAAAATAGCTTACTTCAACAGATTTCCAAATACTACATAGTGGAATAGGATCAGGATGTTCTTGACTTGGACCTCTTAAGCCGTGAAAATGTCTTGAACAGATGTAGGTACCACGAGAAACGTTTTCTATAGTGAAATCCTTTCTGCTACAGGCATCAACCCATCTTCGACACTTCTCTTTTTCCTCCTTTACTGATGGAAACTTTACAAAAAAAATACCGGGTGCTCCTCTAATTTGCCGACTGCCCGACGTTTGTTTTGACGCGCAGGATCCATATTTACAAACAATTCGGGGCATTATTCTTGCTAAATATCGAAACAGTTCCAACAAAGGAGTGAGTTTGGTTCTTTGCCGCTCTCTCCCTAAGCCTTGGACCTTCACCTTGAAACGTTAAAAGTAGCGTTATTACACATTTTGAATTCATATTTAAATAATGTGGGGAATTTTATATTTACCTTTTAATATTCCAATAATAATTGTCACGATTAATCTTGAAACATTTGGTTTTGCCGTATTTTTAAGGGTTTTTATAGCGCGCCTAAAAGTGTAACTATTTATACGGTTTACTCACTTTACTGTTTACTCCAGCAGACGCCAGAAACCGAACCGCTGGTTGGTTTACACTCAGAAACCGCCCCGACACCTTAGAACCAATAACAATCGAGCGTAAAATTTGTTTTTATAGAAATATCATGTGACCGGAAATGAGATTGTACAGAATAGCAACGTAGCCTGCTTGTTTAGCGCTACATTCCCTTTAGCACTATTAAACGCTGTAGCTTCCGCGCCCTACTTAATTCTCTCTGGTGCAACGTTCCTATAGAATCTATTCGTCCTCTGTGTTTCTGGCAAATCCTCGATCTGATAACTATCAAACCCAAGGTTCTTGGTCACCACATAAGGGCCCTTATAGCGAGAAATCGTTTTCTTGGCTCGCTTGTTGCTATCGGCTCCCTCTCCACTACGACCAAATCCCCAGGCTCGAATGTCGTGGCCTTAGCACGTTTCAAATTATAACGCATGCTCTGCTTCTTTTGATACTCCCTAATGCGGTTCAGAGCTGCTTCACGTTTCGTCATCAATTCTTCATCAAAAGTCTCGGTCACTGCATCCGCTATGACATTCCCCGAAGGGTTCCGTGACCGGAAGTTAAACAATAGGCCAAAAGGTGTGTTCTTCGTAGCCTGATTAATTGTATTATTCACACCCCATTGGATATGGCCAAGTCTTTCATCCCAATCTCTCTCGTCCTGCCGCCTGCATGAACTTCCTATGGCTGGAGTGATCGTTTTATTATACCGCTCGACCTGCCCATTCCCACGCGGGGTCGCTGTTGCGTTCTTTATGTGGATTATATCTGAACTCTCACATAAAGCCTTGAACCTGTTGCTAGGATAAGCAGATCCTTGATCCGTTTTCACTCTCCGGGGTGCCCCAAACATCGCTACCAACTCCTCCAACACCTTAACCGTTGGCCCAGCTCCCGCATCTCGAACAGGCTTCAATATGGTAAACTTTGTGAAGGCGTCAACGATGACTATTTGATACGTATTTCCCTTGGTACTTCTGATAAGAGGTCCCAAATGGTCCATATGAACTGTGTCCAACGGCTTCCCCACCTTGTCTATGGAATGCAGGTTACCCGGCTTCCTTCCTCCGGGATATTTGTGATATAAGCATTCCATGCAAGACCCAATGTATCGACTAATATAATTCTTCATCCCCGAAAACCAATATGTTTCCCTAACCTTGGCCAGAGTCTTATCAACGGAGAAATGCTCTATGTCATCGTGACAACGTCGAACTATTCTCCATCTAACTTTCTGCGGGACTACCCACAACAGCGTCTGCTCGCCTCCTTCGCCGATAACCTTCTTGAAAACTCTTCCATGCTTTATATCATACTCGCCCTTCACCCGTTTATCTTCCTTTGACAAATTATGCTTTTTGTTCAACTGATCTCTGATGACCCTAATTCGTGGGTCCTCCAACTGAGCAATCGTCAACCAGTCATCTAACGAAACCTCCGTTGTAAGAACATCTAACCCATGAACAATTTCTAACTCTTCCTCCGGATCATGGGGTGCTCTGCTCAAACAGTCCACATGAGCCATCCTAGCCGCAGACCTATGCTCAATGTCATACTGGAATTCTTGAGTTCGAAGATACCATCTCCCAATTCGTGGTACCAAATCTCTCTTCGCCATTGTATTTCGGACTGAGTTACAATCGGTCACCACAGTAAACTTCTTTCCAATGAAATAAGCTCGAATTTTCTCCATGGACCATACCATGGCCAACGTCTCCAGCTCACTCGAATGATACTTCGATTCCTCCCTTGTGGTCTTTCGGCTAGCGTAAATGATGGGATGTAAACGACCATCTACCCCTTTCTGTAGCAGGATTCCACCGATTCCAAACTGACTAGCATCGGTATGCACTTCCGTCTCAGCCCGGAAGTCAAAGAGCCCCAACACGGGTCTTTGCGTGAGCAACTCCTTCAACTAAACAAACGCTTCCAGATCCAAATCCGGTAATAACAAATTCCGGTAACACAGGCTCCACCTGGCACCCCAACCATTCCGCATTCTGCCTACGGATCAGCACACATTTACTACCGAAATCCAAATAACATCTAATGTTCATGCCATTAATTCGGCCCTCCTTAAAATACTTCTCGTTCCTATCATCGTTCAACTTCCCTGACCCCAAGTGAAGTACTATCCCTGACTTGCAGTCTTTCGTCTCACGCCCAAACTTAGCACATTTCCCACACCTTGGCATCCTTGGTTGTAGGCAGTCTTTCCCCATGTGACCATATTGGAAACAGTTAAAACACAAGGGCTCTCCCTGGCCATTATACTTCGGTTTACGACGATTTCCCAGATCCTCTTGCTGGAAATTACCCCTAGCTACCTGCATCTGTGGCTTATTGCAAGTTGGGCCTTGGGGGTGGTGTGGCCTAGTACTTCTAAATCTGTCCTTCCTACTCAGATCATAACTAACTCCCTTGGAGTCACTGACTAAGTCTAATCGATCTTCTATCTGTTTGGTAGTCTTTAGTAACTCCTGTGGTGTTGAAAAATATCGGGTGCTAAGAGCTGTGATGAGACGTCTATCTTTCAGGCCAGTAATTAAAAAAATCAACCATTGCATCTTCTGAGATCCCACATAACCGGGCCTTGGCCACCTTGTCATGATAATACTGCTCTATTGTCTCGTCTGGCCTTTTAACCCTCTGAATCATTTCGTTATATAACCTCTGGGTACCCTTCTCTGATGGAAACCATTCTTGAAGCAAATCCTTCCATTCATCCCAGGAGTACGAGACTGTAGCCAACCCCTCATACCACACCTTCGCAACCCCTTTTAGTTTGAGTAGAGCATGATTTATAATAACCTTATTATCGCTCCAACCATAAGCCTTGGCAATCTCATCTACTTTCTCACACCACATCTTCGCCGTTTGCTGTGTGTTTGTGTCTGGGTTAAACTCGGGAATTAAGTTACACGCCTCGCCCCAGTGATGATTTTGAATAGATCCACCTTGCGCTAATTGACCCTGTACTTGCATAACAGCCGTCACCGACTTCTGCACCGCCGTACTTATCGCATGTGTCATAATTCTTTCTAATTGGTCTAACGAGACACCATTCCCTTCTGTACTCGCCTGATCACCCTCAAATCCAAATTTCCCAGCCACCTCTCCTTCCTTCACATTAAACTTGTGCCCGATTCTCTTCATTCCCACGTTGGTATTAAATCTTGCTCTAACCTCCCTTTCCCCTTCTTCTAGGATTCTTTGATTTGTACTAGCTTTTATTTTCTCGTGCATTCGTTAATCTAATTCGTTCTTCTCGTAACTTTCTTCTCTTTTGAAAATTTTCTTAAGACCGAATCAATCAACTAGGCTTTACTTTTTGCTCACTCTATACCCCAAGGCCTAGGGTGTACTCCGTCGACGTCCGTATTCCACTTCCTTTTCGTTGTAGTCCGTTAATCCCACTTCTGATTTGTTATCTTTCCTCTTACTTAAAACTTTCCGATCAAATAAAATAGCCGTCGTAAACAAACTAAAACACTTTTAATAAATTAACTGTCGAACGTGTACAACTTTTAGGCCGGTTAAAGCAGCCGAACTATACTAGAGCCTCCGTGACTCTCCAAAAGGCAACTGCCTGAGCATTTTCCCTAACCCTCTACAATACACCTACTATTCGCCCGGTTCAGTTCAGTTCCTATTGATTACACTATCGTTCCTATTGTTTGCATATATACATATCTCAAGCAACTATCATTTTGAGAGTTTTTACCTCTCCGAGTGACGTATGTCACGGAGAGTTTCTAATTTCGACGTGTATGTCTGTCTGTGTGTGTGTCTGTCAGTCTGTTGTTATTGACTAACACCCCAGGGAACCGCGTTCGCAGTTTTCAAATCGGAGCAAACGTTTTCCCAAATTCCGGACCGGAAATTTGGAAAATTGTATTCCACTTACAATGCCTATTACTCCATTTTCTGTCCAACAGCCCTATCATCCGGTCTTTTGTCCATCCCACATGGACACCACTCTGTACCAAAGGTGGGCAAATTTGCGAATCTGCTGGGCTTCAACTGCACCCCTTGGTTATATTCCTTTAATTTCAAAGAATGCAATTGAAGATGTTAGAACCTTCCCTATTACGCTCGATTATTAGAAACGCCCACTTATGCGTACGTTGTCGCTAATTCGTTGATGCGATGTTGGCTTTAAGGATCTAGTGTAGCGTTGTTAGGGGGGGGGGGAGTAATTGGTTTTTTTGAAGATAAATCAGACGAGTTAGGCACGTTCGTTTAAAAAACTAATCGTCATACCTTTACTTCTCGATGCAATTCGGAATAGTTTCGAATTCTATACGGGGTAGCTAAACTTCCAGGGGTTTACATTCGACCTCGCGATGCGGACTGAATAGAATAGTACAGACTGTTAAAAAAGTCTTTGCGCGTTGCGTTTTTCGCACATATTTTACTATATTTCAAAAACTATTCAAGCTAGCGCTCTGGAATAAAGTGCGTTATAAAAGTTTTGCATTTCTCTTTCATATTTTACCCGTTCCACAGTTGTCCTTTGCATACTTATACCGGAAACCGGAAATGTCAAAATTATCAACTTTGAAAATATTGGATTCTCGAGGATATAAATGCGATTTTCGGATTCCTTGGGGTCGATTCATATTTGAAAAGTGTTCACCAAATTCAATTCGGATGAATAGGTCACGAGTAATCAGCCTTTATTCAAATTCTGGCAAACTTGGTTAGAGTGGCGATAATTCATAATCGAGTATCGAATCTTTGTCGTAATAATGCTTGTTAGATGTTATGACACTTTATGCATATATATATGATTGGTCTTGTGGCGCAAACTTTGAAACAAATCAGACGTTCATTAAAGGGATGGTGAAGTGGAAAATAAAGTAATTTTTTTATTGATTCTTTTATTAGAATTTAGACCAATCTACTACGTGAAACATCCAGGAAATAACACCGAACGATTTTTAAACGACAATTAGTTTGAAATTTCATGGATAATTTTAAATAGGGATCTCCGACCAATCGCGTAGCGCCCCGCCTTTTTATCAACAATTTTCTCTTGGCACGCTCCGTGTTGAATCAATTTATCGCGAGATTTGAAAAAATTTGCACGATGTGACAATTGTGGCGCGAGACATGGAGTGTGCCACGAGAATTTTGTTAACACAAAGGCACGGCGTTACGGGATTGGTCGGAGTTCCTTATTTAAAACTATTCTTAAAATCTTAGCCTAATTTGAATATTAAAATCAATGGGAGGTATTTCCTAAATTTTTCATTGTGCAGACTGGTCTTATAATTAGTAGAAGAATCGATATTTTCCACTTCCCACTCCCTTTAAGAGAAAACTCGCCTCTTTTGAAGAGGAGAAGCGGTTTGAAAATATTGTTATTTGGGCCACGAGCCCGTGATATCATAATATTTAGAACTCATATTAATTACGTCTAGGTCTTCAGCCCGATTCATTGCAGCCTAGTGAAAATCTCATTCATGATGGCATATGCGCTTCACGAGATCCCTTCAAATTAACATAATCGACTATTCCATATAAGAAACAACTTCAGAGGAGATGGCTTCTATGCTAGGAACGTTCGCTAAGCGATTGAGCTTCGCTAAACGGAGCCTGGGGTTGCCCTTAGCCTTCCGCGTTTAGCGCAAATGTGAGGCCATTGAAAGATTTTTTTATTTTAGAAGCAGAAATAGGGAACAGAGTAATCTGGGCGCGCTTCAAAGTCCCGGACCCCTTTCCTCGGGACGGTGGGATATGAAAGAAGAGGCTGGTGATAGCGACAAAGGTAAAAGGGAATTACGTATTTTTTGCCGTCCCAGTAAGCAACGTCATAAAAACCTAGTTTAAGTGAGCCAGTCTGAAATTTTAAACTTTTTATTACGTGTTGGATGGAGGGGCTCTATACTGGGCTATGAGTCGGACTGAATTAAACGCTAACCGTTCTCTATTCCTACCTCTAAAATTAAATCTATCTCTGTTGAGGCCTAATAATAAAGCCGACCGCAACCAAAGCATGGGCAAAGGCGTATTTCACAACTGTCGTTCAAATGGAAAAGCCTAAAAATTAAATGAAAAAAAATGAATGCCGGTAACAATGATCAATAGTGAAAATAACAGCTAACAGCTAAAACGAACCCGAACGGTAAACACTTGAAGTTGGTCTCTCTGCGCTGCTGGTCTGTTACTCCTTTCGTTTATTTTCTATGGCTAAACAACTAACTTTGGGAGGTATTGGGATATTAGGCCATTTGTGTTTTAACTTTTTAAGACTTTTATTGTGTAGGAAAGAAAAACGACCCTGTTTAAAGAAACTTTGGATAAATTTTAATATTTAGTTAAATTTCAAATTTATTTATAAAATTTGGACGAAAATTTTTAAATAACAAGACTTCCTTTGAGTTTCAAATTGAAGAATGTTCGTGTGCTTTATTAAACTATTTTTTACAAAAAAGACAGTCACTTTCAGTTTTAATTGTTGCTTTTATTGGACATCCCCTAGTCGTTAAAGGAAGGATGAAGAGGAAAAATAAAGTGATTTTTTGATCGATTTTTCTTATTATGAGACCATTATATGCACAGTGGCACAGTGAAACATTCAGGAAATGCAGTCTCCGAATGATTTTAAAATTCAAATTAGATTCAGATGTTAAAGATAATTTGAAATAAGCACCACTGACTAATAGCTTAACGCCCTGCCTTCTGTTAACAAAATTTCCGTTGCACGCTCTATATCTCGTGCCACGATAGTCACATGGCAAGCAACTTTTATTAAATCTCGCGATAAATTTCATTCGGCATGGAGCGTGCCACGTGAATTTTGTCAATAGGAAGGCAGGGCGTTACGCGATGGGTCGGAAGGTCATTATTTCAAATTTTCCGTAAAATCTGAACCTAATTGGAATTTCAAAACCATTCGGAGATATTTTCTGGATGTTTCACTATGCAGAATGGTCTTATAATTAGTAGAAGAATCGATAAAAAATTATTAGATTTTTAATTTCACCATCCCATTAAATACATTCTCAATCGTATTCTAAAAGACAGACATAAACTCTAATGAAATTAGGAGGTAAAGCATTGTAATATTAAAAATAGAGATGCGAACTGTTCGCTGGTATTTTTTTCTCCGTATGAGTAACCAGCCCACGTCGTGCCCGGTATTAATATTAATAACCTGATAGTTATTCTTGACTAACTTAAAACATTGTTTTAGTGTATGGTTTCAGGCTCAACAGGACAATTGCCCAACCCATACGTCCCGACTCGTTGCAAGATTTCTGGAGAACGAAGGAATTGAAGCTTTGGATTGGCCCGACTTGAACCCGATTTAGCGTTTATGTCTGTCATTTAATAAAAGATTAAAACTGTGTTTAAGTGCTGAGGGAGGTTAAGCCAAATATTAAGCTTAAATTGAAACTGAAAATAACAGTCTTGTTTGTAATAGATAGTTCAAGAACGAAGACGGTATTTCCTGGATGTTTCACTATGCAAAATGGTCTTATAATTAGAAGAAGAATCGATAAAAAAATCACTTTATTGTCCTCTTCATTCTCCCTTTAAGGGCTAGAGGATGTCCAATAAAATATCAAGCAACAATTCAAGCTGAAAGTGACTGTCTTGTTTGTATAAAATAGTTCAAGAAACCACACGAGCATTCTTCAATTTGAAACTCGAAGGAAGTCTTGTTATTTGAAAATTGTCGTCCAAATTTTTTAAATATTTTTCAACTTTTAACTAGTTATCAATAATGATATTAATAGTTATCCAAAATTTCTTTTAAAAGGCTAGTTATCTTTCCTACACAATAAAAGTCTTAAAACACAAAACGGCCTAATATCCCAATACCTCCCAAAGTTAGTATTTTTGCCATAGAAAATAAACGAAAGGAGTAGCAGACCAGCAGCGCAGAGACCAACTTCAAGTGTTTACCGTTCGGGTTCGTTTTAGCTGATAGCTGTTATTTTCACTAGTGATCATTGTTACCGGCATTCATTTTTTTTTCATTTAATTTTTAGGTTTTTCCATCGGTAGCTTTGAACGTCAGTTGTGAAATACACCTTTGCCCATGCTTTGGTTGTGGTCGGCTTTATTATTAAGCCTCAATAGAGATAGATTTAATTTTAGAAGCAGGATTCGAGAACGGTTAGTGTTTAATTCAGTCCGACTCATTGCCCAGTATAGAGCCCTCCCTCTAACGCGTGATGAAAAGTTTAAATTTTCGTATTGCTCAATTAAACTACGTTTTGCTGACGTTACTGACGGGATCGGCAAAAAATACGTTATTCCTTTTTACCTTTGTCGCTTTGACACGCCTCTTCTTTCATTCCCCTCCTTTCCGTGGAAGGGGGTCCGGGAATTTGACGCGCTCCTAGATTACTCTAATCTCTATTCCCACTTCTAAAATTAAATATATCCCTGGCCTCACATTTGCGCTAAACGCGGGAGGCTATAGTCAACCTCCTCTTCTCTGAAGTTGTTTCTTATATGGAATAGTCGAATATGTCAATTTGAAGGGATCTCGTGAAGCGCATATGCCATCATGAATGAGATATTCTCTAGGCTGCAATGAATCGGGCTTAAGACCTAGACGTAATTAATATGAGTTCTAAATATTATGATATCACGGGCTCATGGCCAAAATAACAATATTTTCAAACCGCTTCTCCTCTTCAAAAGACGCGAGTTTTCTCTTAAAGGGAGTGGGAAGTGGAAAATAAAGCGATTTTTTTTATTGATTCTTCTACTAATCATGAGACCAGTATGCACAATGAAAAATTCAGGAAATACCTCCCATTAATTTTAATATTCAAATTAGGTTAAGATTTTAAGAATAATTTCAAAAAATTAACTCCGACCAATCCCGTAACGCCGTGCCTTTTCGTTAACAAAATTCTCGTGGCACACTCCATGTCTCGCGCCACAATTGTCACATCGTGCAAATTTTTTCAAATTTCGCGATAAATTGATTCAACACGGAGCGTGCCAAGAGAAAATTGTGGATAAAAAGGCGGGGCCCTACGCGATTGGTCGGAGATCCCTATTTAAAATTATCCATGAAATTTCAAACTAATTGTCGTTTAAAAATCGTTCGGTGTTATTTCCTGGATGTTTCACGTAGTAGATTGGTCTAAATTCTAATAAAAGAATCAATAAAAAAATTACTTTATTTTCCACTTCACCATCCCTTTAATGAACGTCTGATTTGTTTCAAAGTATTGCGCCACAAGACCAATCATATATATATGCATAAAGTGTCATAACATCTAACAAGCATTATTACGACAAAGATTCGATACTCGATTATGAATTATCGCCACTCTAACCAAGTTTGCCAGAATTTGAATAAAGGCTGATTACTCGTGACCTATTCATCCGAATTGAATTTGGTGAACACTTTTCAAATATGAATCGACCCCAAGGAATCCGAAAATCGCATTTATATCCTCGAGAATCCAATATTTTCAAAGTTGATAATTTTGACATTTCCGGTTTCCGGTATAAGTATGCAAAGGACAACTTTGGAACGGGTAAAATATGAAAGAGGAATGCAAAACTTTTATAACGCACTTTATTCCAGAGCGCTAGCTTGAATAGTTTTTGAAATATAGTAAAATATGTGCGAAAAACGCAACGCGCAAAGACTTTTTTAACAGTCTGTACGGTGGGGTTCAAACTTGAAAGTCTGATTTTACTTTATAGACTGGGAACTCTACTTGGTGATTCTGTTTCTACCAGCACAACTAATTGAATCGTGGTCACGATTATCAGTTAGTCGCTAAATGTAGCATACATCACACACATTTGTGAACGATTTTATATAGTTATGATCGGTTTTACTCAACAGTTAGGTTGACATTGACAAATATATATATTGAAACGAAAACTCATTTTTTTAGCTGTTGGTAGTAAATGAACTAACTAATGCGTTTAAGTGCAGCTCAGCCTAGTCGTTTGCGTACAAATCCTCGTTCGAAAGTCGAACCAATAGACCATTCCTTTAATTCCCCAGGAAAACCAAACAGCACAGGGGATTGGCCGCCATATTAGGCTAGTTCCCTCGGGCCAAGAAGGACCACAAGCGGCAGCGCGAGTTTACTAGCCTCCTGCGTTTCGCGAACGCCAGCTCCACCTGGCGTTAACTCTTGGCGCGAGGGAACTCTCTTAATATAGCCGCCATTCCCCTGTGCGTTGGTATTTAATGGAAGGGTCTATTAAAAACATGACGATTGGGCTTCCCGCTAAAGCGTATGATCGTGCTTGGCCAACTTGGCCTACCACGCATACACCTAATAAGTCCGGGGTTTTTTGTCATAGGGCAAGGTTCACGTTTTGGGGGGGGGGGAGGATGATTTTCTGGCAATCTGAGAATATTTTCGGGTTTCGGATTAGCGTGTAATCGGATTCGCGAATTTAAATCAGAGTTTGCCGAACTACCACAAGCGTAATTGCTAACCGGACTCCGGAGAGTGTTGCCCTCACTTGAAGTATGTTTTTTATTTATTATATCTTAGGTGGAACCTACGCGTTTTTAGATTTAGTTTATTTGATACACTTCGTTGTCTTATCTCTTGTTGTAAAACGAGGTAGACGACATTTGATATGTGGTCTTTACATTCGAGAAGTTAGTGACTTCTTGGTAAGCCGCAATATTTCATTTCCAAATATAATACGTTATTTTTACTATTCTAAGAATAGGATATGTATGCTATAAGTTTCAGCCTGGAAGGCTTACTAACACATAAACTCGAGTACGGATAGTGCAAAGATACCAGATATAATACCTAGTTCCGGTGAACTGTCGGTATTGGTCGGTTTTCTGTTCAACGATTGACTTCTTAAGTGTGCTTGCTCCTATTATACTAATACTATACTGTCACTGTTTCTGGCAAATCTGACACAAGCTAACAGGCGTGTTCTTTGGGTAAAAATGCGTAAAAAAGTACTATGACCTTTCTTAGTTAGGGGCGCGTAACAAGGACAGTTGTCAGAATTGTGAAACAATTTTTTGGGATTTTTTATAAAAGTGGTTTCAATTGTTTAGCATGGGTTAATGACCTAATAACGTTAACATGTAGTAGCAAACCGTGAACGTCTTTATAGGTTCGCTAACCTCAATCCGTTTTGTGTTAATAGTTTAAACTAATCAGAAGTTAATGTGTGTAGCTCAGGCGAGAGGCAAGGCATCTTCGATTGTGTTTTCCAAAGCCGTGCAGGTTTGCTTAAATGTTGATAGCACTTTTTGTAACAGATAAAGTTTATATAAGTATGATTTTACGATATTTTGTAATTACAATATGGAAGTTACCAATTAATCTGAAGAAAACGTAACTGACGTTTGAGCTACTAGAGATTGGAAAAAACCATTAATAGAAAGTGATTAACATTACCGAACCTTCTATGACATTCGCTATTGTCTAACGTATGTCTATTATTTACTTATGGTAAGTAATCAAAAACAATTCCGTTATAGACACAATACTAATTTCACAATTATGATTAATCTATTTTTGGAGGTTTGAATTTGAGAGGCCATAAGAGGAAACGGACCGTTTTAGCCTTAAAGGCTACAAGACTATTTGGACCCCTTTTAACCCAAAGAACAAGCCTGTTAATTTTTGCCAGGCTTTCTAGAAACACCTTGTACAATTAGGCTAATGAATGAACATTGTCTACATATTAATACAGAAATTTAAACGTTTATTACTGGTATTTAATCCTTTAACGAAGAGACAGTTTCAGTATACTGTATTTAATCAATACCCTACAACTTGTGTTCCGTAATTCCACGGTAAATATGTAATAGCATGTGTGGAAATCGTTAAGCTGAAATACGAAGTTAACAGACTTGAAGCATAAGTTCATATGATATGCTCCATAACTCAGTCACTGGTTACTGAGAGATGGTCATGAATTGACGTATAGATTCTCGTAAGGCGACGCCCGGTGAGACGTTGTCAAAGGCTTTGTAGAGACTTAATAGGGTGATGGACTGCAAAACCGAGTGTAGTGAATTCTCGCTTGTCGTGCTCGAGCTAACTCTTAGTGTGTCTCTGGAATTACCAATACTTATGGAACATCGTATAAACTTATGCTAGAAGTATATTAGTATCGTATAAACTTATGCTAGAAGTATATTAGTATCGTATAAATTTATGCTAGAAGTATATTAGTATCGTATAAACTTATGCTAGAAGTATTAGTACCATTTTTGACAAGGAGGTCAGACTACTAGTGTGCAAAGTGCGTCGGGTTAAGGACTACGCAAATAGCCTGCTTATCTAAATACTATGGATTCTTGAAGGATTAGGCATAATTTTATATTTGGGCTGACAATTCTAGATTCTGCGCGATTCTGTTAGCCTACGTCTCTGCTGCTTAAATTGAAATGTTCTCAATTATGAGAGATGCGATTTCTTATTTAACATACGCAAACACAGGATGACTACTTGAGCTGTGCAGATTGTTGGAACGTAGTTAAGAATGGAAAATAGAACTGAATCTAGTTCTGAGACGTCTGGCGACATTATTCAGGCGTTGTCGTCTGAAGTTGTACTAAGAATTGATAGAACCTTCTTGGAACGATTTAAGATAGGCAAATTTGGAACTGGTAATCTTCAAGAACATTTCATATGCAATGGAAACATTGTGGAAAATGGACAAATAACAAAGAAAGTGTTTATGCAATGCAAGCACTGCAATAAAACCTATCATTCTTCAGTTGCTTATAATTTTCGCCGACATGTTGAGGTACTTTGTTTTGGAAATTTAGCGTGTCCTCTTTAGTGTATAATTATATAGTGTAACTATAGTCCATCCAACGAAAGAACAAACACGAGTAATACGTGTGAACAAATTCAATTCAGTCGTACTTGCTACGTTGTGCGCCTACCTGGCGCTGTACTGACGACCTGGCAGCCTTTGACGATGTCTTGCAACAGACTATCCAAAATGTGACCAATACGTTAATGGCGGCCCCCAGTGAGAGCAGGTGGCCCTTCCTGTATCCAAGGGAGGTTTCGGAATTCGTCACGCATCTAAGCTGTCGTTGCCAGCTTTTCTGGCGTCCAGTTTCAGTGTAGCTGAGCTGGTGGAAGACATCTTGCCGTTAGCGTTAAAGGGAGGCAGTGATCCGTCGTGCGAGGAAGGCCTTGCCAGATGGCGTGCCTTATCCCATCAGGATTTCCCTGCTGAGGACCTTCGGGGTGTACAACGTGAGTGGGAGCGTCCACTGGTTGCGAACTCACATTTACCGTTGGATGCCCAGGATAAGGCTCGGTGGACATCTATTGCCTCTAAGGAATCCGGGGCCTGGTTGAACGCGCTTCCTTCTTCTTCGCTTGGCACACTTCTCGACGACGCCTCTTTTCGTATCGCGGTTGGCCTCCGGTTAGGCGCCGAGATATGCGCCTCGCATACATGTAAGTGTGGCTCCAAGGTTGGGTCGCGCGGTACCCATGGTTTAAGCTGCAAGAGAAGCGCGGGGCGTTTGTCACGACACGGCGCTGTGAATGATCTCCTGAGACGTGCCTTGCGTTCGGCCGAGGTGCCCTCCATACTGGAACCACCGGGGTTGTCCAGGGACGACGGAAAGCGCCCGGACGGGCTGTCGTTAGTGCCTTGGTCGGGCGGGAAACCTCTTGTTTGGGATTTCACATGCACTGACCCTCTCGCGCCTTCATACCTAGCCTCCTCAGCATCAGCCTTTCTCTGGGCCGCATCCCAGGCTGAGAGTAAGAAGAGAGCGAAATATTCGTCGCTGGAGAACCGTTTTATGTTTGCGGCGGTGGCCATCGAAACTATGGGGTCATTTGGAAGGGAGGGACTCAACTTGGTCCATGACATCGGGCGCCGTATCCGCAACGTCTCTGGAGAAAAACGCGCTGTCGAGTTTTTAATACAACAAATCGCGGTCGCCGTTCAACGCGGCAACGCCGCGTCTATTTTAGACACATTTCCTCCGGGTTCGTCTTTGGAGGATTATTTAGTGTTTTTACCCTCACTTTGACGTGTCTTCATTGACTTTGTTTTCAGACCTTTTTTCTCATTTTGTACAAAAAAATTTTATTATAAACGTATTAAATTTATTATTCAGTTGTAAGTTGTTCATCGTTAGAATGCGTAACTAATCACTAGTCTCTTGCACATTACTGACACAAAAATATTACATCACAGACAAGTCACTCGTCTAATAAATTAGTACGAGAAACTGCGCCGAAAAAAAGGAAGAGAAGTTCTTAGTAGTTAAGATTCCTCCCAGCAAAAAAGCAAAGAAGGTGGAAGATACATCGGAGGAGCAAAATATATTTAAGGACTTGTTACTAGATCTGATATCCATTGATGGTTTGCCGTTTTCTATCGTGGAAGGATGGGCGTTCAAACAAATGATTTCACATCTTGGACCACATCTGAATCTGATCAGTAGACGCGAATTGACACGTGCGCTTGAGAAGAAAGCAGAAGCGGTTAAACCTAAGTTACGAGAATTGTTTCACGAGGCAGATCCCAATAGGATTAAATTGACAATAGACATCTGGAGCAGTCGCTTAAGGGAGCCTACTTTAGGTATAAGCATTTGTTAATAATATAGAAGCTCCCTATACGTTACTCACATAAATATGAGTAACTTAGCTAGCGATTACGTTTCTTACGACACCGTGTGGGAAAGGGGAGACAAAAGCGTACAGAGGTTGATAGCAATTGACACGGCTAATAATATCTAGTAGAAAAGTCAGTCCTCAAGGAAGTGGAAAGACGAAATCGCTGGATACGTTATTTTATCTGGTTCCAGTAACTCATAAGGAGTTAGTTTATTATTGAGTCAAGGTATGAAGATTGTGAGTTAGATATCTAATAACGTTTCCGTCTTTATAGGTATTAGAGCTCAATTTATAGACAAGGAATGGCTGAAAAGAAATGTCCTAATTGCGTTTGAGCACTTTCCTGAGGCACATACGGGAGAATGTATTCTGCAACGTTTGTTGGATACTCTTGCCAGAGTTGGAATTGAACCAGCAGATGTAAGAAATAGTCCAGTCTTAGCTAAGATTTCTTCAACTATACTTAATCGAGTTAGATGTATCTAACGTATTTGAAATAGCCATGAGACGCGTGTTCTTAAATTAGAAATTACGAGAGACCTTCAGCGCTGTCGCGCCAAGTATAGGGGAGAAATCTTTACCTCATTTCTTACCAAAGGTCTAATACAGTATCATTGTTAAAACTTCAACCTATATTCAGGTGTATTCAGTATGCGCGGATAATGCAACAAATATTGAGAAAGCTTTGAGTCTTGCTGATATTTTTCAAGACGAGTGGCTTTTGTGGACCCCGGAAGATGAGAAGATAAATGAAGAAATAACCGCTAATGACGAAGACGTTAGTGACTCTGAATCGGAAGTAAATGAGATCGAACCGTGTGATATAGATGTTAATTTACGAGAAAATCATCTTGATGAAGGTAATGTCTACCTCGTAATTACTTAGCCGTGCATTTACTTAAACATGTATTTCGTATGTGATTTATATGTAAAATGAACAGCCTGGGGTCCGTGGGACTTAATCTTCCAAAAGCCTCATGTCCCAGTAGCTCCCGATATGTCTGATGCCCATGAAAGTGTCATTCCAACACAGTCTTCCGAGAGCAAACACGCAGAAGTAGCTGAGAGTGAGACATCACAAAGTAGAGAGCCATCACAAAGTAGAGAGCCATCGAGCGCCTTGAAGACTAAGAGAACGATCGAACGAAAGAAAAAATGTGGACCAGAAGGTGAAGTTTCTCGAAATGGGAAATCTGAAGCAATTATTGAACACAAAAGACTGAAATTAACTTCAAGTCAAAAAAATCGCTGCCACAATTTACCAAAGCGAGGACAAAACGTGACGCCAACGTTAAACATACAGTCCACTTATGAGCAGTCAAACCCTGAAAAGTCGATCATAGATTCATTACATTATGCAATTGAACGATTGAACGAGGTTGGTTATGTGAGTGCAGGAGAGACTTGTCGCATATTTCAAACACCACATGTTTTTCCTAGGAGGGGATGCTTGACGCAATAAGAAAAGTTCTTATCGAAGCGAAATTAAGTAATAAAGCTGGAATTGACGCCACCCTTTTGTGTCTTCCATACACCGTAGAATCACATTCTTTAGAGTTTTTAGCCCTGTTTAAACCAATGAAAGACGCTACACAAAAAATTGAAGGGGATGGTCCAACTGCATGTGATGCTATTTCAGTGTTAATGGAAGCTTTTATGGAAGTAAGGGACTGCGAAACCGAGATATTTGTAGAAGAAAAGGAGAAACTGCTCCTCGAAATGGCTGCAAGATTCAGTGGGACGTTGCATTCAGATAATGTTGCCTCATTTCTGGACCCTTCGCAGAAGCTTCTGATGTTCCAAAGTTTGTCATAAATTGCGGTGTTTCATACTTGAAAATGAAGAAGGAACATAATAGATCAGTTAAAATATACATAAAAAAGTTAGGATGACTCACCAAAACCTCCTCATTAATTTATAATTTATTTTCAAAGTTGTTATTTTAGCTAGCTAAGCCCATGTCCATTTTGCGACAGTTTGAATATGTTTAATTTCACGAGACATAGGAGTTTCCCACGAGAAATCGGTGACATTTTAACAAAGGCAATCACAATTATTATGCCACTTATGGGTCGTGGAAAATGCCTTGTCTCATCAAATTATACATATGTAACTTTTTATGCAAAATGGCATTAGGCTTAGCGAGCTGAAATCACAACTTTGAAATTTAATTACTAATTATGGAGAATGTTTTGTTGGGGTATATTTGTATGCATATTTTAACACCCTTGATCGACTAAAAGTAACTTGTTGTACTACTTCCATATCCGTTTAAATGGTTAGTCCCTTTCTTTCAGAACCATTTGCTGAACCCAGTTGGAAATATAAATATCCTGAATTTCGTACGCCAACTGAAGAAGAAGCCCTTAGAATTATAAAGTCATATCTTCCTGATGATGTACCTTCGACGAATGTCGACAAATCTACTCCTAAGGGGCGTTTTACGTATTTAAAATCGAAGTTGTCAAACGAAGCCTTTACCTCAGGCACACCTTTGATTAGTAACCGATTGAAAAGCGAATTAGAATCGTATCTAGGAGCTGCAGTTCCATCGCAAATGGAGGAAGAAGACACGACGATGACTGTTTTGGATTATTGGCGTTCCCACCACAAATCATTTCCTAAATTGGCGAAAATAGCCAAACGATTCTTAGGAATACCAGCAACTAGCTGCGATGTAGAAAGCATGTCTTCAATTGCTGGTAGTCTGAAACGAGCTCGAAGAGCTAAACTTTCGCTCCAACATCTTAACGATGTTTTGTTGTACAGGGAATACAGAAAAATTCAAATTTGTGAGAGGTATGGAGAAATATTGTAAATATATTAATAATGCATGGTTTCATAACAGTGTGTTGACCGATTACAGTGTAACGGGGAGCAGTCTGCATGTCTAAGGACGCCCATGCAAATCAAATGTATATACTGGCAATATCTTTGTCTAAAAAAAAGAGCATGTGTTTTTGCGTACAATTATTTTCTATGAATATTAAAAGATGCTTTCAAAACATATTATAAAATGATTATAGATCTGAAACCAAGATTGTATACATAAATACTGACGAATAAATGTGCATATATGAATGTGCATATATGAATATGGTTAAAGGACTTTAAATATAGTAGTCAAATCTAAGGAATAGAGCATAATATTTTGTTAGCGGGCAATCCATGTAATGAAGGCTGACTCAAACATAATTTAAACAAGCAACTACAGCACCAGTAGACAAGGCAATTTAAATTACACTAAATGATTAATTTTTGTACCTTAAGAAGTTAAAAAATGGTTTCAGCCGTTTACTAAATAAGAACATGGTCGGTTTATAATTTTTTAGGTATATTTTGAGTGGATTTGAAATAAATTTAAAAACTATCATAACCTATTATTGCGGATCTTAATTTTCAATTTAAAGGGACATTGTCGGTTCGCTACTAGAACCATCACAATTGAGAAACGATGTAACAGTTACTGACCATCATTAATTGTATCACTCGCTTGATATCTAAACATTTTGTTCTTTCAAGGTTCACCAAAACCAGACTCAATTGAATCAGTGTTGCGAATATGAATTCCTCACTCTTGTTAATCCTATCTTGCATCTCGAGCGCGATTTAAAAACCCCTTGAGGTTGAGCTTTCTTTCAAGACTTTTGAAGCCTTCACTGAATAGAGAAAGCGAGGCTCGCGAGTACAAAACACACTGCGCAAACAGAGCCAATTGTAATCATAAACTGGTTTGCTTGAGTACGATGACTTTCATGATAACGATTTACACCTTCAAAATACTCTTCTTCCAACTTTTGATTTCAAGCTGGTGTTTTTGACTCGACTTGCTTACTGATTGAGAAGTCGATTATTACTTAAGCCAGTCGTTAGATTAGATTCAATAATTGTATTTAATTTATTGCATTATTTGTGTTTCTATTTACAATGGAAAGTCACAAGAAGAAACAAATCTCGAATTTGCCCACCTTTGCTCTGTACTTAATGGCTTCTAAACACCATCATCACCATCCGGTCTTTTGTCCATCCCACATGGACACCAGTCTGTACTTACTGGCTTCTAAACTCGACCATCATCTGGTCTTTTGTCCATCCCACATGGACACCAGTCTGTAAGTACTGGCTTCTACACCACCATCATTTAGTCTTTTGTCCATCCCACATGGACACCAGTCTGTAAGTACTGGCTTCTACACCACCATCATTTAGTCTTTTGTCCATCCCACATGGACACCAGTCTGTACACCTGGCTTCTAACACCACCATCTTCTGGCCTTTGTTTTTGCCCATCCCACATGGACACCAGTCTGTACACTTGGCTTCTACCCCATCTTCATTTTTGGAATCTTCTTTCGTATTCTAGCAAAACGTCTTTGCGGTATGCCTAATTAGAATGAAAATTACATATTTTAATTGTATAAAGAATGAGCAAAGTCTGGGAAGATTCCAAGGGCTCGCCTTAGTAATTGGTTATGCAAATACCCAAGGGAAGGAAATGATTCTTAATTGGTAGGTGACGGAAGGGGTGGTGGGGTCAAGTCAGCTCCGGCGGACACGAGGCAGTCGGTGCCTTGGGGATATCAAACTTCGTCTCTGAGAAGCTTGACTTACACTAGTAAGAAAATACCTAGATATGGTAACTATTTGAAATAGACAATGACCAGAAGATGGTGGCGTAATTAGAACCAAATGTTTAGATATGAAGAATGGACAACTAACTATGCAGATGAAGGAATAGCGGCTAGTAAAAGAGTGTTGAATTCAAGTGGAATAGCTAACGTAGAGAAAACCCATTTACCAGTTTTTGTGATTGTACTACGAATGCCATCAGGAAACGGCGAACACGTTTGTTTTCATTTGCAAAGTGCGTACGTGGTACCCTGAGCAAGGATGATGGGGGAAGGATGCAAAATCTGAGAGGAATACGCGCCGTAACTGCGGAAACGCTTGGTTTTGGTGGGACGCAAAAAATGGGGGAGGAATACTCGGGACAATTTTTGCGACCTCGTGTTGGATGTATGAACTCAGGCAGAAGCGTTCAAACCCCTACCGGCGTTTAATTCCCTTTTGCATCTAAGTAACTGTTATTTTAGCAACTATTTTGAAGCAATAATTATTAAATGTTAACTCTAAATAAAATTTTGTGTTTAATTTGCAAATTTTTTATGATCAAAGTAGTTCAAACTAACTTCGGAATATGCATGCAAAATTAGGCCGACACGATGGCGCTAAATATGGTCAAGTTCTGACATAGCCCACCCGCCACTCGATCCGAGTGTTCCTTCTCCATTTTTAGGGTCTTAAATACTGTGCTATAAAGAGCTATGATAAACTTTTAAAATAATATTTAAACCTGCAAATAATTCACGAACACTGCGTTGTCCTGAAAAACAATGCGCATGTTGCAGTGTTTGAAGATATCATCGAAGCTATGTTTGTTGTGATCAATGTCCTCCGTCAATTTGGTCGACATGATGGCTTTGAAGACTTCCATCAAAATGAAACAGCCGACGAAGTAGGTGGCCAAAATAACCTTCTTGGCGGACTCGTACGTATTATTTAATAGTCTAGAGGATTAGGGAAACAATCATGCACGCTATGAGGAACGCATGAAACTTTCACAATGATAAATAACAGAAAACCATAGCTCCCTCGAAGAACTGAGATGCTTTATAGGTATGACTGCATATATTTCGTATATTTTTCCTTTGGAGGCGGCCCCTATGAAAATACCACTAGGGATTATTGATGGGAAACCTTTCGCTCTGCAACCAAGATTAGGGAATTTCATAAAATTTAGATTTCAAATATATACGTCATTATAATATTTTTGGAAGCTTGTCACTAATGAGTTGCAGTAGGGATCCAATCTTGAATTAATTAGATATACCCTTTTTAATCATTATGCAAAGTTTAACTTTCTTCGTAAAAAGCATGATTTGACATAAAATTTTCATTTCTTTTCTAGCCTAAAAGTTATCGGAGACCCCGACAAGGAAACGGCGTACTCTCGGTACGAATCGCTTGACAGTCGTGAAGAAACTGAACAAGAAGAGAAAGAGAATGATAATCGTCCACACCTTCGAAAGACAGTGGTTTTGGTATAAGAAGTCTCTCAAAGATGAAATGTCTACGCACCTTCGGCAGATAGACTTCAATGATTCCACTCAATGATATTTGGTAGTCGTGTTTTTGGAAATTAGACATGTTATATTCGTAGAACCGAAACGGGTGGCTTTGAGTTCGATTTATCTTTTCGTAATAAGACCAAAACCCAAAGCTTACAAATGCGAAAATAGAATAAACATCTCCTTCCTAAAACAGGATACGAAACAAATTAAATTGTATTCTTCCTTTCGCAGTTCCACCTGCACGACTAAAACCATTCTGGTTCGAATTTAAGACTTACCGTGTTATACATAAGATCGCTGGGAATGTATGTTACGTTAATACTGCCAAAAATACTCAACATTTAGCCTAAACACGAGTAAGCTGTTAAAGTATTCAAAATTTACCGCCCTTTCGGATGTCCTTTGAGTTCCATAATGAGCCTATCTCCCGGATGAAATTTACTCGGGTCAAGAATTCTCCTCTTAAAGTCATTCTTGAACTAAAATGAGAATTTTCATATGTTTTGGAACTTTTAAATTCAAAGAAAGATAATGAGGTCGTCACGAGTAATCCTCAACGATGCACGAGTTGCAACGCGATATCTGATTTCACACGTACAGCTAACGATACTACATCACCATGCTTTCAATTTTGATGTACGACTAAGTTAAGATTACGACTGGTGTTAATCTCAACTTTAACTTAAATTTTACATTCTCCGAGATGATCGTTCCAATATCCACAAACCTTTGTCTTTCACCGTATTAAGTTACAGAAAATCAATCCGCGCCAGGCAACCAAAATGCCTTGGAGAAGCGACCTGTTTCCTAATTAATAAAAAAAAACACTCTCCGTCCCTGTTCGTTTTCCACGATGCGTCTCAATCTAAGTTGTACGAACCATTTAGAACAACTTTAAAAGACGGGTTTCTTTTTAGAGTGAAGAATGATTCGAGGTTTCCGAAAAAGCATTAGAACAACACGGCACCTAACGTAATCTGTCGTGGCTTATCTTAAGGCTAATTCGCAACAAGGCATACGCGAAACTCACAATCTCCACCACAAATCTCAAGGATTTGATCATGGTGAGCTCCGAGGTTCCTCGACAGACACAGACGTAGCGAATGAGGAATCACGGTCAAACTCTGCGCTATTTTGAAAGCAAAATATACGCAAAGACTCACTCAATTTTGCATTTAGATTGCTTCAAAACGAGACACGTAATTGTTATAGCTTTGGTGTAATCTACGCTTTCGACAGGCGTTTAAAGAAGTCATTCCCTTCTACCATGCACGATTTTTAAATTGATAGAGGAATATTTTGTATTGCAAATGTTGGTTCGATTCAGAATTGACTGGGATAAATCGTCACGAGTGAAGGTTGTGAAAAACTACCAGAATGTAATCCTGTAGTTATATGCTCATCCGATTACAATTGGCTAGTTTTTATTGGGGAAATGCCACTTTTGTAGTTCGGTTCAATGGGATATATATTTTTTTATTTCAGTGTCCAATGGGACACGAATCGTGTAACTACCTCGTGCTATGGGGCTTAAGCCGCTGACAGGGTAGGGGGTCTGGTGTGACGAGCAATCCCACCTATTTACTACACTCTTAAAATTGTTGGGTTGTTTTTGACCCAAAGTTTTTCATTTTTTAACTATTTGCTGGGTCAGTATTTAACCGACTCATTTTTAGGGTTGTTGTGCATTGACCCTAGAATTCGTTGTTTATATAACCCAATGTTGAGTCAACGTTAACGATAACTCAGATTTCGGCTAAACAGTAACACCATTACTGGTTAAATTGTAAAATCATATTTTGGTAAAAAAAACAACTCTAGTAAGGGTTAATTGTGATTTTGACGCAAATTTGGAATGAAAGGTAACCAAAAATTGGGTTAATTTCTTACATAATTTTGGTTTGAAAGAAACCCTAATTTGTACTGTTGAAAACCTCTCAAAATTGAACCGAAATTTCTCTTTATTACATAGCTAAGCGTTTTTTTTTCACTTCACGGTCCTTTCTTCAGCTTCCACGATATTGTAAGATCACTGCTTAGTTTTACCTGACGTATATCACGGAGAGTTTCTAATTTCGACGTGTCTGTCTGTCGATACACCCCAGGGGACAGCGTTCGGAGTTGGAAAATCGGAGCAAATGTGTTCTTAATTTTAGGACCGCATTTACAGTTCCCAGAAATTCGGAAAATTTTATTCCACTTATACTGGTTATTATTCCATTGCCTGTATAACACCACCATCCTATACTCATATGTCTATCCCACATAGACACCAGTCTGTAGTTACTGGCTTCTTAACACCACCATCATCTGGTCTTTTGTCCAGACACACATGGACACCAGTCTGTAGCTACTGTCTTCTACTCCATCATGATCGTTAAGATTAAGATGTACGCGGCCATCGGATAGGGTAACGAGAAACGTCTAGCCTCCCAATGGTGGGACTTCCACCAAAGGTTCACGCAACTGTGCTGTTCTTATCCATTACTAAGATTCGAAACCTTATGTACCGATTTGAGTAAGACAACAATAGGCGTATGCTTCATTTCAAACGTCAATATTAGTCTAGTGTCTCAAGAATGTTCAATAGTTATTTTTTAAACGATGTAACACGCAATAAGGTTAATAACTTTCGAAGAAAATATATAATATTAATTATATTTATTTTAATGTTTAAGATAATCTTAAACCGTTGATACACTAGTGCACCTTGTTAGCAGTTTGCCTTGTCTTCATAATATAAAATAAATATATTGAAATATTTTTTGTAATTTCGATTCCTTTAGTAGTTTTGTAGCTATAAAGGTGTTTCATTTTGATATTCCAAGATTCGTTTTTATATTATTATTTCAGATGGTTGTTTATATATTACTTCAATAACTGGTATTGCAAAGTTTTCTAAATATCCATCTAGTGTACAATACCGCGTATTTGTATGCTTGGTTTGCCTAAAATTGCAAATGATTCAATTTGGGTTACTGCAATAACCACATTTTCTGAGTTTGAAACAACCCCATCCCAAACTACCAGGAAATATTTATTCAATTGCTACTTTATTTTAACCAAATTGTAGTTAAAATTCAAATAGCCCAACTCATTCAACCCATGAGTTTTAAGAGTGCATGCTTGTTAGATGTTATGGACTTTATGCATATATACATGATTGGTCTTGTGGCGCAATACTTTGAAACAAGTCAGACGTTCATTAAAGGGATGGTGGAAACAAGTCAGACGTTCATTAAAGGGATGGTGAAGTTGAAAATATAGTAATTTTTTCTATTCTACTATAAGACCAATCTGCATAATGAAACATCCAGGAAATAGCACCGAACGGTTTTTAAACTACAATTAGCTTGAAATTTCATGGATTATTTTAAATAATTACCTCCGACCAACCGCGTTGCGCCCTGCTTTTCTATTAACAATTTTCTCGTGGCACGCTCCGTGTGGGATAGATTTATCGCGATATTTCAAAAAAATTGCGCTATGTGACAATTGTGGCGGGAGACATGGAGCGTGCCACGAGATTTTTGTTAAAAGAAGGCAAGGCGTTACGAGATTGGTCGGAGGTCCTTATTTAAAATCTTAACATAATTTGAATTTTAAAATCCATGGGAAGTACTTCCTGAATTTTTCATTATGCAGACTGGTCTTAAGATTAGTAGAAGAATCGATAAAAAATCACTTCATTTTCGACTTAAAACTCGCGTCTTTTGAAGAGAAGAGGTTTGAAAATATTGTCATTTGGGCCACGATATCATTGCAGCCTATTGAAAATATTATTCATGATGGCATAAGCGCTGCACGAGATCCCTTTAAATAGACAAGTTCGACTATTCCATATATGAAACAACTTCAGAGGAGATGGCTTCTATGCAAGGAACATTCGCTACGCGATTGAGCTTCGGTAAACTGAGCCTGGGGTTGCCTATAGCCTCCCGCGTTCAGCGCAGATGTGAGGCTTAGTAATGAAGCCGACCGAAACCAAAGCCTAAGCAAAGGAGTATTTCACAATTGACGATCAAAGCTACCGATGGATAAGCCTAAAAATTAAATGAAAAAAATTTAAAGCCGGTAACAATGTTCACAACTGAAAATGACAGGTAAAAGCTAAAACGAGCCCGAACGGTAAAATCTTTAAGTTGGTTTCTCTGTGCTACTGGTCTGCTACTTCTTATGTTTATTTTAATGGAAAAAACACTAACTTAGGGCATCGAGGCGTAGTAAAACAGAAAAAAATGCAGTTGCTTGCTCGATCATTTATATAAATATATAACCTAGGGCGTTCAGTTAAGGAGTTATTGGGATATTAGGGAATATTGTGCTTTAAGACTTTTATAATGAAGGAAAGAAGACATGCCTGTTTGATGAATTTTTGGAAAACGTTTATTATCTTAATTGATAATTAGTTAAAAGTTAAAAAATATTAATAAAATTTGGACGAAAATTTTCAAATAACAATACTACTTTCGAGTTTAAAATTACAAGTCTTCCTTCGAGTTTTAAATTGAAGATAGTTCGTTTGCTTGATTGAACTATTTTTTACAAACAAGACTGTCAGTTTTAATTGTTGCTTAATATTTTATTAGACCTCCCCTAGCCCTTAAGCACATTCTTAATCTTTTATTAAATTACAGACATAAACGCTAAAAGTGTTCTAAAATATCTATAAAATCTTAACCTAATTTCAATTTTAAAATCATTCGGAGACTGTATTTTCTCGATGTTTCACTATGCAGAATGGTCTTATAAATTAGAAGAAGAACCGATAAAAATGACTTTATTTTCCTCTTCATCCACCCTATTTAGGGCTAGGGGAGATCCAATAAAATATCAAGCAACAATTGAAACAGAAAGTGACTGTCTTGTTTGTAAAAAATAGTTCGTCCAAATTTTATAAATATTTTTCAACTTTTAACTAGTTATCAATCTATAAGCACGGCAGTGCTCCCCGCCTAGTCGAGCACTGACATCCTTTTCTCAGTGAAGGTCCCCACTTGTAAATTTTTCGAGTGTTGAAAAAGATCGTGAGTTACTTGATGGAACCATATAGGCTTTGACACTAATTCAAAATCTAGTAATTTATACAAAAATGTCCCCAGATATAAGGTAGGAAGACTGTTTAGGTCCCCACTTGTAAACCTGAAATCAGCTCAAAACTTAAGTGTTAAGCTAAAAATAGGCCCGATTACATAAATTTCATTATAATAATCAATATTTTAACTATAAAATTATAATATACATGAAGTTAGAAAATGTGTGTTTAATAGACCCCACTTGTCTGTTGAAATGACAGTGAAGGTCCCCACTTGTAAATTATCGAGTGTTAATAAAGATCTTGAAATACTTGATGGAACCATATAGGCTTTGACACTAATTCAAAATCTAATAATTTATACACAAATGTCCCCAGATATAAGGTAGGAAGACGGTTTAGGTCCCCACTTGTAAACCTGAAATTAGCTCAAAACTTAAGTGTTAAGCTAGAAATAGGCCCGATTACCTAAATTTCACTATAATAATCAATATTAAACGTCTGCCGCTCGTCTAAACACAACGGAAAGAATTCAGTTTTAAAAATCAGTTTTAAAGTGTTCAAGTACTTACCCGCGTGACCGAGGCCCAAGTGCCAGCTGTCCGTCCAACCTGACTTCGATCGTCCTTGACGTCCGTAGACCTTCATCGTCAGTCGATGCCCGCACCTAAAAGCTAAGAAAAATAATTAATTTAAAATAATTTTGACATTTTTTTTTGACCCTTCTTTGTTTTTCAATATATGATATCCATTTTAAGATAGGAGTACCACTTTGAAGCTATTTTCTGTTTAATTTTTAAGACTTTTCGGTCTATGTATACATTAACACCCCTTAAGACCTATTTAAATCATAGCACCTAGTACTGACGAATGTAACCTATGCTCAAGGCCTTTTTATGGAAAAGAATATTTTGTACCTTGCGGTAAATGTCACCTAAGAATACATGGGAAATGTCTGAAATTAAACCGCGAGCATAGCCTCGAATTATGGGATGGGTTAGACAGGAGATCTAGTAAGCATATTTGCAAAGAATGTACTCTCAAAGACAATCAGAGCCTAAATTTAAACTTGAGTAACGAAAGTGAGGAATTAGCTACCACTGAGGCCAAAATGACACCCCTCAGTAAAAGTCAACCGCAATCTGGGAGCTCAACCACTAAATGTTCAACCATTGCTTCCCGTCATTCTCTCACGAAAAATAAACTCATCTCAAAATCCAACAAAGGTGGGCCGTGCAGCAACGAACTACAAACAGGCAAAGTAAAAGATAGAAAGGAAGCCTGGGGAGCGAAACAGACAGCGATAAGTCTTTGTGAGCAAGTGGTCAAAATGATTCCGGACCTCATCCATGACGCTATGAATAATCTAATGGTTACTGAAATGCACACCCTGAAAGAACAACTGAAATCCTCGAGTTCAGAGATCATTGCATTGAAGGATGCTGTCAAAAATATACCGTCAGCACAGGAACTGCAGGAAATCAGAGAAGCAATAAATTCAATAGGAAAAGATTGGCCGAGACCCGAGACCGCTCAGGACACTGATATCGCAGCCCACTTGTCCTCATTACGCAAAAAGGTGGCAGTATTAACAAGCCAAAATGTGGATCTCCTGGATCGGACGGAACTAATCTTGAAAAACACTACAACTTCAGACAAAATTTCACTATTGGAAAGGGACATCAAGGATATCTTGAAAAGGATTCATACAGACCTAGGGGTAATTCTCAGAGATGAAATAAAACCCATCTCTAAGAGTCTGGGAGGATACAACGAATCAAAATGCTACACATCAGATGGAAACTCGGATATCTTAAATGATCTTTCGGACATTAAAGTTGCACAACAGGAAATCCCTTTACTTCGCAACGACCTAATTGTTGTGGGCAAGACGATCACTACCTTGGAAGCAGATATACACTCGCTGAAGAATGAGAATATGGCTGACATCAAGTGCAAAATGGGCGATCTCAAAATGCAGAACTCATCTCTTAAAACTGATCTCAAAGACCTGAGGAAGATTTTAGACAACAGCTCTATGAATCTCGTCGGCCAGATTAGCGACGATTTGAAGAAAGTCGTAATAGAGCAAGATAAAATAACCACAAACACCAATACCATACTCAATTCTAAACACCAAATTCTCTTATCCGAGGTAAACGACCTAAAACAACAGAACTCTATGCTTACAAATCAACTAAATTGAGCTAAACCTTAAAAGCCCTAACTTACCAAGCGACAACGAAAACAAATCTCAAACAGCATCAAATTATAGCGCAGCACTAAACCTTCGAGAATCGCCTCAGCCCCTATGCAGGCCAAAATTAAAATCGAAGTTAAACAGGAAAAATATCGTACAACGTACTGATAAACTCTTGAAAGAAAAATCTGAACCTCGTGTCCTGGGAATAAAAACAGATACGATTTTTCAAGGTAAACTGCCTGAAGGAACAAAAATTATACGGAAAAAGGCCGCATTTGTTACCAGAGTTCCGCCAAACACCACGGCGCAGTACCTCAAGAACTGGCTGGTCACTAATTACAATCTCACCTCCACAATATGCACAAGACTGAAAACAAGAGCACCTGCCCTTACAAAAATCTTCTTAAGAGTTCTAAAGGAATTTCTTTGGAATCCTTGGGATCATTTTCTAAAGAAACTATTTCCAAAGACTTCCTTGGAATTTCCTAAAGAATTCTTGAGATAAATTTCCTAAAAATATCTTGGGATTATTTTCTAAAGAAATTTTTTAGGAATTCTAGACATACATTTCCAAAGAATGTCTTGGGATTCTTTTCTAAAGACATTGTTTAGGAATTCTAGAGATAAATTTCCTAAGAATGTCTTGAGATTATTTTCTAAAGAAATTCTTTAGGAATTCTAGAGATAAATTTCCTAAGAAGGTCTTGGGATTATTTTCGGAAGAAATTCTTTAGGAATTCTAGAGATAAATTTCCAAAGAATTTCTTGGGATTATTTTCTAAAGAAATTCTTTAGGAATTCTAGACAAATATTTCCAAAGAATGTCTTGGGATTCTTTTCAAAAGACATTCTTTAGGAATTCTAGAGATAAATTTCCTAAGAATATCTTGGGATTATTTTCTAAAGAAATTCTTTAGGAATTCTAGAGATAAATTTCCAAAGAATTTCTTGGGATTATTTTCTAAAGAAATTCTTTAGGAATTCTGGGGATAAATTTCCAAAGTAGGTCTAGGGGTTGTTTTCCAAAGAAGTTCTTTAGAAATTCTTGAGATAAATTTCCAAAGAATGTCTAAGGAATATTTTCCAACGAAATTCTTTAGAATTCTTAAGATAAATTTCCAAAGAACGTCTAGGGAATATTTTCCATCGAAATTCTTTAGGAATTCTTGAGATCAATTTCCAAAGAAAGTCCATGGTTTATTTCCAAAAGAAATTCGATAGGAATTATTGAGATAAATGTCCAATGAAGCTCTAGGGTTGGTTTTCCAAAGAAGATCTAGGGTTTATCTTCCAACGAAATTCGTTTGGAATTCAAGAGATTAATTTCCAAAGAAGGTTTATTTTCCAACGAAATTAGTTAAGAATTTTAGAGATGAATTTCAAAGGGCCAGATATATTGCAATTATGCTTTACATATAATTATCTCAAAATATTTTTACCCAATATGTTTAGCTAAAGTTTTCCTAGATAGACATAAACTTGAAGGTTAAAAAAATTAAAAACGTTTCACGAAGGCTTGTCCCGTAGCTAAGGCTCAGCAAGCGCTGAAATGGAATGTTATATTTACCTATTTTTTTATTTTTATTTTTTTTTTTGCCTTCAATAATCCGTGAGGTGTTTATGTAAAGGATAAAATAGATTAAAAGTAAAATAAGAGTAATTAAAATCGTTATGTTTAGATTTACAGGGAATCTAAGCTGTCAGTCGGAATTTTTGCTTAATTCTCTTATGGCATGTTTTACCTTTATTTTGAGCGTAATTAGAGTCCAAAATAAATATTTTTTAAAAAATATTGTAGAGGAAATTAGGTTAAACGCGTTTCTGATACTCGAAAAACTCTCAGTGAATATACATTATTAAATTTAACAACGACGTCTGTATCTACTGCTTGGCCGCTAAAGCCTCTAAAACCCACTTAGTACCTCATACAATTGCACAAGGTTTAAAACTTTCTGCCGTTTACAGATGTTTTTAAGTCGATTAAATGTCTGACTTTATTAGCAGTTTTGCACTGCATGCGAGAACTTCCCTCTCTATAAGGGGTGTAGTTCAGCATATAAGAACTACACTTCCTGTATTGGGATATGGTTCTGCATGTAAGAACTATCCTCGTTTCAAGTGGCTAAATTAATTTACCCATTTCTCTATATATTTTCCACGAAAATTCCAAAGATATTTCCCAAGAAAATTCCAGAGATATTTCCCAAGAAAATTCCAAAGATAATTCCCAAGAAAATTTCAAAGATAATTCCCAAGAAAATTTCAAAGATATTTCCCAAGAAAATTCCAAAGATATTTCCCAAGAACATTTCAAAGATATTTCCCAAGAACATTCCAAAGATATTTCCCAAGAACATTCCAAAGATATTTCCCAAGAAAATTCCAAAGATATTTCCAAAGTAATTTCCAAAGAAAAAGAGGCCAATATTCCCCAATTTCCTAAAGAACAACTTAACATAAAGTATCAAAACGTCAGAGGACTAAGGACGAAGCTCGACCACCTAATGATAAATCTCTGAAGCAGCCGGGAAACTTCAAGATGAAGCTGTTCCAATAAAATTCAGTAACCCGAACGGTATCTTCCCATTGCGCAGAATTCCTTTAGACCGAATCCCGCCAATGTTTTTAATGAATTTAGCCCAACGGCGGGTTTGGTATTTACAATTCAAACGACTCTATTTGTCGAAAATATTGGCCCCAAAAATGATTTGCAGTTTAATTTCTATTAATGTTGTTTTTAAGGAAAGCGTTTTAAATACATTTTTATTGCCTTGGAAACGCCACTATTTGGTTAATCTAGTTTAGTAATATTTTATAAATCACTTGAAAATGTTACACCTTTTCCAAAATATTTATGTTTAACTTATTGACTTCTCAAATAATATGCCTTTTCCAATAAATTACTGTTAGGTTAGGAGGACGTCTCTCCCTCTTTGGAGTTGTTATACACTTCAAGTATTTTAAAACGGCTGGCTTAAATTATTTTCATGATTAATATAACATTAGCAATTGGTTTTATTATGTTATATTTTGCTGATTTATTACTATTTTGTTCTTTCAATCCTTAGTTTTAAAATAATTATTTAGAAAATGATTGGATCTAGTGTTCATTTTACTTACACCTTAAATTGTTTTAAGTTAATTATTGCTAGCAAAGATAAAATCTTTGCGTTCCCGGGATTTTATTTATTTAAACTCCATCGGGAAAAATCCAAAGTGCATGTTTTTCGGTGCAATGGGGTTGACCCATTGGACCGAATCATAAATCCGCCAAAGTGCGGGTTTTTCGGTGGAATGGGATTGGGTTCTGTTGATTGGGATTCGGCGCAATGGAGGTGAACCCAATTTTACATGCTATATTTACAAACTATAATTGAGACACCAACATCAAGCGTTGAGGTAACTGTAAGTAACAATAAACTCTGCTTTCATTATAATGTAGACTATTTTACAGGACACTAGTCTTTTGAAAGATTCCACAAGTACTCATATTGAAAGTCAAACGCCTAAAAATGTACGAGTTAAAATGAACTCCAAAAAAGTTCAAACTGTGACTAATATTATATCTCATAGATGTGAGTAACTATTATGGTTTTTGGGTTTAAATTCTTGTAAAATCTAGCTACTGTTCTCAGTGTTTGTTATGGGTTAGTTGTTGCCCTTAGGCTGGTGGGTGGGATTAGCTTCTATAGTTGGAACGGTTCCAAAAAACATAAAATCAACTTTGGTATATTTAATTCTCAAGATTGCCAAACAGATGTATAAATAATACGTGATGCCTCTACGCAAACATCAGATGATTTGTGCATTTTACAATTTTTAAACCGTGACAAAGAAGACATTTACGACGAACATGAAGAACAAATAAATGATTGTGGTGAATTTGTGAACTCCAAGACCAAGCTATGTGCCTTCCCAGTTATCAGAGATGAAGTGAATCTGTATGAAAGTTTAGTAACTAGGAATCCTGTTCTTTAGGTCTAAGATCTCAAATTTGCATAGTTCTAAACAGTTTAAAGAAGCGCAAGAAGTTATTAAAGAGCGCAAATTTATAATATTTGAAAGTGATTTGCTGCAACTCTTTGTGTTTTGCACAGTATGCCTTTCCAAATGTACTTCTGTTATGTCAACCAAGGGATAATGGTTACTGTTAAAACAACGTTCGAAAACAATCATAAGCTAACATGGTAAAGCCAACCAACAATTGGTCGCAAATCAGCTGGGAATATTCTGACCCTGGCTGCAATCTTATTTTCTGGGATGAACCCTACAAATGCTCTCCGAATGTTACAATTCATAGGGATTGTTTGATACGAGAACGTATTATAAAATACAAAAAGGCTTATCTTTTTCGAGCTATAAAAAATGTAAGTTTCCATGGAGCAAGGATACGAGCTGTAGGCCGTTTGGCGGCGAATAAAGTAACTAAAGCGAAAAAACAATGAAAAAGGTAGAAATACTTAACCAAATTCACCAATTAATTAAAAATTTCTCCCAAAAAGTTCAAATAAGCCATTGTTTTATTAATATTTACCCAGCGCAAACCCTTTCTAAATTGAATTAATTAGGCTTAGGCTAAGCAAAAATGTTCATAACAATTATATGGTTTTTTAGTATTAGTTACTATACTCGCTGTTTGAGGGCGGCCCCGTTTTGGCGCTTCGCGCTCCTAACAGTTGTCCTCTCCTATAGAACCCTAGCTCATATTCTTCTTTCGTGTTTTGAATATCATCCCCAGAGAAATAAACATAGTTTGTTTTTTTGATTTGACACAACGGGAAACTGTTATGGGTTTTCGTAGATTCATAATGGTGGTCCTATCTTAGTAAAAACTATCCAGGAATCACCCATTTGTTTGATTGCTGGTACATGGTGAAATGTATGTCAGTCTCGAATCTTTTAATTCCTCCTCCAATAAAGATTAATTTTAAACATAGAGCCCTAAAATCCAAATCAGTCAAGCTTGTTACAGAAAGAAGTATATGGATGCAATACTGTACACGACGTCATTATACTACCTAACTGACAAAATTTTTTTACGAAATATGGTATTTGAACACACCTTCATAAAACCACAAAAAACGACACTTCTAAACATAACGTCAATATAAAACTTAAAATAATTGTTTTTGTCGTATATAATCTGTGACGTCACTTTCCAAATTAAACAAACGAATAGTCTTTGATGGAATCTTTGTAAAAGAACAAAAAACAATACCGTTTCATGTTCAACAAATCTAGTTTACGGCGAAATTTTTTAATCGAAATCGAACGACATACTTAAAATAATTTTAGTCCATGACGTCATTTATTGTTTTGGTTTTAAATTGAAAAAACTCATAGTCACTGAGCGAACAAATAAAAACGATTCTAGTCCTTGAAGTCATTTCTTATTTTCGTTCTAAATTGCACAACATACTTTGAGTGATTCTATTCCATGACGTCATTTATTGTTTTGGTTCTACATGAACGAACAATTTATAACGATTCTAGTCCTTGACGTCATTTATTGTTTTCGTTCTAAATGAACGACATACTTAGAGGGATTCTAGTATATGACGTCATTTATTTTTTGGTTCTATATTGAACGAGCAATTAGCACGACTATAGTCTTTGACGCAATTTTCTGGTTTTGAACGAGCTCATAGTCAATAAACAAACCATAGAGTGCACTGAACAAATTAAGAGTTTTGTTCAATCTCCAACGCGACTATCTATATTGAACGGGTTGTGAACGCCTTTTTTAACAGTGTTCAACGATATACTGTAACGCAAGCATCTTCTCTAAAGCATCTTGGGTCGTACTCCCCCACTCTGAAGGCTAACTATCACATTAAGACTAGGCTCATTTTCATTTGATCGAGATTCACTTCATTTGGAACATCGTTTTTACAGTCTTTACTAAAATTGTCTTTACTTACAGGACGCAAAATAGAATTTATTTTTACCGGTTTTCTTTATACTTATCATGTTCAATACGTGTTAAACTTAAGCGCGATTGTCTGCAAAGCGAGTCAACTCTGGCATTTTAGTTGTGTACTATATCCATAAGGTTAATATCATTGGTAGAAATAAAGTCCCGTGAACCATTTGATTACGCTTGTAAATTCCAAGTATTAATAGGACCTAAAAACAAGGTAGATAGTCCTAGATCAGTCCGTTTTCGTCTTGTCAGTCATAAAACAGACATTCATTGCGATGGAGTATGGATATAATGTGTACTGTCCCACTTATTTTTATTATCTGCTTATGTATAAGGTAAAATAAAAAACATGTTTGTGGAAATTTTCCATTAATGTAAACTAGTGCATAAAAACCAGAAGTAATAAAGAAACCTCCCTACGGGAGGGAAGTATACAAGACGCCATAGGCATAACGTTAAAACACAGCGAGACATCCTCGAACCGCCAAATACCATATTCAGGCACTATTGCTCATGGACAAGGTACGGTAGATCTTAGTCCTTGATATGGTCGTTGGAAGGGGGAAAGAGGAAAAAGAAAGCGCTTCAAACTAGTGTAGTCTGCTTAGCCGTCTGTCGTAAGAAATAGAAGATTCCTGATTTTGTTAATAAATATTCACAAACGGTTATTTCGAAATGAAAATCTAGTTGTTGTGAAGCCAAGAAGAAGATGACAATTATGAATACAAGAATCAAATTTCGAGATAGATAATAACACACCATTTTAAAATCTATCTATTTAGTGTTAGTCATTAAACTTGGCAAGGTAAGGGTTTTATTCAAATTCTATGCAAAGACCTATGAAAATCCTATAATCGAGTCACTACCTGTTTATTAATGATTGATTGATTAGATTATCATCAAAATCTAAAAATACTGCATGAATATTTCATTGGAAAAGTTTAAAATTACAATGAATCTGTGAAATTGACATAACTTAAGCAGCCGACGCAATCGCGAGATCAGAGAATGTATTCCTACGCTTTACGCGGCCCGGCCCTATTTTTTGAACTTTGTTTACGGCCGTATAAGTGCGTGGGGACATTCGCGGTACGAGGATGTATCGGGGAATATTCGCCTTTGTATACTTTCCTCCCGAAGGGAGGTTTATTATATTACTTTGATAAAACGTCCATTAAGTAGGTAAGCCTTCGTGAGGAACGAGTTGTTCGAACATTTTTAAACCGTAAGTTTCGATAGCAAACAATTAAAAATAACGGCTGAAATCTGAAGTAGCTTATCTTTTGTACCTAATAATATCGGAAAATTTAAGAAACAGTAGAGTGAATTATATGTATGTTAGCTAGGAACCACCGTTAATCGTTGTTTCATCATATAATGTAGACACCAGTGTTTGCATTCGGTAGTTTCCCCAATGTTTCGCTCTTTTAACGACCAGAATCATTATCGTGGTTATATAAAATTTTATGGTGTTGTGGATGATAATCGTCTTGTATCTCAAATGTATACTACGATCTCGAGCAGCAAGTTCGTAAAATTCTTGTCTCTTCATTTAAAAAAAAACTAAATAATATACATTGATTAGTACGTTTCTGCAATAAACTGGACAAAAGGTATTGTATTGTATGCCCACAAAGGTATGACAGTGTTGCTTTTCTATATGCATTTTCACGGAGCAGCTTTATCAGATAGAATGCAAGTTTCATTAATAATGCATTATTGGTCTCCCTAAATATACTTGAGGGTGATAAATTGCTAGCAGCCAGTGGGAAACAGAATTAACGATTCGTTAAAACACACTCGAAAATATCTTGTAACATTATCAAAACAAGTGAGAATTTTTCCCTCCTACATGTTTACGGTCCGGCTACTACTACACTGCCGATGAAAAAGAGGTTTGTTTGAATAGTGAATTGTGTAAGGGTTGTGAGAGGGGGGTAAGCCTAGAAGGTCGACGTTTTCCAAACAGTTGTATTTTTTTATCATATTCATTGAAAGCAAAACAACTAACAGAAATTTTTCATTCAACACGGGATTTTTGGTATTGAAAAACACTTCCTGAGATTCCCTTGTAGCGATGTTTCCAACGTTGCAGCCACTCTTTTAGTGGAGCATCCTATCAGGTGTTGTTGTCTATATTAGTCTATTCATTTAAGGAAACGTCATATTCTTTATCCATCTGTTACATCATACCACTAGTTCCTACAAAACAAATTTTCAGGATATTATAAGCATGTACTGAGATAGCTTTGCGCCAAGATTTTATTACAACTGGGGGTAAGGCCTTCAAGAGCTCCAATAAATCTCGGAATCGTCGCCATCTTTTAACATTGAATGCCATCTTGAAAGGCGAATATTACCGAATACGCTGATAGCTTCGATGTGAAAATTAGCA
>JAEQBA010002900.1:195321-237668 GCA_019434445.1 Phalangium opilio
TTGGATAATATTAAGTTTTTATTTTCCCACTATTCTACCCCTACTCTTATGTAACCCGTATCCGCTTCTTTATCATATCACGTTTGTTCTTGCTAAACAGAAGTTAAAAGTAAGGCGGATTAAACCAAATTAGGTAAAGACAGTCGTGGTAAAGTGCTCTAGAGAGTAAAGTATTATTAATAGGACAGTATAATGCTTTGAGGGGATTTGTGAACGCAGTATATAAGGGAAACGATACGAAATTTAGGATATCCTATCCAATTCTGTACCGGAAACTGGGTCTTTTTCAAGTAGCAATTGAGTACTATAGGTGCACGTGCTGTAACAAATCATAAGTTTAGCGAAGCGGCGGGGAAAGTTTACACAAAAAAAGTGAATCGATGGGGACCGTAAAAATTGCTGGCAATAACTGTCTGTTTGCAAGTATAATTTGCATCGTTTTTTATCGAACATTATCCTTGGTATTGTATATAAAATATGACTACATACTTCTCAATTGTTATGTTTGTACAATATAAGTACCTGAATTCTGGTGAAAATTTGCCGATGCATTTATCTTTTTTGTTCAGCTAAAATGAACTTGGAATGAGCTGAACACTTTAACTTTGCAAAATATCCATTCATAAATGAATTTAAAATGTTTTCATGCTCTGCATACGCTAACAGTAAAATGTGTATAGCGTTGAGCGAAAGAATATTATATAGAAAAAGTTAAAATAAAATCAGAGTTAAAATCCTCGCTAGTGAATATGACATTTTCTAGCTATGTCTATATATTACAAATGTAGATGGATCATTGTCGGAAACTGATGACATACTAATGAATTGAAAGGATTAAAGACAGTCTGCTTCTTTTAAAACAGTTCTGTACTTCTGACCTATATTGGAGTAACGCCTATACGGTGGTCACTCAATTTTCGGCGGCAAAATCTAGGGCCAGTTTCGGATGTTCAATGCTCCCAGACACTTTTCTCCAATTTTTGGACTATATATCGGCTGCTTTTCTTTCCGTTTTCAGTTCAAAGTTATATTTTTTAAGTGTTTAATTTCAATAACTGTTCAAAACCAGTTTATAAATGTGCAAGAAATTAGTAAAACCTTTAAGAATACGGACGCTGCCATTCGTAAAAATGTGCCCTCTAATTCTCTCAACTATGAAGCAGACGGTGATCTGTTACCAAAACCACACAGAGCCCTCAGCCCAAGCGCTCCCGAGTTAGCTATGCTATGCCTAAATAATCCTGTCTGCATAAATGGCGGAAAATGCCGAGAGGTTCTTGAGATATTCGCGGCGCTCAAATGGACTAATACAATTGTCTAGATACTTCTATAAACCTTATCGTTAAACGGGTGTGTAGCAAACAACCACTACTTTCAAAATCGTTTACATAACTTATAGTGCGTGTTTCAAAATGCTGATTAGTAAATAAATTTTGATTTTGAGGGCTTTTAATTTATTAATTTTCAATATATGCGCACGGTATTAAATAAATTTTAAGTAATTTTTACATCATACAGTTAAAAAACTCTTTCAAAATATATTATTTTATTTCAAATAATGTTTTCTATTCTGAGCTACGCCTTAATAATTATTCATTGAATTGTTTCCATCAAAATTGATTGGGTAACGTTTGACCTCCAATACCTCTGGCTTGAGGTTTAGTTTTTTGACGGAATTATGGCAATTAGTCTATAAAAACAGCGCAGGCGACATTACCACATTTGACCCAATCCAAAATTTTAAGGCTTCAATAAAAGAGTTAAAAGAAAAGACTCCACTTCATAAGCAGATTTGATAAGAGTAGTTATATGATAATATTAAATCCTTAACGTCGTTGGTCAAAGCACTGAGTGAAATAATATGAAAACTTTGGAATTATACAATATAACAGATAAATATACTGTAGCCTTTTTTCAGGAGCACGAACCGACCTTTTTAAAACAAAATGAAGAGTAAGCTCAGTAAAACGGCATACCAACTAAATTTCAGGGCAGAACTGTCTGGATTTATTCAGACTCAACGCTATTATAAAGAGTGTCTAAAGAGAGAAGATTCATTTTGGTCAACACTGTACACATTGCTTCTTTCGGCTATTCACTTTTCTCTTCCTAAAACCTTCCCGTACTAAATACCCGATGATTGGAAAAGTTGCCTTCCAAAATACAATGGTTGGTTCATCGCGCTAATCCTAGCATGGAGGGGGACCCACTACAGACGTTGACTAAGAAAATAAGAAGGTTTCGTTCAAATGTAAAAAAGCCTAGGTGCAGTTCATAAACTAAGTCTCACAGTTTTGGGAAATCGCAATCCTTTCTTGGCTTAGTTGAAACTTTGGTGATTGAGATTTCTAATGCGAATAATATGATGTCTCTTTAACGGTTCATGCTCCCTTTAAAGTCATTTTTATTGAAATATCTCTCAGTTTTCTTCTTTTAGCTGGTTAATTTTTGCGCAAGCTCAAAATAACATTCTAATTAGATTTAGTTTCGTTAATTAAACTGAGTAGTAATATTTAAGTTGGCTGTCACAACCATGAAACGGACACTGTATCTTTGAATTGTAGAGTAACGATGAAAGGGCTATGAGCACAGACGGATAAAAAAATCCCTACTTAAATATTGCTTTGATAATTCTATCTTGAGGAGGACTACTAATTATATGTCAGAATTTGTTCATTGCCGATTTAAAATCATTGCATCCATGTCAGAGGAATAAATGAAATGTAAGGTTTTTTCCTGATAGTAAACACTCCTTCAGTTAATAACTTCATAGCGTGCATCTAATTTAAAAAGCGAAACCCTAATCTGAACTCTGCGGCGACTTAGCACGTACGGAGCGTGAATCATGGCGTACAGTCTCGTTTTATATATCCTCCGTTTCGAGAGAACCTGAATACTCCCTCTCACTGAATATATCTATTGTCTGAAATCTGCTCTGTCGTTTTCCCTAAATCTATGGCTCTATGTAACGCACCCCGCATTTATCCCGAACTACCAATATTAAAGCGGTGCCCTTTTTCGTTACCGGTTGGTTAGCTGACTGTGAAAAAGCTTAGACCTCGAAAATAGGCTGCAATATATTCATGATCCTGTATAAAGTCAAGGTTACGAGTCATTGATACTTAAAAATGCATTGGAGTACTTTTCAATACAGTTATTTGTAAATTTGTATATCTCTAATTTATGTTTCACATACATTTTCATGGTTACATCACAACAAAGATTGCTGAAAATTTTCTTCAAAATATTACCAAATTCAATGTATAAAAATATATTATATAGGGTATAAACTTTTTTAATTCGTTGACATTTTGATTTTTCTTCAAAATAGATTTCATGTTGTATTGAAGATTTCTTTGAGCGAGATGCTAATAATGTTATATTTTATTTTAAAATCATAGTATAGTCCTGAAAAGGCTGATAGAAATTAAATGGTCTAATTTTGAAAATTAATTATTAAGGCAATGATGCCTTGAACATGTATTATTTTTTCATAGCCTTTTGCACTAATGTGTGATAGAGCCATTCTTGTGTAAAAGTTTTGTGGAATTTAAAGATTAGTATATTATATTTCCTGTATTTATTCGTTAAAACATGTGTTTTCAGGACAGAAAATCCAAATTTAAATGTTTGATTATTTAAGAGATATTAAAACGAATATATTATGCAAAATACATTATATTTAACCCTTATGTAACGAATTTAACACCTTTTACTAAATAAGTGAAAGTCAATCGACTCGCGTATATTTTTGGTCAGCAGTGTTAATGTTGTTTTATATGGCTTCTAGTTCTGAACAATGTAAGTGTAACAAAAGCCTGAAGATTATAGTATTAACCATAAAGCGGGAGAGACAGTAATATAGTTCAGAGTTCAAGCGTATCGCAGTCTTTTGCTAATATTAGAAAAGCATACAGAGCTTTGTCCGCGATACTAGTGGAGGAATGGTGTCAGGACATTGGCTTAAATAGAGGCGGAGTTGGGGGATTAGAAGCCGGCTTATTGTAACCCGTGTGCGCGTTTATCGACAGATGGGTGCAGGTGTGGACAGGTGTCGTGATTTCTAGCCATGAACTACGTATTATTTATGAAAGAGAGGCTGACTATATACGTGTTAAGGCAACGTGCTCCCTTATCATATTCGATTATAAATCTCCAAATCTAATTATACTGCAATACTTGAGAGTTGTAACTGTTTTAATTTAAATAAGATTCGTGTAGACATGTAGGTATTATTTAATGATATATAGACTATTATATTCATTAAAATGAAACTAAAGAGTTTTGAGTAAAAGAAATTTTCTGCTACGTGTAAAACTTCGGTGTATGAAGGCTGAGTTGAGAGATGGTAGTACTATTTCGATCCTTCTTGTGTTTCACTCTATTACATGGCATAAATTGCGTTCCCACTTTTCTAACAACATATTTTTAAACGCGATAACGTAATAATTGATCCATATATATCGCTATATTACAGTATTTTAAATTTAAAAATATAATAATTAGTTGATACCGATGTTTTCAAAATTAGAATTTAGTTTATCGGGTGAATTTTATAATAAGAAACTTAAATAGGTAAAGAGTGTGTGAATTGTTTCATATAAAAGCTTGTCTTAGTCTAGAAACGTTAACTTTATATGCGCGAGATGCTCTGTAATGTTTTACTCACTAAATCGAAGTGCACGGAGAAGGTCCAAACATCCGGGAGATTTTGGAGGTTTTTTTTTATTATTATTTTATTGAATTATAAAAAGAATCATTGATTTTCGAAACAAGATGAGAAAACCAAAATATTAGCTCTCCGAGTCGAGACCTATTTATTTACCTGAACATGCAACTGTTGCTATTTTGTGATAAGCAACTGCATTTGTTAAATTTAAAATAAATTATTCAAACGTTATTAAGAGATATTGTAAACACTATACTATTGTTACACCTCAACAATATTCTTAGTTACCCAGCATGATTCCTAATGTTTGTCCACACAAAAGATAAATTATCTCTAGCCGCACAGAAAGAGATCATGTAAAGCATGGTTTTCACTTGACCGAAAATAGTTTTTGTATAGGGAAATTATTAAAAAAGACTTATTGCTTGGAACTAGGGTGTCGTCTTTAATACTTTCAATTGCATCTAGCTATGTTTACTTCTAAGTTTATATATAAATGTGATGAAGCTAAATTAAATCGTAAAAACCCCTTATCAATAGGCTTTCCATCTATCCGCCATATTTCCATCCCCCACGTTTTCCGCCAAAAAATTGGAAACTTGTACTCTTCCAGTAGCAGGTCTGCCAGACATTGAACGTGGACAGTGCGTCTTGTCTATGTAACCGGTTTATATAACTGAACGAATTGTTCCTTATCGGTCTAGCAGACGGCCCTAAAAGTTAGGCCTTGGTTTTATAACTGCTCTTGATTTTTAACTAGTTATACCACCATGGATATTTTAAATCCTTTCCTAACATTAGAATAAGGTACACACTTTGGCATTTGCGCGCATGAGGCTAGGAAAAAAAAACACTGCCAGCCTAGGTCTTATTCGTCACCATGACCAAGCAAAGTAACCAAAAACTCTCGGCAACAGAGCTGCCAGACTACAAAGTTTAAGGAACAAAAAATACTATAACAGTGCTAGTCCTTTTTTAAACAAAATTATATGTTCTTTCTGAACTGGTAACGTTATATGTTCTTTCTGGACTGGTATCGTTTTACTACCCCCATTATAGGAAAGGCCTATTATTGAAATCAAAATATTTTGATAAATGAAACACAGCTTTATAGCTACAAAACACTAAATATTAAGGTTTTGTAGGATTTCTTTACATGCCAGCACAAGGTAAAACAAGAATAGAGTATGGAGTAGAATCTGTTAGGTTATTAAGATATATGAGATATTATTGCTCAAGCCTATGCTTTGCATATCAAGAGTTCTTCAAATAAGCTCTAAGCTATAGCTTTTGTTCTTGAGTCACGCCAGAAACTTCATTTTTTCATTTATCCCAAATCAACTTCTCTACTCCGTTTTTATTAACTTTTCGCGACAAATAAGTCATATATTTACTTTGAAGAGATTATCCGTGATTTGTAATTCAATGGGGAAACGTCTTCATTACTCGCTTTATATTAACTATGAAATACTTATATTGTTTCGACTTCACGTGCAATCTTCATTACTCGTCGTATATAAACTTTGAAGGGGGAAGTTCCGTAGAATGTGATTTTTCTTAAATAATTCAAATAAATATAATTGGTTTTATTTATTTTAATTGTTAATTATTTACCATAATTCTAGTTAATTCATTTTAAGAAACTTAGTCCTAATATCATTTGGAACCTAGCTATTACTGAAGTTTGACTTCTAGCGCATGCCTTTTTCGCGATTTTTGGGAGAGATGACAATGGAGTAGAACCCAATGTTGCAGATTGGTGTTTATATGGAATTGAAGGAAGACCAGTACACGGTGAATGGTATTGTGGACAGATTGGTGTCTAAATGGGATCGACGATAACTAATGTATAGAAGAATTTCGGATGATGGACTAATGGCTAGTTAATGATTTGCTCTCAAGTGAGATAGATAAACTTTCAACCGAATTTCTGTGAACTGCGAACGCGGTCCAGAAATTGCAATCACTTTCGCTCCGATTTGCTCACCATTCGGCCAGTGAAATAACTCTTAGTTACATACGTCACTCGGAGAGGTAAAAATCATAGGGTTTCCATAATTAATTGCGTTGAGGTTCCATTAAAGTTACACTTTCACTGATATGCTACAAATTGAGAGTTTTTGTGCCAAAAAAGGTTTGCTCCAACTGGAGATGGCTTAACCCGATACCGATCGATACCGGTGCAAACTTGAAGCGATACCGATAACTACTCGCTATGATCCAAAACCCGATACTTCAACCGATACCAATATTTTTAGTTGTACTCTGGCCATTTACATATGTATTTAAAATACTGGGATATAATTACAGAGTAATTTCATGAATTATACTACCAACTACAATGTTTAGAGGTACTTCCAAAATAATATCACGCCTTTTTTACATTCATAAAAATGTATTATCACCATTAATACATTACTGAAAGACCTAAAAATGTCATTTAGCGCCATATACCTCATTTAAAACGAGTATCGGTTTAGTATCATATTAAACCAACCGATCCGATACTATCGGAACACCCCGAGTATCGGTGCCGATACCGATATGGCATCGGTACCGGTTCATCCCTAGCTTCAACTCTCTAGCATAAATTCGAGACCAAGAGACGGACAGACTCGAAATCCGTATCAGCAAGAAAGATTACTTTCCTCCTGTACTCCAGTTTTGGCTTGGCAAAGGCTAGTGGTCGGGATTTATAAGTGCACTTATAAATCCCGCCCACAAATGCCTCCTACCTTTGCCAAGCCAAAATTGGAGTTTGTAAGGAAAGTCAACTTGTATGCGATCGTCTGGACCCGCGCTTTGCTTTAAGTTCACGAAATCAATACTATCCAGCTTGAATCAGATCCTTTGTTGAATCCTTACTCGCGTCGACAGTAAATTAGTTTCAACCTTCTAGTAGAATACGAGTCTATTAGTCTCCTTCATTAGGTTCATATTATTTTACGTTCCAATTATGCGCAGTCTTAGGCCTAACCAACACTTCGTAAACTTGTTCTTGTTTCCATTATTAACAAGGAATCGTTGAAAATATTTTAGATTGATGCTCTGGGTTTTAGTGTATGCCGCAATGCAAAAATACGAGAAGATTTGGCGAATGCGAAACTCAATCTACCACCTATTACTTGTCGGCACCTTTGATTGTAGTGAGCCCAGGACATGGGATTTAAAACGAGAGAGTCAGGCCCAACTTACAGTAAGGGGTTTAGGGAATGACGACGAACGAATTTATAAGAGCCAATAGACTAAACCTAGGGATTACGGACACCCTTAACAAGGTCTTAGTAAAGGACGAGACCGAAAAAGGAACAAAAAATTGTTGTAGGCCTATATATGAATGATGAGGCAAACTTCTAGCTTCTGGAAAATGATTGGTTTTCACACTCGTCATTTAATGGAATGAAAGAGAATTGTTTTTAATTCATTACTGCGTTACCTGCGTATCACTAAAATTTTCAAAGCATTGGTTTTTGCATTGGCTAGCCTAATTCACCTAAATAAATAAATGATTGTACGTGCTATTGAATGCCTCCGAATGATTTTAAAATTCAAATTAGGCTCAGATTTTAAGGATAATTTGAACAAAGGACCTCCAACCAATTGCGTAAGACCCTGCCTTCTTGTTACCTAAATTCTCGTGCCGAATAATATTTAGTGCGAGATTTGATAAAAATTGCTCGCGATGTGCCAATCGTGGCGCGAGATTTAGAGCGTCGAACGGAAATTTTGTTAACAGGAAGTAAGGGCGTTACCCGATTGGTCGGAGGTCCTTATATCAAATTATTCTTAAAATCTGAACCTAATTTGAATTTTAAAATCATTCGGAGGCATTTCGTGGATGTTTCACTACGCAGACTGGGCTTATAATATGTAGAAGAATCGATAAAAAATCACATTATTTTCCACTTCACCCTCCCTTTAAGACATTATCAAACAGGGCTAGAAAATACCCAGGTACATACATAGGAAACAGTGGCGTCACTAGGCCTTTTTTTTTTTTATTCTGATTCCTTATGTTAAAATATGCCGCCTTGAATTTTTTCAGATTTTTTGAAGCGCTATTTATAGTTTTAAACAATATTTGAAGTTTTGTATCCAAAACATGCATTTGAATTTTGATAAAGCGACCTACCGGCCAATCAGCGCCCGTGATTTATAAGAGTCAACCCCCAAAGGTTTTCTCGGGCGAGTCTCATTTGCGTCGTCTGCATTATGTTCAGAAATATGTATTCTACATTTTATCACTCGAAAGAAATACGCGTTTTCGATCGTCTAACGATAAGCGGATTAGAAACTTTAGTAATTAGCAGGTTTATGCTTTTATACGTTTCACTTAAACTCAAATTACTCTCGTAATCTTATTATATTAAAATGTGGCGGGTCGTATTTTGTTGTATATCTTGAGTGTCTAGTTATTAGCCTTTGGAATGGGAAGATCTGTGCTCTTAGATTATTGTTACTATTATTTTTTGTGATCTTCGAGATGGAAAAAATTTAAAAACCCATCTTTTACACCTCAGCAGAGTCAAGCTGCAACACAATTACTATCCTCCTCAAACTTTAGCAGACGACGGGCCCCGCGGAGTCACTGGTAACGAGCCCACTCTGAAAAAATACTTATTTCCCGCCCTGCTTTTCCTGTTTGAAGCAGACAACATACCACTTAATATTTTCTAACCCTCACGGCATTGGCTGATTTGGCTCTATCCCTAAAGAGGTTTTTATTGGCCGGTAGGTACGTGTGCTAAAATCGAGACCCATTGCTAAGCCTAACAAATTTTAAAAAATTTAATTTTAATTGAAAAAATTGTTTGAAAAATCAGAAAAAAAATTGAGGCTTCATATTTAATTGAAACGAACCAGGAAAAAATAAAACATGGCACTAAGATTTTCAGCTGAGAGTCTCCCTTTAAGACGAGTGAAAATCCTTCATAATCGGTTCCATTTTTATCAATAAAAGGTTGTATATCTTTAAAATACGAATAATTTCACGTTGACACAAAATTACGTAGTTTTAAAGGTCTACACATTATCCAATGAACCCATTATGCAATTTCTTTTATTAAATTCTTATAATAACTAGTTTGCCCAGATTTAGCCCCCCCAAATTTCAAACCCTAGCGACGCTACTGATAGGAAATGAATTCCATTAATTAAGAAAAACTACGCGAAACCTTATTTAAAATGGGAAACAGTCTTGAAGTTTAATTCTTCTCAATGTGTCGAGCTGCTAGATTTTCTATTTTTACTTAGATACCTTTCCAAGCGTTATCCAAATTCTTTTTATAAATACGAAATAAGTAAACATAATTAATCCATGAGTATTTTAGAAACTAAAACTGCAATCCTAACTATTTTCTCGCAGAAAATCTAGCAGCCCGACGCATTGAAAATAACTTGACGGAGATAATGAGGGATTGAACGGGTTAAATGGCTATCTTAACTTTCTCGACAACTAAGCTTACGTTGTTACAAAGCCTCTACTTGTTCCCATAAGTGACTATTTTACTAAACTCTGATGATCAGACAGTTCAGTATTTTAGTCACACATTTTTCAGTACAAGCTTTGAATTTTTTACATGATAGTGGTTCCATTGGCAAGGAGGGAGTTTTATGGGAAAGTTTGGCCTAGCGAGGAAAGGAAGATTTAAACTGATAAAACTCCGGTTGTCATTTTGCACCCCTCTGAAATGATGGCAAGGAAATGTTTCTCGCCCTCACAAATCCACCTCGGAGTTCGTTCTCTTGGGAGCAAAAAAGAAAAAAAAACAATTTTAAAACTTTAAAGTGCATTTATCGAATCCTGGCCATAAGTTTAAATTGCTGGGCTCTTTAGCTACCTCCTCCCTTCTAAGAGCATATTCAGGTCGAACAAGAATATTGTATTGACTTTTTTAGTGTAAGAATAATGTAATATATATATTGTTTAAACAATAATAAGGCATAACTAATTAGATCTGGTTTATTGTTGAAATATAAATGGGATAAATACCATAAAACTTGTGCGGTAAATCTCATGTTCTGTCGCAAGGAGAATTTCGAGATTTCATATCTGGTTTTGAAGATATTTTACAATACACATTGTAGTCTAACATTCTTGGTAGACTTTTATTTTACAGAGCAATATTTGAAAGTGAATTTTTTTTCTTCTCTCTCTCTCTCTTTGTGTGCTACGAAAGAAATCGTCAAGTTGTAGTCTAAACTTTCAATACTAAAATGATATTATGCTGGTTGAAAAGTTTTAAAGTTTTATTGTAGATTAATGGACCTCATTTCGTAAAGCATTTGGAGGAATTTTATGGGATCATCCATTTTCTCATTCACAGTACCAAGGTTTTTCTTCGTCTATTTGCGTTTTGGAATCGGCAATTTGATTCACTCCCTTTTCGATTTTTCAAGCCGTTATTTGCCAACGAAAATATGTAAAAACTAACGCTACTGAAGTAGATATATCTACAATTGGTGTATTGGCGCTAGTCAATTTACTTGGGAGCAAAATGGGAACATGTTATAGAGACTGGACTGGATTCTGGACAGTTTAAATATTTTAATTTGATTGCAAATAATGCGAATTTAATTTGGAATTCGGCAACAAGTTCACCGTGACAAGAATATGACGTGTTATTCATGAATTTTATTGAATACTAAGTGCATCTTTTGGGATTCCTCAACTGAAACGAAGTGTGATAGATTCTACATTTACAGGAATTTTTGTTTTAAAGCTGTCAAATCCTTTTTTTACAATCCAACCTTTGTTAAATTTGTTAAAATTCAGTTGAATCGAACAAAATCCATAAGGATTTGAACATAGATCCATGACCATGATGGCGCTTACCACGACGCAAGCATTGCATCCCAATACCTGTGCAATATCGTTTCGCTAGGTTTGAAAAAAAGAGGGAATTTCAATTTGTCAAATTTTATTGCTGCAGAGTAAATAAAATAAATCCATATGGACAAGGCTGTTTTTTTTTTAAATATTTCTAGATATCAGAGAAAACGAAGGGGCTGGGAGCTGAAAGAAAATTTGACTCCTCACCAGGGACTTATCCTTCACTCTTAACACATAAACATTCTTATCCCTGACTTCCTTCTTTTATAGTTTTTATTGAAATGTATAGACTTAGTTTAAGTCGCAGATTTGTGTTCTCAATCAAGTCTAGAAGCAATCCTTTTACAGTCTCTAAAACTGAGCCCTTTTATGTAAGACTAAATTTAGTCTCAAAGGAGTCCAATATGAAACCATTATATTTTTTAACAATTTTTGAGACAAGTTTGGTACCCAAATATCCTTGATCCTTATTTTAGACTTACTTTATACTAAAATAAGACTCTCATTTTGGTAAGGGTTATTATAGGACTCCTATAAGACACATTTTAATCTCACCAAATAAGGCTTAGTTTTTGAGATTGGAAAGCGATTCTTTCTAGACTTGATTGAGAACACAAATCTGCGACTTATTGTAGGACTCCTATGAGACACAATTTAATCTCACTAAATAAGGCTTAGTTTTTGAGATTGGAAAACGATTCTTTCTAGACTTGATTGAGAACACAAATCTGCGACTTATTGTAGGACTCCTATGAGACACATTTTAATCTCACCAAATAAGGCTTAGTTTTTGAGATTGGAAAGCGAATCTTTCTAGACTTGATTGAGAACACAAATCTGCGACTTATTATAGGACTCCTATAAGACACATTTTAATCTCACCAAATAAGGCTTAGTTTTTGAGATTGGAAAGCGATTCTTTCTAGACTTGATTGAGAACACAAATCTGCGACTTATTGTAGGACTCCTATGAGACACAATTTAATCTCACTAAATAAGGCTTAGTTTTTGAGATTGGAAAACGATTCTTTCTAGACTTGATTGAGAACACAAATCTGCGACTTATTATAGGACTCCTATAAGACACATTTTAATCTCACCAAATAAGGCTTAGTTTTTGAGATTGGAAAGCGATTCTTTCTAGACTTGATTGAGAACACAAATCTGCGACTTATTATAGGACTCCTATAAGACACATTTTAATCTCACCAAATAAGGCTTAGTTTTTGAGATTGGAAAGCGATTCTTTCTAGGCTTGATTGAGAACACAAATCTGCGACTTATTGTAGGACTCCTATGAGACACATTTTAATCTCACTAAATAAGGCTTAGTTTTTGAGATTGGTAAGCGATTCTTTCTAGACTTCATTGAGAACACAAATCTGCGACTTATTATAGGACTCCTATAAGACACATATTAATCTCACCAAATAAGGCTTAGTTTTTGAGATTGGAAAGAGATTCTTTCTACACTCTAAGAAATGGAAGTGTTAAAAAGTGTTAAAATGGTGTAAACACCGTAAAAACACCCAAAAGAGAGTTTTATTACGTTGAGTTTTTAGGGGCCAATTTAAAGTGTAAATTCGGTGTAAAATAACACCATTAAAACACCGTTTTGAAATTAAACATGTAAAATTATAGTATACTGCGGGTTTTTTAAAAAAGGTCTTTCATTTTCATTAATATTTTAATATTAAAGTCAATCCGAACAGTAAAAAATTATTGAAAACCTTAATTTTTAAACGTTTTTTTTAAAGATGATATTCATGAAAGAATATATTTTTATCCATTAAATAAAATTAACAAGGAAATTCTTAATCCAACGGTATTGTACATTCATAAAGCACTGCTAAACGTGTTAGGTGACACTCTTAAAAGCGTTATGTGACACTCTTAAAAGTGTTATGCGACACTCTTAAAAGCGTTATGCGACACTCTTAAAAGTGTTATGCGACACTCTCGCAGTGGCGTCGCTAGGCCTTTTATGGGGGCTATAGCGCCCCCAAATTTAAAAGTTAGCCCCCTCAAAATAATCCGTAAACTATACCAAAAAATTGCTCGTAGCCCCCTAAAATTCTTTAACAATATAGTGTATATAAATTATAATGAAAATTTCGTTAAGGTTCATCTTTGTAGAGATGAATTTCAATATCAAACAGTAGTGGGGACTAAAAGCAAACGAAAACTAAACTTAAAAAAGACGAGCGAAATTCTTTCATCTACAATTGTCTCATAGTCAATAACTCGGTTCCGTACTCTTTATCATAAAAGTTTGTATATCTTTAATATACGAATAATAAGATTAAGCCCCCCAAATTCCAAGCCCTAGCAACGCTATTGCACTCTTGAAAGTGTTACGCGATACTCTTAAAAGTATTGTGTGACACTAAAAAAACGAGACTAGGTTAGGTACTGGCCTCACAGTAGGGCGACTATTATTATCGTTGTTACAATTGGGGAGAGGGGGGCTCACATCCTTGCACCAATGTCAGAGGCATATTGTGCACCCACATATTCAGGCCTTGAAGAGACCTGTGGCCACGGTGTAGCGTAGAATTCGTTCCACCGTTATGGACTATAGACGCCAGCTTGAGTAGATTCGGTCAAACGCGTTTCTGGTGTTCGAAAAACTCTTCGTGAAAAGAGATTGTTAAATTTAACGAGTTTGTCTGTATCTACTGCTGGGATATTATAGCCTCCAAAACCAATTTAACACCCGATGCATTTTTACTAAATTAAAACTTTCTGCCATTTCAGAAGTTATTAAGTCGGTGAAAATGACCAACATATCATGCAGTTTCACGCTGGATTTTGTGCAGTTTCACATTGCATGAGAGAACTACCCTTGTCTAAAGGGTTATAGCTCTGCATGTTAGAACTGTCCTCTTAAGTTCTCTCAAGGTGGAACCTTGCTATGAATATAGCGCTATTCGCGAATAAATCAAACACTCATATGAGAGTAAAAAATTAACTTTTAGTTCGATATAAGAGTTAAAAAGGTGTTAAACTACACCTCTATTGCACCATTTTAATCTTATCTTTGACACCAATTGCTCAAATAAGTGTTATTAAACCCTTTTAGGGGTGTAAATGAACACCTGTAACGGTGTCAAATTTGGACCCATATAAACTACTTTTAAAGGTGTTAAGGCACACCCCATATTCTTAGAGTGTACCAGCATAGTTTTTTCCTTGTTTTTTTTGCAATTTGCAATTAAACAACAGAAAATCGAGGGAATCTTGCAATAGTATACAAGTAAGAGACTCGAGGGAATCTTACAATAGTATACAAGTAAGAGACTCCAGGGAATCTTACAATAGTATACAAGTAAGAGACTCCAGGGAATCTTACAATAGTATACAAGTAAGAGACTCCAGGGAATCTTACAATAGTATACAAGTAAGAGACTCCAGGGAATCTTGCAATAGTATACAAGCAAGAGACTCTGTGAAATCTTACATTAGTGTCCAAAAAAAAGACTGCAGGAAATCTTATATTAGCATTCAAATACGACACTCCTGGAGGGAATCTTACTATAGTATCCCAATAAGACACTCCTGGGAATCTTACTATAGTGTCCGAAAATGTGACTCGGGGAGTCTTACTATAATGTCCAAATAAGGGACTCGAGGGAATCTTACTAAAGTGTCCAAAAAGAGACTCGAGGGAGTATTACTCTAGTATCAAAATATGAACACCCGATGGAAACTTACAATAGTATCCAAAATAGAGATTCGAAAGAATCTTACTATAGTGTCCAAAAAAGAGACTTAATGGAATGTCCAATTAAGAGACTCGAGGGGTACTGCTACAAGTCTTGTAAATTTAGAAATCCAAACTCAAATAAGTCTCGTTTTTGGACTGCCGGTGTACCTAGTGGGGACTTATTACGGTACTTAAATAAGTCTTGAAATTCGAACCGCGATTTCGGCAAGGGTACGACCTTCACTTTTTAATAATCATACGAGTGATAACATGAGTGAATCGTGTACTAGCTCCCTATAAGTTACTCAGTCACACTGGACTAATGTGTCCAGCATTTTCTTCCGAATAGTCGAGAGGAGGAGAGGCGGGTGATAGTGATAGTAGACGGCGCCCTCTCTTAGGGCTTTGAAATTAATATATCGAGAACTTAAAAGTGACGATAGTTCCAAATGGTATTAACGGTTTTGGGGGTTTGGTTTCATTTGCTTATTTAAATATAATTTGGGTTTCGCAATAGGCTTCGTTGAAAATGGGTTGGGCCTTTCTTTAAGTTTTTCTATTAGTTCTTTAGACGCATTATTAAAAAGTTCAGTAAGGTTTTCGAGATGACTATTAAGTTGTTTTTTAGCTCCTATTTTTAGCCACATCGTATGATGTACATCTACGATGAGGCTCTTAGTTTTTGATAAAGTTTTGGTTCTCTCTCCATAATTAGTTCCTGCCTCTTATTATATTATTTCCGCGGGAAATGAATATAACAAGTACAGAGAAGTATTTCTGTTTATGTGATCTTTACCCTTTACCACACAGGATAAACTTTGTTGCTTTGTCTTAAGTAGACGACATTCACTGTAAACAACAGTCTTATCAACAACTTAAAACAGATATAAACTTCTTTTGGTGCAAACTTGAAAATTTGTCAAGCCAGCGACAATTCAAACTATGTCGGTCAAGGTGCTCACAAGTTAGTGACCATCGACACGAAATCCCTTCAAAATAATTAATTTCATGATAAAATGCTTTCGAAAAATGTAATTGTTCTTGAAAAAGCGTAGATATGTAATTTTTTCAATTAATTTAGAGGGACTAGATCGATTAACAGTAAAATCAGTTGATTGAATTAAATATTGATTAAGGATTGAGTGAATAAAAATAACTAAAAACAAATATCAATATCTGAACTTCAGCCAATTGATAAACCTCACACATATCGTTTGTTTTTTCGGCCTTGGTCTAAACCAAGACGTTTTATATAATATCTGTCACTTCAGTCTTAATGTAATTAAATTTTGAATAATTATGTTTGCTTTACCGTCATACATTTGCACTCTAAAATATAATGGTGCATTCAAACACCATATATGCTGTTTTTTCCAGTGCCAAAAAAGACATCATTTAGGGTGTACTTTAACCCCATTTCTATGATCAATTCACGCCATTTACTAAGATTATTTGCAAGTATTAAGGAAATATTAGTCATTTATGCACCATTTACAGTGGCTTTTAACATATTTTTTAGACAATCTGTTGAACTTCTAATATTACTTACTTTAATGGTTTTAAAAGTAGGGAAAAAGTACGCTACCTATGTCACATTATTAAACCAAGTGAAGTGAAATAATTGTTAAATATTTATTCTAACCACAACACCACAGACACTGGGTAATACCAAGAATAAATTTACTATAAGAATGCCTAAGTCACTAGATTTTACGCTTCTACTCTTACGCCGGTGTCAGCGGACAAATAAGCCCCACCCCTTTCATGCCCGTCATTGCTTTGCGCTTTGCTATTGGATCCCGTGGGGATAGGTCATACAGACGCGATTGACGTATTCCGAATAGAGAAAAAAAACTTCGAGTAAAGTAAACAAAAAATGGAGGATGCCAGCAGTGCTGAAACGGTACGCGAATGGTTTTTAATTGCCATTAACAAGTTAGTTAAAGGTTTCGAACCTAACTTGATGGATTTTGAATGTGTCTCTACATGAAAATCATTTTATAATTATTTCTGAATCGAATGAAGTGTACTGTACTTATAATTTCGTCAGTTCCAAAAACTAAACCAAGGCTTAACGAAATGGTAAAAGAGATAGCTGGTGGAAAATATACAGTAAGATAAAATATTAAGCCCCGCCTTGGTTTCCAGCCTCCCCCACCCATGAGGGGGGATTGTCGACTATCACGCGCACACCGGGCGCTTTTTTGGGCCTTCTTATAGTAAATTCCTTCTTGGTAATACTGAGTTTTCCAAGAGATCTAGGTAATTCTTTTGCCCAATCACGATGGTCAAAACATGTATCTACCAGGGCTCGAACCTGCGACCTTCCGCGTGTGAAACGGACGTGATAACCACCACACTACAGATACGTAGTAACATTGAGTTTTCCAAGAGATTTTGCTAATTCTTATGTCCAATCACGATGGTCAATACATGTATCTACCAGGGCTCGAACCTGCGACCTTCCGCTAGTGAAACGGACGTGATAACCACCACACTACACATACGTAGTAACACTGAGTTTTCCAAGTGATCTAGCTAATTTTTATGGTCAATACATGTATCTACCAGGTCTCGAACCTGGGACCTTCCGCGCGTGAAGCGGGCGTGATAACCACTACACCATAGATACGTGGCAATACCAGGTTTTCCAAGAGATCTATCTAATTCTTTTGCCCAATCACGATGGTCAAAACATGTATCTACCAGGGCTTGAACCTGGGACCTTCCGCGTGTTAAGCGGACGTGATAACCACTGCACCATAGATACGTGGTAGCACTGAGTTTTCCAAGAGATGTAGCTAATTCTTATGTCCAATCACGATGGTCAATACATGTATCTACCAGGGCTCGAACCTGGGACCTTCCGCGTGTGAAGCGGACGTGATAACCACCACACTACAGATACGTAGTAACACTGAGTTTTCCAAGAGATCTAGCTAATTCTTATGTCCAATCCCGATGGTCAATACATGTATCTACCAGGGCTCTAACCTGGGACCTTCCGCGTGTGAAGCGGACGTGATAACCACCACACTACAGATACGTAGTAACACTGAGTTTTCCAAGAGATTTAGCTAATTATTATGTCCAATCACGATGGTCAAAGCCGTACTTCTGTAATTAACTAAAATTAACATACTTAGACTTAATTGTTTAGATCAAACTGGCTGATAGCACACCCTGAATACTTAATTGTTAATTTAAGATAATTACGAAAAGTAACTTCGCTGTAGTTTTTAAGTTAGCGGTGGGGAAATATCACGAAAAACCCCATGTTAATCTCCATAGGAAATTTAGCAAAAGCATGTGAATTTTACTTTAACGTTACAAAACGGTATCAAGTCATATCTACAAGGGCCTACCGGCCCTGTAGAATACGACTGTGAACCGTCCGCAAACAATCACAACATTTCTAAAACGTCGTCTGCCTATACTAACTACCTTTCAGTTCGAAGTTTCATTGGTTGATCCCCTTTTCTGGACTCCAGTTTTTTTACCGGAAATACGTAAGCGCCGAGAGTAGTGTTATTTTCTCTCATTGGGGGTCGCATATAGGTAACACTTTTTTGGCGGGAAGAAAATGTTGGATGCATTAGGCCAGTGTGGCTGAGTAACTTATAGGGAGCTAGTATATGATTCACTCATGGTGATTATCATTTCTAGTATGCGGATGATAACTCGATTCTAAATTCCAATGCCAAACTGAATACGCTTTTGACAGATCTTGAAACCGATATGATATCAATTATAAAATGAAAGGGATCCTTTAAATGAAAAAAAAAGTAGGTTTTCATGATATTTTGACAACTTTGTCCAAACTAAGACCATTAAACACAGATGGACTGAAATGGAGATACGGCGCGTGGTTTTTTTTAGGTTATCGCCTATCTAGCGCCACGCCACGACCAATGTTGAAATTTTTCGACTGAAACCATAGCCATAATCTATGAGTCGAAAAGTTTCGGGACTCTCCCGCTAGGGGCGACGACAGGCAATACCATTACAAGAACGGAGGTTTTAGCTTATCATTCCAGTCCATTAATGTGTTTAACGGTCTTAGGTCCAAAATAGCGATTGCAGAAAACATAGAGCCTTTGAAAACTCTATATATACAACTGCCAAATAGTTGGGACTAGTCTATGATCAATTCGCATGGACTTCGCGATTAACTACATTTTCAATAAAGTCAATCAATAGAAATAGTTTTTTCAAATCCTTCCTACCCAGTGTAGACCAAAAACCCTCTGTTTGCTTTTAAGTTTAAAACGCGTGTTCGACTATTCAGACATTTTTACAAAAAAATATTTTTAAAACTGCAACGCCTACAAAACAATTGCCGTAGATCATCTATGTCTTGTGTGGATGAGACTCGAACAAAGATAAAACTATCACACTATGCATAATATCTTCTACTGTTAAACTCCGAATTATATATTTGACATATTTCAACAACAATTTTTAGAAACCACTCCCATGCTACTAGATGAAGAACCTTAAGCTTAAATTCGCAAAGATACGTAAACGCATCCAGCAACGAAAGCGTGAGATTTGATGGAATTAAATTGTGGAATTCACTTGACGTTCTGATAGAAAAATCCAATAATGCCTTTATTATAACTATTAAGTTTACTTAAAAGTATAATGTTTTTAATAATTCTGATATAATATTTTTTTCGGTTAGAAACACTGATGTCAATATACACTACTCAACACATCATTTAGCTTTTCTACTTTATAGTCGATAATTAACTAACTCAAATGCTTAAATTTGTTTCCCTACGAAATAAATGAAATGGACATATAATGAATTTGGAATATATATATTTAAAAGTTCTTATTACAGTAGCTTTGCAGTTTCCACCATGTTTCGGGGTTAATCCATATCACAATTGTATGTCAATGTCGATAGCTGATTTTGAAAACAATTCTCTAAGCCTTTAATATCATACACGATGAAATCAATTTTTAAATTCTGCTTTAAGCTTTCTTGGGGTGGTCGTACAGCTTGTCATGGTTTGAACCTTGAAGTCAATCTCTCTAATCAAAAACCCACCTGTGCGTAAAGTACTGAATTTTTGGGACAAATTATCATCCCAACGAAAGGCGTGAGGAATAGGTGTTATAATGAATAATACAACTTAAATAGCGTTTTTGGTATAGTTGGTTGGTGCACTAAACACCACATGCTGGATCAAGCCCGCATAACCCGGGTGGGTTTTTTTTTTTTAGTTTTGCATTATTTGGCAAACCTTTATATTCAAGGCCAAATAAAACAGAAATTGTTCATGTTCAAATGTCATGGGCCAGAATTACAAAGGATAAATTCCCAACCAAAACTGATTTCGCACATGACATCTTATCCTTTTAGTCAACATTTTCCTCTACTCCTGTCACAACTAAAATTTACGAATGTGATGGGTTTTATAATAAGAATGAATTTGGAATTCCTCTTAATAGTTATTAGAGTTTCGGAGTCAAACGTGACGTATTGTCTGTTCATGTATTGATTATAAAGTAAAATTGACTGAGAATATGGAAAATGAAATGCTTCCAAATGGATTAAATGTTTATTAATAATCTCTATAGAGCACAAATGAATTTACATCAAATAAGCAATTCTCCAAAACCCTGATTTTCAGTTATAAAATTGACTGCAGACACTAGCAGTTTGAGCTATTTCGATATGCATTTATGTTTTCGGGCCCCCATTTTTAAAGATGGAGGTAAATCAAAATCCAAAAGGAAACCCCGTATATAGGATATTGGGAACTAGTGTACTAAATATTAAAGAAATATGTTAAAATGCACGGATATTATTCCATAAAGAAGGTTTTTTTACATTTATGGCCGCCATTTTTCAAGATGGCGGAGAATTTTAAAAATATTTCTTACTGCATGCCTACTACTTCAGTGTAACGACCCTGCAAAAACTCAGCCTTCAAGGTGAAGCGGTTTGCGTTGGACGTTTAGTCAGTAAGGACTTTGACTTAAATGGCAATGGATATCTAGTATTTATTTTAAAATGTCTTAGCTGAAGTTTCGCAGATTCCAGAACCAGATCTATATTTAAACTTTTCAGTTTGTGCCGTTTCAATTAAGAAAAGAGGAGCTTTATATTACATAAAACCATTTTGAACTTAATAAGAATTCTTGAGGTTTTTTATAGGCAATTACGTAATCGTAAAATTATAGTTTCCATAATCTTTGGCCTACACTGTTAAAAAATGTTGTCCAAAATTGGATGTAAATGGATCCAAACGGCTGACTCTGAGACAGCACAGTTTTTCGTCTATTTTTGGATAACGTAATTTGCGTCCAAAAAGGGACGGGCCGATGATAAGCCAGATTTGGAGTCTCATCCAAAATTGGATCCAGAATCATCTATTAAGGGATCAATTATTACCCAGAAATGGTCAGGATGTCATCCAATTTTTACGCAAGTGGGCAAAAATGTTCTAGTATCCTCCCAATATTGGACTAATTTCAAGCCAATATTGGACTAATATCAAGCTTATATTGGACTAATATCAAGCCAATATTGGACTAATATCAAGCTTATATTGGACTAATATCAAGCCAATATTGGACTAATATCAAGCCAATTTTGGACTAATATCAAGCCAATTTGGGACTAAATTCAAGCCAATATTGGACAAATATCAAGCCAATATTGGACTAAATTCAAGACAAGATTGGACAAATTTCTAAACGATATTGGACTAATATCAAGCTCATATTGGGCTAACATCGAGCCCATATTGGAGTAATATCGAGCCCATATTGGAGTAATATCGAGCCCATATTGGTGTAATACCTAACCAACACTGGACAAATGTCGAAAAATAATTGGCTCATATGAAGTCAATATGGATGCTAGATTCTTTACTTCACCGAGTGATGTATGCTATGGAGAGGTTCTGTTCTCGACGTATCCATCTGTCTTTGTGTTTGCCTGTCTGTCTGTCTGTCTGTCGTTACACCCCAAGAGATTGCTTTCGCAGATTCCTAATCTGAACAAAAGTGTTCTCAATTTCACAGTTCATGTGTTCAAAATTCACAGTTAGCGGAATTGTGGAATATTGGAAGGTACACTGACCACCATTCTCTTTTCTGTCGTCCCCAATCTAACTACACCATTTTCTGGTCTTTCAGACACTCGCGAAAGAGGCGTATTCTAGGAGTCAAACGTCAATAATAGCTAGGTTCAAATGATAATAGGGAAAACCTCTCTTAAAACGATACAACTAAAAGTATGATAAGTAACTCTCGATAAAAATAAATAATATCGAATAATTTTAATAAAATATTTGAGAAAAACCTATCTTAACCAAAAAATCTGTAGTCAAAGTTTATATGGGACGAGTAAGGAAGATTGGGTCACTGGATACATTTCATAGTTTATATAAAGCGAGTAATTAAGACATGAAGCTCTTTCCAAAGTTAATGTATGACTAGTATTGATATCGTTAGTTAATAAAAACGGAATAAAGAAGTCGTTTTGAGGTAAATGACCAAAAGATGTTTCAAGCGTGACTCTCTGAAATATTGTAGGGCAGTATTTTTTTTACCTCTCTGGGGGAAGGCTTTCTTGTCTGTGTTTTGTTTTAACTTCTGCAGTTGCTCATCAATAAAGAGAAATGATTGATGAGAAATAGGTAAATATTTATGTAGGAGATCCTCAAATATGATTTCCCTCTCCCTTTTTTACCTTAACCCTTTTATATACATTAACCCCTCTTTGTTCGAATCTAGGGTGTTTATGTTGAGATATGGATGGGTTTCGCACCAAGAATCGAAGACATGCATTTTTGGATTAAAGCTACCATTTTTGGACCTTTACATCACTTCCCATCCAAATTTGGACTATTTGTGCAAATTTGGATAGTTTTAGCACCAAGAATCGAAAGCATCCATTTTTGGATTAAAACTACCATTTTTGGACCCTTACATCACTTGCCATCCAAATTTGGATTACTTTGTGCAAATTTGGACAGTCATTGGACTCATTTTTCTAACAGTGTATGTATTAGATTTATTAATTGAAACTTTCACGAACTGAACGGTGTTATAGCAGGAAGATATTGACAAGAATTGTCCTTTTCAAGTGCAGTAGGCTAGGGCTCTACTGGCGACCGAGACTTCTGGAAAATGTTTGCCTTTGGAATCACATGACCCTCTTTCCGGCGTTGCACACAGAAAAGCGCAATGCGATCAATCAGTGAAGCCTCTCGCGACACGCGCACTCAACCGCGCGTCCCCAAGCGTGAGCGGAACATGGTGGATATATAGAACTTATTTCTCTTGTATTCGAAAAAAGTGAAAAACCCGTGGTATAGGTTTGCTATTAAAGAGACAACGGAGCGTGAACGAGAACGAAATTCGCTCAAGGCGACCATACCGGCCTATCCACTAAACCGGAGACAAGGTTTACAGACACGAGGGGAGGTTGAGCCTCTCTCTCTCGTAGTCAACGGTTTGAGGAGAAGGTTATATTGACGAGGTGCTTTAGAAACCCTTGGCACCTATGAGAAACTTTGATTCACTTGCAGCCAATGCAAAACCAATACTTTTTGACATAGATACACTTATAAACTGACTTAATTGTGCTCTTACTTAATTTCGGAGCCCGTTTTAGGGGTTTGTAAGGATTGTTATCCATCAAAATATAATTCATAACTCTCACCAGGGATAGATTTAATTTTAGAAGTAGGAATGGAGAACAGTTAGTATTTACTTCAGTCCGACTCATAGCCCAGTATAGAGCTCCTCCCTACAACACGTAACAAAATGTTTAAATTATCTTATTGGCTCATTTAAACTACGTTTTGATGACGTTGCTGACGGGGAAGGCGAAAAACACGTCATTCCTTTTTAACTCTGTCGCTATGACCCGCCTCTTCTTTCATACCCTTCCGTCCCTTGGAAGGGGGTCCGGAACTTTCACGCGCGCCCAGACTACCCTGTTCTCCATTCCTACTTCTAAAATTAAATCTATCCATGTTCTCACTTATTAATTTCTTCAACACTGGACTATTAAGTATTTATTCTATCGCTTCCGTTAGTATCTTTACCTTTGCTTGGACAAAAGGAGAAAAAGAAAATGTGACATATAAATAGCGCCAATCTCGCTATGGCATCTATTAACTATCGCTGTTCCAGAAATAATTTTAGTTGGTTTTCCCCTCGGCCAAAAGAGCGTGGATAGAAAAGACAGGGAAAACAACTAGGCGTGCGCTCGAAATCCTCCAGGGACGAAAGGAAAGGAAATTACAAGAGCATAAAGTCAATAAGGGCTGGGTTTTTTCGCGTAGCACCAAGTTCTCTTTACATAAAAAGAGATGGCAGCGTCAAACAAAGTATAGGCTGTACTCTATTTTTGAAATACAAAAGAGTTCTGTTTTACGGTCTAAAAAATATAAGCTTGTGCCTTGCAAAAAATATAATTTAGTTTTTCAGACCTATATCTACTAGCCATATGATAATATCAAAAATCATCTTGCCCTAAGAGTAGAATTGCAATCTAACTAAGCCACCAAAATTTCAGAAAACATGTCACTGAAAAACATTTAATAATAAAGACTCTGAGCTAAACAATATTTCCCCCTATTACAAGGGACGTTTTTATTGAAAGAAATGAAACTTTGATAGTCCAAAGTAAAGCTCTCTAATTTATTTACCCAATTAGAATTACAAATTTAATTTGTTGTTAAAGTGGTTATCTTAAGCTGCTTGACGATTTTCAAGAGCTTTGGTAGCCAGAAATATATATTTCAGATAATATATTATAGAATACATATATCTATATCTAATCTTAAGCAGAAGTGGATTAATATTTTCCTAAAGTAAATGTTTCTTTTTTTTTTTTTTTTGACTGATCGACTAGTCAAGAATGCCGAGACAAAAGCGCTTTAGCTAGGAAGCTGAAATTTCTCTGCTACGTCACTGTGAGCCGTGCCGTAGCCACTCGCTATGGAAGATTGGTCCAAACAGAAAATGTTTCTGTACGTTTTAACTCTATTTCGAATTCTATGCAATTTTGCGGAATTAGAAATAATTTTTCGAAGTGTAAAAGCATTGAAATAAGTAACCACTTAGTAACATTAAATACTTGATATAAAATTAACCGTCAAGTTTGAAGAGTTAGACTCAGATCTACTGTAAACTTTGTTTGTGTTAAAATTGTCAGCAATATTACAAACGAGGTGCTTTATACCATCAATTCAAGTAGTCTAATCAATCTTAGTACCTTAATTGTCTACTGCGGCAGTAAACTTATAACTGGTTTAGTTAAATACGTTGAGTAATATTAACATTACCTCTTTATGTTATTTTCCAATGTATTTTAGCCCTCAGACAGTTCAAATACTATTTTAAGCGTGCCATTATTAAGCTGAGACACGAAACTCTATTCTTACACATGCGCGATTATTACATTTTATATCTTTGTACACGCACATGTCCTTTGCAAAACTTTTAAGCAGGGCTTATAAAACCCAGGGGTTTTTTTTTAAAAAAAAACCCAGCCCGCCGTGTTTTATTGGGTATTTGGATTTTTTGTCTTTATCAGTTGCGTGCATGGTACAAATTATTATTCAAAAGTAAGTGCTTAATTAAAAAAATCTTAAAATGTTTCATAAAAAATAATAAATATAATTAAATAGTACTTTTGAAGTTGAAACAACCAATATCTAACAAATATCTTAAACTAGCTTTAAATTAAGTTATTCTAGCATTTAAATTCATCAAAATTGAAGATCTTAGTGATGAGTTCTATTAAGTGGGTTTTTTATGGTCGGTAAAACCAGAGGTAAAACCCAATAAAGTCCGCGGGTTATTTTGGGCTGGGTTTTTTTTAAATCGAACCCTGCTTTGAAGTGTGTATGTAGACGATAAAACGTAGAAAATGTTTTTACACTTCCTAGAGACAAAAACCAAAACATCAGTTTATAGGTCTATGAAATCTTATAAACCTTCTATTAACCAAAACATGTTTCAACAACATCAATGAGAAATCTACGTTTGATAGACAGTTTGACGATTGTCATAAATCAAACTTATCATCTAAATCTACATTATCGGGAACGTCTACCTTAATTTTCTTCTTTTAAATATAATAATCGTGGGATAAACTACGGACTACGCAATTTCTATCTTGGCAGGCGGCTGGGCCTAACGTTTTCCGTGAATATAACTAATAATCTTATATCCATTAGGACTAATCTAAGTCCTAGGAGACCCGCGCGTTATGAAGTTAAAACTAGATAGCCGTTCCCTTTTCCCTATCTAGAGAGAGGAGAGACGAATTTGTGATACTCCAGATCCACTAGCACGTGCCGTACCATCACCATGGGTAACGAAGGCCCTATTTCGGTCACGTGTCGGTCAAAAAGACCGGACTTGGTCTGCCACGTGACTTAGAACAAGAAAGAGGGGAACTTAGGGTTTCCCTAAGCTGTAAAAACATCAATTAGAGAACCGGGGGTCTGAACGCCTTCTGTTCAATTTTTGCGCTCAGCCGCTTTTCCCGGAAAGGCCTTGTTTGGATTAAACTCGCAATTGGTGTGAGCAAGGGAAACGATACTACCTGAAATTGTCGCTCTGTGAAGTGAGTCAAATCACTAGAATTCAATCAGTTTTACCCCAATCGAATGAAGTCAACGAAATAACAGTGAAACATATCAGTAAAATCAATCGATGAATTGTAAATTTGAGTTGGTTTTAGGTACATATCATATAAAGCAAGCAGATTATAAATGCAGTGAATCTTAGAATCTCTAAAGCAAATAATAATTACTGTATATTTCAATGACCAATATTTTGTTTATTTTAACTGTGTACTTACTAGGGACCATGTAGAGAACCTAAAATAAACTTTTGAGTTTCAGGAGAGAAAGGTGAGAATAGAACTGATAAATCCTCTTTACAGAAGATTTTTTTGGCTTTTTAAAGGAATACAGTCACGTAATGTATTTTTTAATAAAATGATCCTTTAATTAAGCAAATTCTCAAGTTAAAATATTTAACGCCCTAAAACTTTACATTTTGAGAGAGGGCGCGGGTTTTTTTTTTTTTGTATGACATAGCTGAGTATCAATTTCAGAGGTGAGAGCGCAGGTGACAACGTAAACATTGATGCGACAAACTGCTTTGTTCAGTGGTTGTTTCTGGAATTTGCCGTATCAATTTGATAGATGGCTGTATGTTTCTTGCTAAAGAAATACTGTTCCGTGACCAATTATTGTATTTAAACAAGCAGGCTGGATATAATTTGAAATTCAAATAGGGTGGGGCCAAGGTCGAGCTAATCGCTGTTTTTGAACTATTATTTTAAGGTTAAAACATTTTTAGAAGTAACCAAAAGTGGATATTCAAATTCTACGTATCCAAATACATATAATTAAGTATACTTTTAAACATAAAATAAGGAAATTTATTTGTTTTAATAGCAGAGTTGTTTGATCTAAATCAAGCGATTTAAAAAAAATCATTTGATTAAAATCACGTATTCATTTTTATTTTTAAAAAATGTTTTCTAAGATTCCAAGAAATAATTTAAGAAACTTAACTAGAAAATACCATTACCTATAATTAAAAACAATCATTGTTTTGGCATATTTCAGATTAAGGTTTTCCCAGAACTCCAGTTTGTCTTGCCACTCGTGATCAGTTTTAACTGGAGTAAGATTCGAAATAGGCTAGGCAAAGAAATAGCGGTCAAGCTAGTCTTTTTGTACAAGCATTTGAATAGTAACAACAACTTTGAAGAAAATACCCAATAGCTGCTTAAAGGTCATGATTATTTTGTTTTTGGTTAATTTTGACTCAAAAGTTTTTTCATGTTGGTTATTTACTAATTAGTGGTTCAATAAAAATCCAAAAATTCAAATAAATCAATAAAAATAAAAAATTCGATTTAAATAAAAAAATCAACCCTGTTTAATAGTAACCCTTCAACAATGCATATTTTTCTGATTAATAGGATTCATACCATTTACAGGCCAGGCTACTTGGAGGAAACGTAGTCTGCACTTTCGTCCACAAATAGTCGTACCTCCTTGTGTTCTGTAAATCAGTGATGTCCAACTACGGGCCCGCGGGCCACTTGTGGCCCGCCCGGTTCTTTAATTTGGCCCCAGTTGAGTGAACAATTTAATGGTATTAATGGCCCGCCGAAGTAATTTTACGGGCCCACCTATAAGTTCTGATGGCCCACCATAGGATGAATGAGAATCTGTATTGTGACAATAAAGTGTTTACTAAAATAGCTATATTTAGAAATTCGAAGTATAACTACTGTCACCCGATGGTAGTATGCTACTAGTTTCACACTTTTCAAACTCGCCTAAAACAACTTGTGATTCAACACTAAAAGAAAAATTCAACCAAATGGAGCTCATTGAGTTCTACAAAACGTGTGTAACTAGGGAAAAGTATCCATAAATTCTTGAAAACGCTCTTTTCATTAGCTCACTGTTTGGAAGCACATACATTTGTGAGCAGGTGTTTTCAAGAATGAAACAGACCAAAAGCAAGGGTAGAATACGATTGTCGGACAGTCATCTGGAAAATTGCCTGCGTATTTTAACTTCTAATCTGGATTTCAAAATTGATGAGATAACTAAACAAAAGAAATGTCAGGTTTCTCACTAAAACTGAAAAAAAAACCAATTGGAAAATTATCAAACAACTGAAAAAAATGTGAATTTTGATTGTGGCCCGCTTGATGGTTTCTAATTTTGAATTTGTCCCACCGTGAATAAAAGTTGGACATCCCTGCTGTAAATGGTATGAATCCTTCCATTCTGAAAACTATGCATTAATAAAAACCGCTGTTTACTTTGAAAGGTTCAGAAGTTAATTTTTAAACTTTTTCACTCAAAGAAGGGTGTAAGCTTCAGTTTGTTTACGGTACTGCCCTGGTCCTAGGGGTGTCCTCGTGAAGTTGAGACGATCAGGCTTCAGCTAAAATGCTGCGAATATGGCCTAAAAACCTGAAACTTAATATCGACCATGTTTTCTTAGTATGAACCATCTAGGACCAAGGGTAAACGTTTTAACTATTACAACGATAGAAATTTCACAGAGGAGCTGATTGATTCTCATTTTAGTCTACATTTTATCGCCTTTATTATAGAAAAAACCCATATAGTTTAATTACCTTACGCCCAATTTTTACTTTTCTAATACTACTGAGGTCCAAATAGCCTAACCTTGCCTAATACCATTCGGGTTCAACTAACCAAATCTAACCTGACCTTTAACGTTTGGAGTTCAAATAACCCAATCTAACCTAACATTATCTGACCTATAACTTTTGGGGTTCAAATAACCCAATCTAACCTAACATTATCTGACCTATAACCTTTGGGGTTCAAATGACCTAATTAACGACTATCCTTTTTCACATCCTAGTTTTACTGCTTATCGGGTAAACTGCGTTTTCAGGAAAACGTTCTTTAGAGAACAGCAGTTATGAGAACCGCTATTCAGGGTTCCGCTCATATGAGGGCTTCTAGATTAAAACAAACGGGCATCGTAAATTCTTTTCTCTTTTTTTTTTTGACATATGTGGCGGCCATTTTCCAACGTGGCTGGTGGTGAATGTTTATTTTACTACGAATTTTCAGATTTCTAGGTATCTGGGTATAGTTCCTTGTAATCAGTCGAGGAATTCGAAAATCCAAATTAAAATTCGTAATCAGTCGAAATAGAAATAATCACTCTATAATCACTGCATTCTACACTCCAAATAACAGTGGTTCACCTTACTAACACAAAACAATTAATTATTCACACCGTATTATCATAGGTCAATTCACAACTCACAATAAATAACCCTACTTTCACAATTCTATTGAAAACTAACAATAAATAACCCTGCTACCAAACTATTCGCAACTAACAATAACCAACACTATTACCTACATCCAAAATCAAACTCACATTTCTTAGCCTTACCACCAAAATCCAACTCACAATTCTTAACCTTACCACCAAAATTGAACTCACAATTCTTAACCTTACCACCAAAATCCAATTCACAACGTTCAGCATTAACACAACCATTCAACTTACAATTCTTAACCTTACTACAACAATAAAACTCACAACGCTTAAATACTACAACCATTCAACCATTCAACTCGCAACACTTTGCCACCAGCCTTACAACCAAAATTGGAACCACGATGTTCAATTTAACAAAGACTTACGGTTATTCAATTCACAATTCATATAATCATGCTAAATGGTGGAAAATGTTTAAAGGTAATCTGGTCTATTCCATAGACGTTTTCCAAAATAAAGAGATTTTGATCGATGGTACATGCTAAGTCTATTACAAGGTAAAAGTGTGGAAAAGCTTATCACGCGTTCCTATTTCGGTACATCCCTTAGAACCAGAATCCGTCACACGATCCATTTTAGCAAATCATAACAAGAAAATAACAAGGAGTTGGGAGTAATACGGGCTCGGATTTGGTTTTGACATTTAACGCTCAGAGTCTTGCGCCAATGTGCTGTCGTTCCCGTTTCAACTAGACAGATGCCTAAATATTATACATCTAAGAAATTCACCCTCTAATTCATTCTCCCTCCTAAATATTTCAGGACAACTCAGTGTGCACACGCGATTTCGTAAGCCGATCATAGGCTTAACGAGAATGTCCGCTTTTAAGCATTCCCATTATTTGGTCTTTTTGATGAAAATAAAGGATACTGTTAGATGTAATTACTTTCGAACCAATAAGTCCTTAGTGTCTTGGATCGATTTACCCAAAACATTTTTTTTCCTAAAATTTCGAACTCAAACTTAAGTTTTTCAATTGAATCTATTACTTTCTAAAACCAAACTTTTAAATGTCTATGCAATGACCAGCTTTAAATTAATATGGTTCCTTTAAGGGTTTAAGAGAATAAATGAGGTGCAAAACTAGTTGTTAAGAGAATAAATGAGGTGCAAAACTAGTTGTTTATATAATTTTTAACCAGATAAAATTAACAACTGGTCTAAATAAATTTGTTAGATAAAGTTATTTTAAAGTTTAGTCCAAAGTAGTATTTAATTTTTTTCAATACTTCAATATTTTCTTAATTTTAACGCCCTTATTAGTTTATCAAGCATTCATCACTGATGCCTAAAATTGTCCTTCGGTAAATTCCTTTGGGGAGGAGTGTTCTTGAAATTTCAAGTATATTGGTATTTTTATATAACGATCTACGATCTAGCCAAAAAAGAAATTGAATTAAAGATAATTCATGGTGCTCCCACCACTGTTCGTATACATTTTGTCATATTAGGGGTGCATTTTAGAGTGAACGGGAATACACTAGCACCACGCGTGAATCCATCCGTACTAAAATGCTAATAATAAAATATACCCCAGATGAGATCGCGGAGAAATTAAAAAAAGGTTCTTCCGCGAATACACTGAGTGCTCGGTACATTATTTCCACCCTCGGACCTCGAAGTCACGCGCGGGTCGCGTGCCAACCAATGTCTCGACAAGGAATCTCACTGCGTGCACACGCTATCCATATATCCCTCCTTGTGGTTAGGCGAGCAAGTGTAAATATCAACATCTTTATATATCGATATGCAAGCGCATCACGTATCGTTAATTTCCTAAGAAGTTTACAAACATACTACAGACAAAGCGGACGAATTATGCATTTGGAAACTTCATTTTCAGTATCAAATTGCGTGAAGATTAAAATTTAAAGATCCATCTCTGAGAAGATTAACGTTACAATAATCATTCGACACCTTTCGCATCTAATAGTCACAAGTTGACTTATTATTTCAGGCTTTTTTACCAGGTTTTAAACAATTGAGAGCTGGCTCCATGGACCAAGAAGATGATCATTTATTTGAAAAACTGAATGCTCTGTTTCTTAAAGACGTTTCGATACATGTCGAACCGCGTAAGTCTTATCATTTTATAAAGAACGGCGCGCGCGGTTGTTTCTTTAACCATCTTTAGCCCTTGCGTTTCTCTTCTAATGTAAAAAGGCTTTCTGAGATGGTGAATATCTCAAATTAGATTTCACAAATGAACATCGCTGAACCGGAGATCCCTGATTAGCGAATTAAACAAAGGTAGTATGGTCTGATTTTTAAAGATAGTTGTGCATTCACTATTACAGTTAAGCAATCAGCAAGACTTGCCAGTTACAAAATAATAAGATTATTTTCTATTAAAACAAAGATACAAACCAAAAATAAAGATGTAACTAATATTTAAAAGACATTTCCATAAAGTTATATTTTACCATAGGGTTTATAGAACGGCATTCATAGACTTCTAGCAGCAAAATGCAAAATATAAACGATCAAGATAAGATGAAATTCGCTTCCTGATTGCATTTGATTCTACGCCTAATAGCAGTAACTTTCACGCATTAAAATTTTCTACAATGAAATGCAATGCCAAATTATCACGAGAAAACTCTTTTCAGAGGAATTAAAAATTAGCGACTTGAAATTGACATTGTATTGCGAGAATTGAAAGAAAAAAAGTGTAGCTTCTTAATTCAGAATGAATTTTATTTTTAAACTAGCTAGCAATTTTAGGGTATAAAATGTCATTGTGTTGATAATCTGACATAATTTAAAAGAACCCAGTTGTTATCTTATCTTGCCACATGACGGAGAAATAGCATTATCACTTTGTACAACAACTTTGAGTTCCCTTTTCCCGCAGCGTCGATTTGCTTCCCCTGTTATAACAATTTATATCTATCTCTATGTATTAGCGGGAAAACCATTACGTCGAAAACTTTAGGAGTAATACACGGGGTACCAGGACGCGAATTCAGCTCTAGAGAGTAGAAGTAGCGATGGAGGTGGCGTAGGGGTTCCCCGTTTAGCATTAATGGCGTGGCTCCATATGGAGTGAAAACCAAAGTTTCCGGATCGGTGTTATACCATCTGTTCCGGTTAACGTGTTAGATTGGTCGGAAATCTTTTGTTAAAAAATTATCGAATACATTGCTATGTTAAAAACTACCTTTCATTATTGTGCACTTGTTCTAGATGAGCTTGTAAAATATTATTACTTCCTTTTTTCGTGTTTTCAAGTCCAAAAATATCATATCCGCGGTAAAATTCATACTAGTATACTGGTGAATTTAAAGTAAAAATTTACTTGAGGGAAATTTAAGGAACCATAATTTTATTTCACTTATAAGAATGAAGTACTCATGCAGGGAAATCGCTAGTGCAAGTTATTCACAAAATTAACATCCATCCATCCATATGCTAATAAATTCCACAGACTTTGATTGCAGCTTGAATTTTCCATTTTCCGAGGCTTTATTTAAAGAACCGCTTAAATTGCGATTGTCAAATTTAGACTAATGGACAAATTCAATAGAAGATATCATCTTCAAGCTGTTAACCCTATTTTCAAATCGTTGTTTTTTCACCTCATAACCCAATTGAGGTTAGAAAATGATTTCGTGAATTTGAAGTTTAAGGTATTGGGAGAAGTAATCCCCGTGTGTTGTATATTCTTATGTTTTTTCTTATTGTAAAGTTTTTAGCCATAAACAGCGCCAATTATTACTTTTTTTTTTACCAAGTCGAGCGCTTTCGTAATGATTTCTGCAGAAGAACCCAAGATGCGCTCCAGCTTAAATATTGACTATTATAATCAAGTTCAAGTTGAGCTTGGAATTTTTATTGCGACGAGTCCACAAACGAAAAATCGCAATTTTATATAATATGAAAGACAATAATAATTCAATTAGAGGGGTCACCCGTAAAACACTCCAAGCATCCAATCGTAACTTGGAAAAGTTTCAATTCCAAATGACCCAAATAACACCCCACCCTCGAAATTTCTTACAGACCTTTCAGAAACACATTACACATAGACAAAATCGGAATACATTGCCTTCTATTTCAACATTTACTGGTCTTCCTTTATTCCCAATAGAAAACAAAACGAAAAAGAGAAATGCTATAAGTTCGTTTTTAAATTAGTAGCGCAGAAAGTAAGAATAATTATTTTAAATACTATTAAACGTGATTTAAGGTAAGTAATTTACGAGAAAATAATGTCAGTTTTTAGTATCATTTTCCAACCTCAAACTGCAATTGAAGTCTTTGCTTTCTTGCAAAATCAGTGCACGCTACCCAAGTCATAAACCTGTACCCACCCCTAAGTAATGAAAACAGAGTAACGAAAATGATTTAATGTAAATACGAAGAGCAACTCATTAATATTGTCTCATTATTTGTTTAAAGGGTCTCTAGATCACGCTATAAGAAACGAACGTCGTTTTGTTAGAAGGTTAGACTAGTCCAGTTTATAGCCTTAGCTCAGAAAATGCACAGCACGCAAATTTTCAAATATCCGTCGTCTAATCTCTTGAACCGTTGAAAAGACTTATTTTAGTGTACACTATGGACAAATAAAGTTGATACAGGCACGTTCTTCCTGACTCAAGCTACATTAAGTGTAACGATTACTATAGAGGGCCACTATCCAGAATTCAGAACGAAGCTCCACGAATATTTTGATGTGTTCATTAAATAATTGACGTTAATCCCACTAGGCACAATTGTTTAAGCGCACGGAATTTCACGATTGAAAACAAAGCCTAACGAATATTTTAATTTATATCTTTATTAGAACACATACTAGCGGCAACAAGCATTAACACTTGTCATATATAAGTTGTATAATTGCGATTTAATTAATAAACACACAAAATTCTTTGCGTAATATATACATAATGTATTTTAACTTCGTACTTAATATCCTTATATTATACGTTAGTTTACAAAACACAACCATATTTTAACCATATACCTTTCTCACTATATTAAACACTGACTTCACTCTTCAATACTCTTTGCTTCTTAATAAACTGGCACGTGAAAACAAAAAAGACAATCATATTGATAATCACCATTGTTATGAAATTTTAAGAACTCTATTTTCACTCCGAAGTTGAATATCATTGATTTTACACTTTCTAACATATAAAGTGTTAACGGTGATCCCCGGTGCAGTGGACTAACGGAAGGCTACCGCGTGGCCGGTCAAATTCGAACCCAGGTCCCGCTAAGGAAAAGCTAAGTAACATTTATTCAAACAAATCTAATCCGTTAGCGTCGTCCCCCTTACACAACTTTATGGAAACTTACAATACTGCATTTGTGCTTTCGGAAACAGCAGCTTAAAGGGGATATCACAAATGTTCAAACTGTGAAGTTTTCCTTTTGAAATCTAAAAATACAGATATAAAAATTAACTACCATAATAGCTTGATTAATTAATTTTGCGAAAACTAGAACGGTACAAATTTCGTTAAGAAAGTTGAAAAATTAAAATACGATCGTAAGTAAGCTCTCACAAACTTATGTTCCATAAATTTGTGAGAGCTGATCATGACGTGACGTAGGGAAACGTCATATATTCTCGTAAAACGACGCCTGGTGAGGCGCTGTCAAAGACTTTGTACAGACTAGATAGGAAGATAAAAGTCCTACAAAACCGAGTGTAGTCAATTCTCGCGTCGTTCTCAAACTAGCTCTCAGAAATGGAAAATATCTCATAAACTTATGACACAATGTAAACAATTGCTCTGACACAACCTTCTCACATTTAGCCAAAACACCTAATCTTCCACATTTCACTTAAAGGAGATAACCCCAAGTCATTAAGGGTTGATGATGATTTTATCTACTAGCAAGTATCGAAATGTAATTTTACGTACTTTTGCCTTGCGAGAAAATAGGATACTTCTCACACATTTTGTGTACAAGCTGTATAAATGGGGATGCGTATGACGGCATTAGGTTTGGGCTTTAGGAACGTCATTAGCAACGATGAATTGCATTACAACAGTTTTATTAAATAAATACCTAGAAATTATTTTCTTTCCACCAGAAAAATGTAAACATGACGAGAAAAAAATATTCTTAAAGTATTGATGACATTAATTGATAAAGTGGTCTTTGTGCACAGTTACAATTCTTTGCCGAATTTGACCAAACTACATGGTTAATATCAGTTAAGGTTTCCCACAGTTCAGTTCAAACAGTTCAGTTTTCGGTTCAGTTCAGTTATTTTCGGTTTCAGTTTAGGGACTAAACTGATTTGATTGCTTCAGTTCAGTTTCGGTTTGCATGTCTCCAAACTGATCAGTTTTCAGTTCGGTTCGGTTTATTTCTTAAACTGAACTGATAAAAACTGAACTGAAGAGATAGTTAAATACTCTTTCGATCTATCGCCAGAAACGATATCAATACGTTCCCACAAACATTAGTAGAACAATAGAAAACTGGCATCGTTTAGTATTGCATGTTGTATGATATTTTGAAGGATGTGTCGCGTAAAGTTACCTTATTAGTATCGTGTATATTTCATAATTTATGTCGCGTATATTTAATGATGCATAGAAATAAGCCATTAATTTAAGTCCCGTGACTAGCTGGGACCCTCTGCAGAGAGACTGAGGCTAAAAGAACACCAATAATTAGTAACTAAAAAGGGTATCTTAATTAGTTAATTAGTTAATTAGTCAAATCTAAATTGTACAATGTTAATAATTAGTAGTTAGTGAAATAAACATGACTCTTAAGGTATGGCACTACATTATTCCACTACTTAAGAGTAGTAGAAAATGTTAGTGGTTAATAGTTACAATTTGGGTATTTTGGGCCTCTGACACCGTATTTTTCATCTTGATAATCTCTGAAGGGGTTTTCGGTTCAGTTCAGTTATAACTGAAAACTGAACTGATCAGTTCGGTTTCCTGGCTGAACCGAACTGGTAATTTCAGTTCAGTTTCAGTTCTTGAAAATCTTAACTGAAAAGTTTCAGTTCAGTTTCAGTTTTAGTCCAAAACCGATTTGAACCGAACTGTGGGAAACCTTAATATCAGTATCATTAGGAGAAGGTTTAAAAAGTTCAGTTCTTTAACATTGGGCCCGCAAACCCAAGCCAATGAAATTGTTTAGAACATCCTGTTCCAAAACCATAACGTTGATAAATAACCGATAAATAAGGACAGGGATAGATTTAATTTTAGAAGTAGGAATGTAGAACGGTTAGTATTTACTTCATTCCAACTCATAGCCCAGTATAGAGCCCCTCCCTCCAACACGCAACGAAAAGTTTAAATTATCTTATTGGCTCACTTAAACTACGTTTCGATGGCGTTGCTGACGGGGACGGCGAAAAATAGGTTATTCCCTATCACCTCTGTCGCTAAGACCCGCCTCTTCTTTCGTACACTCTAAGAAATTGGGGTGTGCTTTAACACCTTTAAAAGTAGTTTATATGGGTCCAAATTTAACACCGTTACAGGTGTTCATTTACACCCCTGAAAGGGTTTAATAACACTTATTTGAGCAATTGGTGGCAAAGATAAGTATAAAATTGTGCAACAGAGGTGTAGTTTAACACATTTTTAACTCTTATATCGCACTGAAAGTGAATTTTTACTCTCATATTAGTGTTGTGCAACTCCTTAAAGGGTGCGGCATAGCACCTTTCAGAGTGTCGCTTCACACCTTTAAGAGTGGGAGATATTTTGGTAGGATAGTACACTCTAAGAAAATGGAGTGTGCTTTAACACCTTTAAAAGTAGTTTATATGGGTCCAAATTTGACACGGTTACAGGTGTTGATTTACACCCCTGAAAGGGTTTAATAACACTTATTTGAGCAATTGGTGTCAAAGATAAGAATAAAATGGTGCAACAGAGGTGTAGTTTAACACCTTTTTAACTCTTATATCGAACTAAAAGTTAATTTTTTACTCTCATATGAGTGTTGTGCAATTCCTTAAAAGGTGTGGCATAGCACCTTTCCGTTTAAATAACGCTTTTAAGAGTGTCGCATAACACCTTTCAGAGTGTCGCTTGACACCTTTTCTAGAGTCACATGACACCTTTCCTAGAGTCGTGTGACACCTTTCAGAGTGTCTGATGACACCTTTAAGAGTGTTAGATTTTATGGCAAATAGCTCTATATTCATAGCAATGTTCCACCTTGAGAGAACTTTAGAGGACAGTTCTAACATGCAGAGCTATACCCCTTTAAGCAAGGGTAGTTCTCGCATGCAATGGAAACTGCGTAAAAACTTAACCACTTGATCGACTTAAAATCCAGCGTGAAACTGCATGATAAGTTGGTCATTTTCACTGACTAAATAACTTCTGAAAAGGCAGAAAGTTTTAAATCTGTACAAATTCATCGGGTATTAAATTGGTTTTGGAGGAAATAATATCATAGCAGTAGATAAAGACGTACTCGTTAAATTTAATAATCTCTTTTCACTAAGAGTTTTTCGAGCACCAGAAACGGGTTGGACCTAATCTACTCTACAATATTTAAAAAAATAAATCCGTTTTGTACTCTAATTTTTCTCAAAACAAAGATTAGAAATGTCACAAAAAACATGTGTCTCACATATTTACCTCTCAAACTGGCGTTTATAGTCGCCCTACTGTGAGGCCAGTACCTATCCTAGTCTCGATTTATAGTGTCACACAATACTTTTAAGAGTATCGCATAACACTTTCAAGAATGCAATAGCGTTGCTAGGGTTTAAAATTGGGGGGGGGGGGGGAAAGGGGCTTAATATTATTGTTCGTATATTAAAGAAAACTTTTATTGATAAAGAGTACGGAACCGAGTTATTGACTGAGACAATTGTGGATGAAAGAATTTCACTCGTTATTTGTAAGTTTAGTTTTCGTTTGCTTTTAGTCCCCACAACTATTTGATACTGAAATTCATCTCTACAAAGATGAAACTTAACGAACTTTTCATTGTAATTTTTATACACTATATTGCTACAGAATTTTAGGAGGCTACTAGCAATTTTTTGGTATAGTTTACGGATTATTTTGAGGTGGCTAACTTTGAAATTTGGGGGCGCTATAGCCCCCATAAAAGGCCTAGCAACGCCACTGTAAGAGTGTCGCCTAACGCTTTTAAGAGTGTCATCTAACACGTTTCAGAGTGTCGCCTAACACGTTTAGCTGTGTTTTATGAATGTACAATACCGCCTGATTACCAATTTCCTTTTTAATTTTTGTTTAAAGGATAAAAATATATTCTTTCATGAATATCATCTTTAAAAAAATGTTTAGAAATTAACTTTTTCAATAATTTTTTACTGTTCGGATTGACTTTAATATTAAAACATAAATGAAAATGAAATACCTTTTTTAAGAAACCCGCAGTATTATAATTTTTCATGTTTAATTTCGAACGGTGTTTTAATAGTGTTATTTTACACCGAATTTACACTTTAAATTGGCCCCTAAAAACTCACGGTAAAAAAACTCTCTTTTGGGTGTTTTTACGGTGTTAACACCGTTTTAACACGTTTTTTACACTTCTATTTCTTAGAGTGTACCTCTCCGTCCCTTGGAAAGGGGTCCGGGACTTTGACGTGCGCCCAGACTACTCTGTTCTCCATTCCAACTTCCAAAATTAAATTTATCCCTGATGAGGATCTTATTATTAAATTTGTAATATTTTTTGTTTCTAAAAAACAACATCAGGCAGATATTTGCTCTTTTAGTGTGTACATAAAAAACTCTTCCCGGTTTTCAGTCCATTTAAAGAACCAGTCATTGCCGGAAAGCTTCGTAGTCTTATTTACTAGCACTCCATGAGAAAAGTATATGAAGTATATTTTTTTATGTAATTTTAGGAATCATAAGGACGAGACCGGTGCTTATAAAATGCGCTTCAAAGGAGTAAATTAATTAACGTACTATAAATTTATTTAGTTCGAAGGACACTTTAATCCTGAAACGTAATGGATCTTTCGTTAAATAATAAGCTTGGAACCGCCCTTTTAAAACCAGCAGGAAGGAGAGGTGGCAAAGTAGGATGGAGGAAAAACGGTGGGTCGTTAAAGTTGGTATGAATGAAACTGATCATACTAGCCGGTCTATATAGGCTGAACACCCCATAAAGATCCCTTCGGGAGGATCATTGCTCATGAGTAAAGTGACGTTTAGACTTTAGATGTTGTTGCCCAATTTCGCCTTGCGAATTAAATTTGAGAGGCCTTTCCTTCTGACGTCACAGAGTGACGTAAAGTTTGGCTTTTTCGCTATAGAGCTCGTGATTTGACTTCTCTTGGATTTTGAAATACTTCCATTTATTACTCCAAGCCAAACTAGAAATGCATCCTGCGTATTTTCTCTCCTTCTACTCTCCGAAACCACACATTTAATCCATTTCATTATATTTCGCAGTGTTATGTTTCGAGGAGGATTGTTTAGTTGCGGGAATCTGGGGAAGCCTATATACAGGGTGTTTTTGAAAAGTCCACCAATAATGAAGGAGCGTGTTTATTGGGCCCAACTGAGTGGAACTTTTCAACGAACATGGGGTGTACAACATTTGGTTATAGAGATATGGCCCCCCAAACATTGGCCCTACATCAAGGAAATATCCAACAATGTAGAGTACGATTTCAATCCGAGTAACCAGCTTGTTTAGAACTATTAGACAATTTCAATAGCCTTCAATCTAAAAACGTTTCGTACCTTTACTCAGTAGAAGGGTATAAAATGTGTAGAAGTATGCCTACGACGGTAATGTCAAGCCAATCCCAAGTTTCATGGTGTTTAGCTAATTAATTGGCGTACAAGAGCACAGTCTGTGATATTAAAGACTTGACAGGGATCCAACGACGAATCCAAAAAAAATTCTAATGTATTGCGTGCTGGGAGATTGGGATTAGCTTGACATTATCGTCGTAGGCATACTTCTACACATTTTATGCACATCTGCTGAGTATAGGTACAAAACTTTTTCAGATTGAAGGCTATTGAAATTGTGTAATAGTTCTAAACAGGCTCGTTAGTCGGATTAAATTCGTACTTTCCATTGTTGGATATTACCAAAAGTTCTACACCCCATGTTCTTCGATAATTTCCACTCAGTTGGGCCCAATGAACATTCTCCTTCATTATTGATAGACTTTTCAAAAACACCCTGGGTATAGCCAGGCAAGTACGGTATTCCGTAATGTTTTAAGTATTGTACCGGGTTTTTGTGATCTCAGAAATCTGCAAAACTTGTGGGATATTTTAGGTGGCAAATATCAGAGATTTAGCCATCGTTATACTAGTATGTGGACGTTGGTTCTTAAGCGACTGACGCCCCTTCACAATACTGTGCAAATGTTAGACTCTGTACGTCAAACATGTTTAACGTGCATAGTGGTTCATCAAATGTTCATATGGAAGGGTCAAAACACGATTATCTACAACTTTAAAAGCGGCGAAACTCATCAAGAGAGCATCGGTGTCCCAATTTAAGGACTGGCGAGAATCAGATTACTATTCACCAAGGGGTACCCGGGTACCAAAAATAACCGCAAAATTCGGCCTCGTTTCTTCCATTCAACAGTTTCTTGAATCTTCTATCAATATGTATGGAAGTTTCTAAGATCATCAATAGTCTTTTATACCCCCCAAAAAATCTACTAGAAAGCTTATCTGAGTCCTTTCAGGAATTCATTAAAGTTCTACTTGGAATCATTCAGCTAGAATTCATCACATAGTAACACAATGTTAAAAATAGAGGCCAGGCTAAACTGTTTTGTCAATGCGTCACGATTTCTCCCAGTAACAGCATTAGAGTTTTCCAATATTTGAAGTTACTATTGCTGAAATTATTACTCGAAATACTAGTCATCTTGAGTAAACTAAACTCCGTCAAAGCGTTATTGATAGACAGAAATACACATATTTAACTGGGTGTTTCATTTTATAATGTAGTGTAATGAAACACTTAAATGGAAACGCTTTTAAAGAGAAAAATATTAAGAGCAATTGAAAATTAACAAGATTATAGGGGTAAATCTTATACGTTATACGGAGCTCTGTAGCATAAAATGGGTTTTTGTCATATTTCATTCTAAACCATTGGAATAAAAGAACAAGGACTTTATATGGCATCAACTTGGGCAATGGCCTCGGTGAATTGGGGAAAATCTAAGCTAATTCATTGGCTTTTTTCTAATTCAGAAGTCGATAGGCTAGAAACACTAATTTGATGGGTAAAACGGCGAAATCAAGACTGAATTCATTTTATAAACACACAAGGTGTTAAAACATTAAAGATACCATAATAACTCTTGAGATAC
>JAEQBA010002901.1:0-219759 GCA_019434445.1 Phalangium opilio
ACTGGGCCTAAATATTATCAACGGTAGAAATAGAATGTAACAAAGAGCTGACTGTTTAAAATTCCTGGTGGGAATCGAGTAAATTCATTCATTTCCGTATTGAGTTGGCGAGACATTCTTTTGGTAGACATATTAATGTATTATCTCTCTTCCTCATCTTCCGGAATAAAAAGCGGATCAAGTTCCTATTTCCATCTCGTTCTATTGTGTGTTTTAGACGAGTTTCACTAATGATCCTTATTCTCATCCATTTCTTTTTAGGTTTGAATTTAGGGTTAAGAATTTTTAATGAACGTACAGACAGTTTTTCGACAATCAACAAAACAGCATTTCATTATTTATGCGTGAATTTTAGACAAAGGCTTAGTAAAATATGAATAACGCGTTTAACAGTACGCGTACGTAGTTATGTAACTTGGAAACTCCCAGTGCATCGCTATACTGGATGTATTTATGTTATCATAAGTTCAGAAGATATGTTCCATAAGTTTGTCATGTTCCATAAGTTTGTCATGTTCCATAAGTTTGTCATGTTCCATAAGTTTGTCATGTTCCATAAGTTTGTCATGGGCCACCGTTTTCAAGTTAAGATTGTACATAGTATTTTACGGACGACCCCTTAAATTTAACTAAGAAACTGTAAGACAATGATTTCTAATTTAATTAAGGGGTCATCCCTAAAACAATGAAATCATAACTCAAAAACAGTGTCCCTTGTGGCGAAATGGAGATAGAAGTTACACTTTCGACTCAAAATCGCCAGCCCAAAGAACATCTCCCTTAATTTATGTCATACTTATCAGAAACAACCTGTATAAACAAGTTATTTTATTGCAATCAAAGCTAACACGAACCTGTACTTAATTTTTCAACCGAGTGTTATCGCGATTTTCCCCAAAATAATTATAATAATTTAAATTTTAAAATGGTGACTTAACAGCTTACCTATGACACCTCTGGCTTCGGAGCTCTAGCGCAAAGGCTCTAATCCCGCGACCGCGCTCGTTCAGTGTGCATTTGAATGTCATTTAATAATGAAAATGTGAGACATACAAAAGTACAGCAAAATGTACGTACGCTTCGTATTTTGCTCTATAACCGTTAAAACAGCTGGATTTCACGTCAAAATTATCGTTCCGTCTCCGACGCATACATATATTGGTCCTGGGAAATCGCACGGCGTTGAATATGGCGACACGGTGTAAAAAGTTAAGCTAGTATTAATTTCAAAGGGATCTAGGCCTAGTAGAGTTTAATTTCGACTTCCATTAAGGTTTTGCTATGTTTTAAATAAATTGAAATGTGAAAATTAAGCCCGATATACTTTATTATTTGAAAACCGAAAACATATCCAAATTAAAATAGGTAATTATTCCTGTAGGCAAAAATCTGTAGCCTGTGGGGCCAGGACTGACCCTTGACCCCATTCTAAACTATTTATAATTTAGGGTGTACTAGGGATAGATTTAATTTTAGAAGTAGGAATGGAGAACAGAGTAATCTGGGCGCGCGTCAAAGTCCCGGACCCCCTTCCACGGGACGAGGGGGGGGGGTATGAAAGAAGAGGCGGGTCATAGCGACAGAGGTAAAAAGGAATAACGTATTTTTCGCCGTCTCCGTCAGCAACGTCATCAAAACGTAGTTAAAATGAGCAGCCAATAAGATAATTTGACTTTTTCGTTACGACGTGTTGGAGGGAGGGGCTCTATACTGGGTGGTCTACGAGTCGGACTGATGTAAATACTAACAGTTCTCCATTCCTACTTCTAAAATTAAATATATCCCTGGGTGTACTATTAGTACAAAGTTACATAAATAATTTCTAATATTGGTGCCACTCTCACTGACGGATTTCTCAGGGCCTAGCCTAGACATTGAACAAAAATATTTTTCATTCGTTGATGCCACAACTAATGGTATAATACCCAAGTACTACCAGGATATTGTTCTATAATGTTTTGCGATACTTTATAAAGGTTATAAATAATATAATTTATATTTTTTTTTAAAATAAGAGGAAGGTTTGTCGCATAACCTTCACATTGCCCTTTTAGACGTTAGCTGACACTTAAGGTAAACATCCAATTTATTATATGAAGTCACGTTTAGGGGCGTTTGACCCCAATTTAAAATTAACGTCTTGAGCACTAAAAATAACTGACAATAGTTCAACATGAATAGTGGAGCTTCAAATGGAACATAATACCAAAAAATGGGACACGACACTAAAATCGGGACACAACACAAAAAAACGAGACAGTAAATAAGAAATTAAAAAAAAAAGGATTAACAAAAATTGCATTTATTTACAAACAAAGAATCACATATTTACATTGTGTCCTCGAACGACATATGCTTAAAATGACTTATTTTCACAGTGTACTTGATCAAGACTCACAATCCATGTATAAGCCTCGATTTTGAAAAACATATGTCAAGGGCGTAAGATTTAGAAAAGGTTTCCGTGTTTTAAAATTACACCGAAAAACGTGTAGATTTGTTTATCAACGTTAACTTTCGGTTCTGTACTTTAATTTAAACAATTTTCAAAAATAAACCATAATTTTCTTTATTTGGTACTTTCTAGGTAGAGCGGTTTAAGCTAAAATTTCCAGTCTGCATTTACCTTCAACATTCCTTTCACATAAAAGTAATATAATTATAAATTCGATTTCACTTTCAGTCATCGGCCTTTTCCACCAGCTTGACATTACGAGGTGAAATGAGTGACCTCATTGGTTTCCCAATTTTCGTACTGTACGATCTAATTTCCATTCCAAACTTCCGCCCATACATGTAAAGGCAGGCAATGTTTTAATGGCGATTTACAAAACATGAATAAAATCATTTTTCCACGTTAAATTTATTTAGAAGTTTTATATTAGAAATGATGGTAATTCATTGAATATTTTACTTAATTCTTGTCTTATTTTGAATTTTGTAGTTTACAATAGGGGGAGGGGCGTAATATCGTCTGCTTAATAAAGGGTTAAAACGGAACATTCATTGGTATGGGGACGCCTAAACATTAAACGTTATCAGTCCATGCACTAAAGTCCCCTTGTGTTTATAGCCATATCTAACGTCTTTGTCAATAGGCGAGACCAGAAGTAAGATGAGACTAGAAGTAAAGAGCTCTAGCGTTGGTAGTAGATTCTGGCACTAGTGAACAAATTTGAGGATTTTATGCCGCTTCCATCGCGCCTACACTTGAGAGAAAAAATTGGTCGAGTTCCAAAAACATTTCCTACCCCCTTCCCCTAACCTAAAGCTGCGGAACACGGACGCGGGTGCTTGAATCTAGTTCGGCCGTCTACCGCCACGAGCGTCTCACGTTTTGGAGGGAAAATTCAGAAACCGGTACCAGAGGGCCAACCGTTGGTGTGTTACCAAGAATATTCACTTTCGCCGAGTGAAGAATTTGGTTAGCTCGGTACTTCTAGTCTCATCTCACTTCTGGCGAGACGAATAGCGAAAAGCCTCACCCTGTATACATTCAGCAAGGAGCACTCATTCTTGAGATCCTCAAATATTTGAGCTTCGAGTTTTGGGTGTTGAAAAAACGTGAGTTTTTTCCCTGATTTTTTTTTATCCTTTGCTCATTTTCCTCACAAGTAAAAAAAAATCCAACAAGTTTTCTAAACTCTTCTTCTAAGTAAGCACGCATCTTACTTTTTTTAGATAAAGCCTTAAGCCTTGGCTTTGAAGGAAATTTACAAATAGAATAGGAAAACATTACATTCTATATATGAAAATAAACATCAGGCATAGGGAATTTTTTACCTTAACAAAAATAATGTATAGGGTAGTTTTCTTTTGCTTGTATTAAACCTTAGGGGAATTCACCAGGTCATAGAATTGTCTTTCTTTTCGATGCAAGTTTAAGATGAATTTTGCGTAGGTATAACCTGTATGGTTCATACTAAGTGTAGACTATAGGTTTTAAGAAATTCATAGGGACTGGACTAGAGTTTCGATCGGTTTGGTGGTCTCCTTATGTTGTCAATAATAATTCCGAGATGGAACGAACTATTTTGTTGTAAGGGTACGAGTTTCACTCAATAACTGAATAGGGATTGGTTGAATACAATACAACGCCACGCCACCTAGCAGACGACTATTGAGTGGGGGAGGGGGGAAATGGAAAACTATAAGTCTCTAGGCCTATAGCTCTAGCAACAGCGAACAATGGAAATACTGTGTTCAATAGTACAACTCTCTCTCTCTTCCAGACTCTTTGGTCATTTTATTGGACTCAAAGGGACAGCGTAACTTCAAAATATTTCAAATGTATTTAAATAATTCTTAAATTTGATTAATTTAACTTAATTGTTAAGTGTAGTTGAAACTTCTAATCTAGCTGATGTGCTAAGCCTACTTTGTGTTTTCAAATGCACTTAAGAAGCTCAGCCTAGTGTGAGATTTTACTTTTCAAAATTACGATCACCATAAGCCTATCATACTCTTAATAAGTAAATTAGAAGGATATTTATAACTCGGAGGAATGAAGTTTGATACTGGAGTGACATAGTTGAGGCCATCCGTGGCTGTTTAAGAATCCCAGCATGCTTTTCTGGCGTCAGAAATCATAGAGCGCCACCATATCCAGGTGCAAAAATTTGACTAGCTTAGTCACGTGTAAATAGTACTTAGTTCTTGTTGCTATAACCAGCGTAGTCTATGCCCAACCTAAAACCAGGGTACTATATGGGTAAAATTTACAGCCACGCATGGGATAGGGCCTATTGACTCCTCCAGTATCAACATCCTCCCAGGCTTCAAGGTTATAAAAGGGTAAAGATGAGTCTTCGTAAACAAGTCTCCTGGACATGGAAACAATCAATCCCTACCCAAGAAATGAGGCGACAAAGGAAGGCAATCACAGGAGGTCACGTCTCAATTCAATCCCGGTGTGAAGGAGAAAATTTTAAACCAAGATGGCGCAGAATTCACTTAGATACACTTAAGCCTACTTTTCAAATAGATTCAAATAACGGAGTGACGATGATCTAGGTACGTACAAGTATCAATAGATCTTATCGATATAAAAAAGCGAGGGGATAGACATCCCTCAGTATCGGGACAAAAAAGGGGAGCCGCACTCTCACGATACAAAAAGACTACAGCGCAGGCGCCAAGAAGCGAGATGGAAGGCAAAGTTTCTACCTCCTTGTCTTTCCCTCTCAGTTACATACATCGGAATGGTCTATTGTAAACCTTCTCAAATGTTTCTGTATCCCTTGAAAGACGTCGTAGGTCTAGAAAAAGAGAAAGAGAGAGAACTAGAGAGAGAGAAGACTGCTTCTCTCCTCATCCCACGTGAAGTTAGTCGGAGAAGCAGAATCCTTAAGGGGCATTGGACAGAGGAATGAGATCTGAGAGGACTGCTGGAGAACAGAACAGAGGTCTGCTCTGGCGATACGCTTTTCCGATGATTTCTTCCCCCATCCCCCACATAACCAACCCTTAGCTGGATTCTTTCTTTCTTTCTTTCTTTCTTGAAGCTTCATCGGCCTTCCTCGCTTGACGAGCTCTTTTGCTACCCTCATAAATGCCTATAAAAAAGAAAGAAATCTCCTCCCCCTTTTACTATACGTTCATTCACTGCGAAGAACTATACAGAATAACACAAGAATGAAAGAATATAAAAGACTCGTGAGGTCTGGGATACTTGTCAGAACAATAGAACAATAATAAAAAAAGAAGAAAATCCTTAAGACTAAATTGAAACAGAAAACTAAATGATTCGCAACGTCTGTCTGTATACCAGTTCGGTGTTAAGATGGTTGGTTACAAGAAGATACATTGAAAATATAATACTTGGCTAATTTTATTATTGGTATTAATTGAGTTGTAATGATGAATTTGAATAATAAATATTAATTTACTATATTTATAAAGAGATAGATTTAATTTTAGAAGTAGGAATGGATGGAGAACAGAGTAATCTGGGCGCGAGTCAAGGTCCCGGACCCCCCTTCCACGGGACGGAGGGGTATGAAAGAAGAGGCGGGTCATAGCGTCAGAGGTAAAAAGGAATTACGTATTTTTCGCCGTCCCCGTCAGCAACGTCATCAAAACGTAGTTTAAGTGAGCCAACAAGATAATTTAAACTTTTCGTTACGTGTTGGAGGGAGGGGCTCTATACTGGGTGGTCTGTGAGTCGGACTGAAGTAAATACTAACCGTTCTCCATACCTACTTCTAAAATTAAATCTATCCCTGCTTACATCTAAAACAATTTAAGTTCATCATGACAATTGTGAACTTTTGATACTATTGGCCTCAAATAGCTTAGCCACCCTAAATTTAAGCAAAACACTTTCAATTAAATCCTTTCTAAACTGACACCACTGAAATAAATATTATAATTCACTATTTTCTGAAAACTTTCTTGGTTTCCAAATTAAGCTTTTGACAAGCGTTCGACCCCTTGGGCTTGTAGCCTTATGGGGGGCTGTAAGAAAGGGTCTTTTCCAGGGCAGTCGACGAGTGGGTCCACTTCACTGTATACAAATTTACAAAAGACGGGAGAAAGGACAATCGCGAGTTTGGAATTCTTGGGTCGACCCCCTACTTTTGTGTATAGCCCATACATATATATATTTTTATATAAGGAGCAACGCTTATTTTTATATGGAAACGGCTTAAAGAAGCCAAAAAAAAGCAGGTCTTAAATGCATTCCGGCTAAGCCTTGGCAAATTTGACTAGATAAGGAAGCATTGGAGCGGAAATCTGCAGCCCGTTCAGCAGCGCTAAAACGAATTTCAATAAGAAAAAAATTCTTTGTATTTTTTCTTTTTTTTTTTTTTGGTATTTTCAATTTTGTTTTTGTTGAACACCAGGAATTTGGGTTTCGTTGAATGGGAAAAATTGAATATATATATTTACGGTTTAATTTTAAAATAGGTTTTCTATAGAAGAGTTCTACCTTCGAAGGAATAAATTTTTACCATAGAAAAGCATGATTTAATTATGCTAAATTCTACCCCTTCCAAGGTTGAGGGTTGAATAGTTAAAGATTGCTTCAAGGTATGCATGGTTAAATTTAGGCTAGGGAGATTCATACCATTTACACAAGGAGCTCGGCCAGGCTACTTTGACCTGCAAGTAGCTTTGTCTCCTTGTGTAAATGGTACAGATACTCCTAGTTTGAAAACTATGTATTACAGAACTAGTTTAGTTGTAACAAGATGGGGGCTCATAATAGTAACCACATCGTACCCTATTTAACATGCGTATAGAAAGTTTGTGTGAATAGCCCCTCGATTTATTTTATACAGCCGAAGGCGGTACTATGGCACTCCTACTACGACAACAGGGCAGGTCAAACTAAGATCCTCATCGTAGATGTACATCATATGATGTGGCTAAAAACATGTATATATGTAACCAATTTTCAAAATAAAGAATGCATACAGCTACAAGGAATTATTGCATAGCCATTTTTCTGAAAGTATCTATGGGGGATTTTGTGGGAAGCGCTAGCTAGACTAATCATTATGTATGACCAATTTTACCTCGCGAATAATCTATCTCACAGCATGTTGAACCTTGCTCAAACACCTGACATAGCGTTGTCACCAACTAATGAAATCACAGTTAGAAAGACAAGCAGACTTTTAAGGAAGGATAGCCAACTCGCACTGCCTCTAGCGGTACTTCTTAGCGCAAGTGAAACAACCCAAGAAGTTGACCAAGCTTCCCCACCCCTGTGGTATTTCCTCCCCTTAAGGAATTAATATAATAGTCTATTAGTGACGCTAGTATACTTGATGATCCAAATATAGCAACAATTCCATCCATTCTTTAAACGTTTGAAAACTGACAAGTGAGATCGAAATACAGAATCAATATCAAGTTTTCCCGGTTTCCTTTCGGATTGAGAGAAAAAAGAAATAAGAAAAGAGAAATTTGCGGGGCGGTTTCCCCCTATTAAAAGCCCCCCTCATAGCCCCAGCTTAACCCCCCTCCCCCCAAATAAAATCAGCCCCTGTATACGGTCTAGAAAGTAACTGGTACAGTTTCCGGACGATTTTGAGTTTAGCAACTTAGTACCCTATATATATAGCGAAACTATACTAGCACCATAAGTAGATAAGTTATGTTTCATGATAAGTTTGTAACTGGTTACAAACTGGAGCTTGTCATGAAGTGAATGAGGTAGGCGTAGGTCATAGATTCGAGGTAAAGCGAGGGAGGTTTGGTGAAGCGCTGTCAAAGGCTTAGTAATGCAGACCAAATAGGAAGTTGGAAGTCCTGCAAAATCATGAAGTGAGTGAGGTAGGTCAAAGATTCGAGGTAAAGCGACGCCTGAAGAGGCACTGCTGTTAAAGGCTTAGTATAAACTAATAATAATAATAAATAGGAAGAAGTCCTGCAAAATTAACCATCGAGTGTAGGACTTCAATTCTCGCTACCGTCGTTCTCGAACTAGTTACCTCGAGCTGTAAGTCTCTAGTGCCATTACGAAGTATAGTAAGTGTCATACTTATGGAAGGTACATAAGTTATAAACTTATGCTATAGCACGATGATAAAACCGATATCGAGGGATTCGTAGAGCTGGCTAGCTGGCTGGCTGCTGAACGTCTGATTTTATTTTTTTTTCTCTTGGCTCAGAAAGTTGTGAACGGTTTCTCCGGAGCTCCAACAGTTCCTCCTTTACGTGATCCTACGTTACGTATAAGCTATCTTTCCAATATTTTCACCCCCTCCCCCGTTGGTCAGCCTTCTCTGCTAGGCAGGAGTTGAGCCTCTCTGCTCCGACTCAGACTCAGAGAGAACGTTATCCCCCTATCCGAGGAAATTTCCAACCAGATCAAATGGAGCCCAAGGAATAGATAGCCCCCTAAATCGACTGCCTTCGTGGTGGTATCTGGTTAAAGTCCTTACTGACAGACTGATCCCAGCAAAAATGCTTTACTATATAGCCGAAATTTTGGTTTTTCTTTCAATCCGTTGCCATATTTTAAAATGGCGGCTAGAAATGTAACAATTACTGAATAGCTTCCTTCCAATACAACCTCTGATATAAAGTTTATTGGTTCAATATATGCATAAGATGGGCTTTGTTAAATTTTGTTTAGGTTGACGCAGGAATATATACAGCCAATAGGAAGTATTGTGCCCCTATATATCCCATGTTCATTTCTACGCGGGTTTTGTGGGCCGGGCTTGAGAACTTACTATACGTCACGCCTATTAATAACTCTGATGGCTTCTTTCTAACAAGCATTTTCATTGGTTGGTATAGCAACACGATGTTCTACACTCGTGCAAGGTTCAAAAAGCAGCGAGATAGATTATACGCTTTGGTAAAATTAGTCATATATATTGATTAGTCTAGCTCTTCCCATAAAATCCGCCCCGATACGTTGAGAAAATATAGCTACACATTTATTCCTACCATCCATGTTTATTCTTTGCTGACGATAAAGGCCTAGTAAACGCAGCTATATTTTCTACTCCTTAACAATTTTCTCTGATGACTCCCACACCCATTTCCCGTAAAAATTCTATCCGACACGCGCGGAGTCCTTCCTGGGAACGAGAGAGAGAGAGAGAGAGAAAGAGAGAGAGCCTAGAGAAGGGTCTTAGCTTCATTCTAAAATCCGTTCTCGGGCTGAACGGACGGAGGTACTACAATAACTGTAACCGCCTTGAAGTCGAAAGACTCGAAGTTTGACTGTGCTAATGATATAACGGTAGACGCGCGTTGGAAACGTTTGTCCAAAATTTCACCGCCAATCGTGATCTTTGTTTTTTAATTAATTACTATTTAATTTTAATGTCAATTAAGATGACGTATATGAACTTGACGCGTCAAGTTCCAAGAAAAACGTGTAAATAATTATAATAACAGTTGTTTAAAACATTGAATTGAAGTTTTGAAAATTCTCAAGTCTACAGGATTAATCATTTATAAATTTGTTGGTTCGATTCCCAATAATATTTCAGGTAATTTATTATTGTTATTATATAAATGTATCGTCAATATTTGTTGCTTTGATTATTTGATAAGTATTAAATGGGGTTTTTGATACGAGGTAACTTGATTTCAATTGGGGGAGTAAAGATGAAGATTGTCAATAATAGTAAACTACTAGAAATGAATTAAATGAATGGTAAAATTACGGTTTGGGGAATGTTTAAGGGTGTTAAATTTGAGGTATAGTTAGGGTAAAGTAGAGTATATACAAGGTGTTTCTGATAAGTCTGCCATAAATTAAGAGGGGATGTTCTTTCGGAAATCAATTTTCAGTCGAAAATGTAACTTCTATCTCCATTTTGCCACAAGGGACACTGTTTCAAATCGAGTTATGATTCGAGTGTTTTAGGGATGACCCCTTAATTAAATTAGAAATCACTGTCGTCCAGTTTCTTAGTTGTACTGTAATTATACAGTTTGTATAATTGTTCATTTCTTTAAATTAACTTGCCATGTAAAAAATGAAAAACTTGATAAACTGATTTAGGAAAAATTTAAGATTTGATATATTAGGTACGAAATGGATTATTTAATATAAGGATTTATCAAATTATACGTCATTTTATGGGCTACATTTTCCCCAAAAATTCAATTATATTGATCGAATGGAAAAGGCGAATATTCTTGTTGAAAATACCATACGAGATATTTAGAATTCTTCAAACAAAACAGAAGCGCCTATAACCTTTCTAAAATGTTACGTATTTATCAAACCATCATTACCGACGAGCTAGCTGTACAGGGTGCTTCTGAAAAGTCGGTCAGCAATTAAGGGCAGTATTTTTTATAAGAATTTGAGTCGAAAATGTAACCTTCTATGACATTTTGCTCAAAGGGACACCGTTTTCGAGTTAAGATTGTACATAGTATTTTACGGATACCCCCTTAAATGAAACTGAAAGTCAATGATCACTAATTTAAGTAAGGTTCTCATCTTAACTCGAAAACGGTGACACTTAGGACAAAATGTAATAGAACATTTCTGACTCAAAATCGCCCAAAGAACACGCCCCATAATTGCTGACGGACGTTTCAGAAACACCCTTTATTTCACTATACATTCAACTGTACAAATAGTATATATAGTTTTCATTCTAGAATTCATACCATTTACACAAGTATACCAGACTAGAGTTGTAGGACAAAATACAGACAACTGTGTACTCCAAGTAGTCTGGCCTCCTTGTGTAAACGGAGGTATGAATCCTCCTAGGCACGAAAATATGTATTAAATATTTATAAAATCGGTTAAGTTAATTGAAAAAATAACCTTAAAAAGCTTCTTAAGACTTAAAATCAATAAACCTTTCGATATATTTACCAAAATATTACAATATATTGGTAACGCGATAGTTCCAAAACACGATAGAATTCTTTCAACACGTCACGTAAATCTTGTCACGGAAAAAAACGCTTTGAAATATTGCGATTCAGCTGTTCAATCTAAGTTAAGTAACTAAATTCAAGGCCAAGGCGGAGAGAGTCACCGTGTCTAACGCTCATAGAGGCTAAAGTAGTCTGCATAAACTTGTGTTGAACAAGAAAACCTGATTCATATAGAAATGACGTATCACGCTATGCAGGTATCGTAACGGAATGTGGTTATAAATACAGGGGGTTTCTGAAAGGTGTGTCACAAATTAAGGGGGAGATTCTTTGGGCGAAAATGCAACTTTTATGACATTTTGAAACAAGGGACACTGTTTTCAAGTTAAGATTGTACCAGGGATAGATTTAATTTTAGAAGTAGGAATGGAGAACAGAGTAATCTGGGCGCGAGTCAAGGTCCCGGACCCCCCTTCCACGGGACGGAGGGGTATGAAAGAAGAGGCGGTTCATAGCGACAGAGGTAAAAAGGAATTACGTATTTTTCTCCGTCCCCGTCAACAACGTCATCAAAACGTAGTTTAAGTGAGCCAATAAGGTAATTTAAACTTTTCGTTACGTGTTGGAGGGAGGGGCTCTATACTGGACTTTGAGTCGGACTGAAGTAAATACTAACCGTACATCTCCATTCCTTCTTCTAAAATTAAATCTATCCCTGATTGTATATAGTATTTTATGGATGACCCCATTAAATTTGTTTCAAGCAAAATTGAAAGTCGAAAGTTATACATTTTCGACTCTAAATTGATTTCCCAAAGAACATCCCCCTTAATTTATGGAACACTTATCAGAAACACCCTGTATAGTACACCTTCTGTATTATAACTTGTTTACAAGTGTACTTTTTTTCCCATATACACGCAACGCTGTTTCATTACGTATACATCATTACATATACATACACGTATGGTTTTAGATGACATTGAAAATTATACACAGCAGCGTGCGTGAGTTTCTTAGGTGGTTTTCAGGGGCATGCATTTCGTGACAAGTAATCTTGAATTAAATAGCAAGATAAGCCTCACGGAAAAACGTTTCGAGATGTGATGACCTAAAAGTTTGTGATATCGTTGCTGACCTAAACACGATTACTTTTATTATAAGTCTTGGCTACAGTCGTGTATATTTTTAAGAATGCTATTTAACTTGACCTAAGTTGAACCCATTTTAGCGGATTTTTGGTGAAAAACGTGGATTTCTTTATTTACAATATGTTTTTAAACGTTTTTTTTGATATAATTCTAAAAACTTCAAAGTAATTTTAAGTAATATTTGTTGTAATTTTTAAAATAAACTTTTAAACTTTGAATTATATTTCTGATAAGTCTCTCATAAATTAAGGGGGAGGGCTATTTCGAGGGGTCGTTCACTCAGTATAATCGGTCTACACGGCTGTATCTTTGACTGTACTAAAGTGAATACGCGTAACCTTAAAGTCCTCTCCTTGGCAGTGATAAAATGATAACACGTAATCTGTAATCTGTGTACATTGAATCTGACAGTGATTAGCCCCTCGGGCTATTTTGTTCTGTGACATTGTGCCCTAAGAGATACTGTTTTCAAGTTACGATTTGAGTGTTTTAGCGACGACCCCTTACGTAAGTTATCACTGTCTTTCAGTTTCTTAATCTTAACTAAATTTAAGGGGTCATCCGTAAAATTCTCCAAACATTGTGGATAAAAAAGACGTCAACCAACATAGATTTTGATGGACTAGTAACCTTGCAGTACTATTTATTTAACGTCTTTGGATTCACATACAAATCAATGTTCCGTTTTAACCCTACACCAAACGGAACAGACGACGCAACGCGCAAGGGTCTATTAATTTTATTGAGATATCAGTATAATGATCTACCTGAGAGATTAACCTTTGTCCTATATAGTATTATAATATTAGGAGAGTTAATTTCCCGTAATACCTTATGGAGAAGATCTGGCTGGTATTGCGTTGACATGCAGTAAAGTATATGGGGGATAATAGCGTAAACCGATCAATGATCTATACTGAATTTGCATGCGAGACCGCGATTATGCCAAACATTTGGCCAATTTCTATATAGTTTCGCCCCTCCCCCTCTCCCCTTTGAGTCTTCAATATTACCTGTACCATAAGTTAATGATCCAACGTTTACAAATTGCGTTTCAAGGACCTGGTTGACTGGAAAATTCGATCATGATACTTATACGGCATTATATTGGAGACTAGATAAATACAGAGATGAAAAACAATGAAGGTCTAATCGAAATATGACTGGTCATAGAAAAATTGGTTTGGAGCGTAAGTCTGCATGGGCAGGGATAGATTTAATTTTAGAAGTAGGAATGGATCTAACGGTTAGTATTTACTTCAGTCCGACTCATAGACCACCCAGTATAGAGCCCCTCCCTGCAACACGTAACGAAAAGTTTAAATTATCTTATTGGCTCACTTAAACTACGTTTTGAAGACGTTGCTGACGGGGACGGCGAAAAATACGTAATTCCTTTTTACCTCTGTCGCCGCTATGACCCGCCTCTTCTTTCATTCCCCTCCGTCCCGTGGAAGGGGGGTCCGGGAATTTGACGCGAGCCCAGATTACTCTGTTCTCCATTCCTACTTCGAAAATTAAATCTATCCTTGATGATACACAGGTACCAATGAAATTGGTTTGGAAAATTTCATATTTATACCAAATTTCTAAACTGCGAGTTGTGAGTTTAAATTACGCTAGTATTTTTTTGGAGAGCGTTCACAATGCATTTCACGACTGGAACCATGTATCGTGTAGACTTATGGTTTGATGATAAGCTTATAATATGAAATGGTTAAGCCTAATCGCTTCAGGTCCACTATACGGGGATCATTCGGGGATAAAGTGAGTTGGATAATGTATTTCCAATAGCGCGGGAAATCAATCGAAACTGTAAGCAGACTACCGTTGAAGAGATCCAATCACTCGGCTAATTTCCAAAGACGTCGTGTGCCTGGGCTGGGCGGCGGTATGGCGTAGATATCATAGAAAATAGGCCTCCTAATTTGGTTTTGAAAATACCAGATAGCGACTATGCGCACAATTATATTGTGTTCCAATGTGGCCATTATCGAAAGGGTCACTTCGAATTTTAACTACCCGGAAAAGTTTGCTAATATTGTTTGCAAATCAAATCAAATCACTCTTATTGGCTGAAAGAGTCACCAAGGCAAATGTGCCAAGTTTCAAACTAAATTGATTTTTTTCTTTCGTCTATATGTCACTTGAGTTATGTCACAACATTAATGAAGGGCGTGGTGTAATTAAAATATATTTTAAATTGTCTTTCAACTTAATAATATTCATGATTTTTCTATAAATTATTCTGGTAAATACCAAAGTATTTGGCATCGATACAAAAATTTCGAGTTTTAATTTAAAATCCTTCCTTGGAATTTTAAACATTAATTAATGTTTAAAATATTATAGCCAATAGGTGTTTTTATTTTAAGTACCATAAGGTTTTGATAATTAGTTTTAATACTTGAAATGAAAATGTAAAAAGTAAAATTTTGAAATTTAATATTTAAAAAAAATTATTTTGCAAATAAAATGTTTCGAATTAAATTTAAATTATCGATTTCTCCTCAGCTTCAAAATTTTGTAATAAGTTATTTTACTATTTATTTATTTACATTTTATTATTACTAAACTTGAGATTTAAATATGAACAAAAGCACTTTAGTTATTAAAATGTTTTTGTGAAATTTATGGAAACAGAAATTTTAAACGAAATCAAATTTCAAAAATAGAGTGCAAGTCGACAAATAAAACTTCATTCCGCTTTATTAAAGAATGATGATCAAAAATCATTACCGAATTATTTTCTGACTGCCCAAGCAACTCCGTCGTTCTAAACTGCATCTTTATATTGGTAATCACTTGAACTAAACATAGGAGGGGTCCCTGATCCCGAATTTTTAAAATAGCCTCTTTAAAAAACGACCCAAATACATTATTATTATTATTATCAGTCGTTGAAAAGTCAAGATCCCTTTTTGTAAATTACAGCTAAGTTAAACACTTATTTTTATAATTTTATCAACACGGACCTACATTTTTGTAGTTTTTTCCCCAAAATAATTACTAAACAAAGTAACAAAGGTCAAATCATAAGCTAATCATACTCTCTATAAGTATTGGGCTTATCGCACGCAGGCTCGTGGTGATATTGTAGACGACCGTGATCTGGTGGTGGATTTTACCGGAACAGAACTCATCGCCTACTGTGATCTTCATCTCTACTCATAAGCATGAAAGGAATCACAGTAAGCCATGCCTCAATTCTGTTAAGCTTTTTACGAAGAAACTTTAAAAGAAAGGTTCAGGTAACATAACTGGATTGGTTGAGGTAAGAGGTTCTGGCTAGCAGACGCCACTAAACCAATGGTAGTTCACTTTTTTAAGACTAATTAGATGCTTATTATTTTGTAATAAGAGATAATTTAATTTTAATATTTTTCCTTTTATATTTACAAAAAGACCGTTATTTTAAGGTATAATGTTATGTTACCTGAACTTTTCCTTTAAAACGAAGCTAGTGCCAACGAGTCTCGACTCTCTTCGAACAAATTTCTCAAGCCCCAAACTTACTCATTAAATGGTTATGGTAAAATCCTAATTTCCATTAAGCTAAAAATACTAGATACATTCAAAGTTGAAAACCAATAAAACATAAGTGCATAATTAAACCACTCGAAAAGATACTCGAGTTTAGCTTTAAAAAAATAATTAGTTAGAATCACTTTGTTAAACTTGTATAACAATAGAGTGTTCTAGATAATTGTTATTAGTCACGAACGTTCTAGATAGACTGGTTTTGTTTAGTTTGTTTTTTACATTAGTCTGAAAACTAAATATTCCATTCAATTGAATTGAAAACAAGTTTATTCAATTGTATATAGTTTATATTTGAGGAACTAATTGACCTTTTTTAACCTTTCAATATAAATCAATTAATTTTATTATTAAATATCCTGAATCGTTTCCGCCTTAATTATAATCATAAAAGACTGCAGGGGTTGTTTTCAATTAATTTAATTTATATAATTTAAAAAGTAAGTCGTAAAGTTTAAAAGAATATCTCATTGAATGAATGAATGAATATAAACCATCATAATTGAAAAGTAAAACTTATGGTTCGTCAAATAATGGTTCTTTGTTACTTAGATGTATATTTTAGAATTATATTCCCACACCATTCTTAATTATCTTTGCTTTTAAAATTTTACGAAGCCATATTTCCACTTCACGCTTCATCATTTCTAATTACAAATAGTTAATAATTACTACGATATCAAATATTACTAACTACGTTTTTGCAAGCTAAACACCGTATTCCCATACTATTCTTAATTCTCCTTGGTTTTAAAATTTATGAAGCCGTATTTCCACTTCACGCTTAATCATTACTGATTTTAATTTGTTTATAATAAAAAATACTACGCTATCAAATATTACTATAACTACGGTTTTTGCAAGCTAAACTGTCAAAGCGTTACTAACAGACAAGCAGACGAAGATGGGATATTTCTCGTTATAATATACAGTGGCGTAAAATCAGATAAATAATTTTCAAGAAAGTTTTTGATTCTTTGGAGTTTTGCTATCACCGAATTTAGAGTTTAAATTTAAAACCCTTATTTAGTAAAGCGAAATTAATCTAATAGTTCTTAGTTATTTCTCAATTCATAAAAACAAATACCCAAAAAAGGCGTACACGAAATACGTTGCAAAATAAACCTTGATACAAATGAAAGATTTCCAACCAGATCTATTGTTTGTCAACAAAACTATAGGCCTATATCATTACATTATCGTTTACCATATTTAGTGTCTTTAAATTGACATAATTTTCAAAATAGGAGCATTGATACCATTTACACCAGAAAGCCAGGCTATTTGGCATACAAAGTGGAGTACGAAGTAGCCTCGACTCCTGGTGTATTAATCCTCCTAGTCTGAATTTAACTATATATAAGAGTTTAATAACCTTCTTTTTAAAAACCTATTAAAGAAAATCGGTCCATTTTTGGATGGGTATTTTGACTCAACAAGAATAAAATCTTTTTCAAAACATTTTAAAACGAAAAACTAAATAAATCGAGTCCTTCAATATAAGTGGGTGCAAGTTAAGTATATCTTAAAATTAGCTAATATAAAAAAAAAACCCAAATATTTTAAATAAATCCACCTTTTAAGGACTTATCTCCATATCTCTGTCACCCTAGACCAGACTGGTTTCACCCAAAAAGGCTGGGAAAAAAGTCATTGACACTGTTAAAATACCAGTTATTTTCAAGTTCACATAAATAACCCTTGAAGGAAAGTTTTCTATGATACGGTACCCGAGACATAATAAACTACTTAAGTACAGTTATAATTAGCTTTCCAATTGGCCATGCATGCAGGTCTGTGTTACAACTTCAAGAGGTGGACCCCCCATTATAGATATGATACCCGCGTCAAAATATGGACCCCCAGGGCCTGAATGACATAGACCAAAGCAGACCAGATACCGTATACCACCCGCGTAATCATAAACTCGTTTTCACCAAGTTATACCGAGGAATATGACTCGAAACAAGCGCCGAGGGATGTATAGTCAATTTTTTTTCTTTCAGCAACAACGCTTGTAAAGATATAATACAGTATGAATCATTTATGAGACAGTTACTTTACGTGTATAATGCTAACCCGCCCGTTTCACTTTTTTTTTCTTGGTAAAACCCCTTATAGCATAAGTAGTTTGTGCTAAGCCTTTGACAGCAGCGCCTCACCAGGCGACTGTTGCTTTACCTCGAATCTATGACCTATCTCACTCACTTTATGACAAGCTCAGTTTCTAAGTTACCAGTGACAAACTTATGGAACATAACTTATAAACTTGTGGAAAAAATAACCCCCACGTGAAATTCATAAGTTGACGTAACAAGATTGGCATTTTGATAAAAAGATTGGTAATCATTTAAAAGGAAAGTAACAAAACATCGTGGATTTTATAAATACTATTTGCAACTCCTGTTTTAGATACGCGAAGTTCAAGGTTTAAATAACTGGTAATTTCATCTTACACAGTTTCAAGTAGGAGTAAGAATTCTCTGTTGAAATGAGATAAGGATTTTCCTATTTTAAAGCTTCGTATCTCTTACGTGCACGTTAGGATATATACTCCTAGTTCAATGTATGAAGGTTAATTTATTCAGAGCTATTTTGAGTCTGTAGTTGCAATGGAATATTTAACAGGAAAAATCTATAATTTCCATTTATTTATAGATTTATATTAATTCTTAAATCTTTATCTACAGTATTCCGAAATTTTCTAATGTGTTTTAAAAGCTAATCAAACGAGGGCGTCATCATGAGTGTTTCAAGGGGTTTTCGCAAATTTTCTTGGTGACGTACGCATTAGCCATTTTCCATTTCAAAACTCGGCTTAAACAACTTGATCGTTAAGCCTAATGTAGTTCCGCGACCAAGAACGAGCTTGAAAAGGTTTATTTTAATGACGTCATTTAAACAACTCGAAAATTGCATTTCGGTAATATTGTTGCGGGGCCCGAGATTAAGCCTATGTTTGTCATTATTGCTATATGCTTTGTTAACTCCTCCCACACCGAGGGGACCGTCACTCGGCGTTTTAATTGTACCTTTGACAGCACTACATTGATTACTAGACTAGTAATCAATAAAAGTCATATCCTTGACAGTGGTAGAATAATTACACATAAACTCATAATTGTGTAGACAAAGCCCCTCGTTCCTCCACACTTGTGGTAGCATAATTAAACTTATATCATAATTGGTGGATACACAAAATCGAACAGTGATAAGCCCCTCGTTCCTCTACACATCAATGGGATTATTTTTGCTAAGCCTTGGCCGAATCTAAGCCTAAACGTAACCCTAATATGAAGCTTTAATTCCAAATACAATATTTTTCTCACTTCAAGTTATACGCTTCAGAAATGACAAAATGAAAAGTATATTTTAAATTTCAATTCACGTGCCTTGTGCCCTTTGGGTTCAAATAACAAAAACTAACGGTGTATAACCAACCGAGGCTTAAATTAAGTACTTCCTGCGAGACGTTATCGGAAACTGCCTACCTTATATAAAACGTGGCTTCCGGCGGTGAATTCCCAAACACTAGGCGATAATTATCACGGGATATGTCCACTTTAGGGTTGGCTCTTCATCACCGATTGATGATAAAAAAAAAAAAAAAAGAATCCAAAAATAGCGAAGTTATTCACGACTTTAATTAGCATTTCCGGATTTTTAATCACGTACTCGAGGTCAATTTCCTTCGGGACTAGGACGAATATCGCGTGGGATTCTTATTCAATGTCATCGAACGTTGTGACGTTTGATATTGATCTAAGCCTCCTCGGAAAGGGGTAATAAATTGATAAGATAAATTCTATTTGATTTTCAGTAAGCCTATTTTTTGTATAATTTTAATTTTGTAGGTTTTTTTAGTGGGAGGGGTTAAAAGTAATGAGTATAAAAATGAGCGGCTAAATTTGCGCATGTTTTGGTTATTATCAAGGTTTATCGACAGAGTAAATTTCCTCCTTTCCAAAATATTACTAAATTGGGTATTTTTTAACCCCAAAATATTGCTACTTTTCCAAATTATTGCTAATTAGCTTGTTTATTATCACCTTTTTCCACAATATTCTTATTTTATTTAATCTGTACCTTAAAAAGAGGCGCACTTTTAGCCACTCGTGTTTAAAATCAGGGATTCAAAAGATTTCTGAGCATCGAATAATACAACTAATAGACCCCAATTCAAAAGTCGGGGGAAAGGGGGGGGGTTAAAATAAGAGTTTGGTGTGTTGACCAACTTGTTGTCTACAATCAGGCCGTTTTCCATTGACATTTTCTATGGAGTAATTTTCTTGGATTCAGAAAAAAAAGTACCTTTAAAATCGCATTAAATGCATGTCTAATTAAATATTGCTCCATGGTGGTTGGTAGGAATCTAAATACGTAATCATAAGGTTTATTAAATAGTGATGGCTTTGACTGGCACAAAAACTTCACACATACACACGCACGGATGGCACTTGGATATCGGGGGCAGGGGGTGTAGAAAAAACCTCTGGGATGATGATAAAAAAATCCACATCCGGTCTAAGGAACTTGGGGAGGAAAAACGGAGAGAGAGAGAGAAAGGATCAGTGACACTCGCCACTTTCTTGGGCGTTTGCCCACTCTCCCTTATATAACTCTTTCACTATGTTTCTTTCAAAGGCATACTTAAATATACTCCTAAAACATAAGTTCATAAGATATGTTCCATTCGTAAGTTTGTCACTGGTTACAAACTGGAGCTTGTCATGAAGTAAATGAGGTAGGTCGTAGATTCGAGGTAAAGCGAAGACGCCTGGTGAGGCGTTGTCAAAGGCTTAGAAATGAAGACTAAATAGGAACTAGATGGACTGCTATGTTCCATGATAAGTTTGTCACTGGTTACAAACTGGAGCTTGTCATGAAGTGACTGGCGTAGGTCATAGATTCGAGGCAAAGCGATGCCTGGTGAGGCGATGTCAAAGACTAAATAGGAAGATGGAAGTCCTGCAAAATTAACATATAGTGTAGTCTGCAATTCTCGCTTGTCGTTCTCGAACTAGCTCGAGCTGTGAGTCTCTAAGTAAGCATTACGAAGTATAGGTAGGGTCATACTTATGGAACATAACCTATGCTAAAAGTATACTCGTTGGGATGGACCACAAGAATCCCCAATGATCTTTTGATGTCAAGTACATCTTTAAAACCTGCCTATCCGCCTACCAAATTTTTGACAACTTAGTTATGAACTAAAAAAAAAATCCTACACAGTCGAGAAATCTTGCAACGGAAAAACATAGATCTCTCTTCTTCAGAGCTGACTCAAAAAATATGACAAAAATAAAAAAAAAATCCCATCCGTAGCTTGAGGGGAACATTTATTAATTAAAAGCTGCATGGTCTGATTTATATTTAGAAGCAAAGACGCAACGGGTTTTGGCATCGGTAGGCAATTTTGGACCACACATTAATTTATGGTACAGTACACGTTGCTAACCAACAAAATACCGTTTAGGCTTTCGGCCTCCTTTCTTAATTAGGGATATACCTTGTTTTGAGGGTTTTAATTAGACGTTAATTGGATGAAGACAAGCGTATTTAGGTTTTGGGTCTATTCGGATGGTTCTCGAGGCTCTAATTTGTTCACAGTTATGTCAAAAATTAATTAAATAATTAGTTAGAGGTAGATTTTGGAATATTATTTATTGACATGGAACAGTTAGTGTTTTGGAAAACGAAATTGGGAATACTTTGATAATTTTTAAGGAGGGACTTTTAAGAAACTAGAATTTTTTTATTATGGTTGAATTCATTGATTTGGCTAAGTTTTTTAATGCATAATATCATAAGTTTATAATATATGTTCCGTTCTATACGTACGACACTTCCTATACTTCGTAATGCCAACTGTAGACTTACTGGGAGCTAGTTCGTGGGAAAACGACGGAAGCGAGAATTGAAGTCCTACATTCGGTGGTTAATTTTGCAGGACTTCCATCTAGGTCCTATTTAGTCTGCATTACTAAGCCTTTGACATCACCTCACCAGGCGTCGCTTTAAGAAGGTGAATCTATGACCTCACTCACTCACTTCATGACAAACTCCAGTTTGTAACCAGTGACAAACTTATGGAGGAACATATCTTATGAATTAAAGATACAAGTCATTACTGAATGGTTAATTTTGCAAGACTTCCATCTAGGCCCTATTTAGTCTGCATTAGTAAGCCTTTGACAGCACCTCACCAGGCGTGGCTTTACCTCGAATCTATGACCTCACTCACTCACTCACTCACTCACTCACTTCATGACAAGCTCCAGTTTGTAACCAGTGGTGACAAACTTATGTAGCATATCTTATGAACTTATAATAATATCGACAGTGTATAATTATTTTAGAAATTTGCTTGAACACTCCTTATCAATGAAAACATCATGTAGGCCTACTATCAACTTCAACCCTACTGCAAAATCCTCATCAAAAACTTCTTTTATCTAACCCACTCTGTGTTTATAACCAAAACGTTGGGGTAGGGTAGATTTTTGACGTTGGCGTATTTGAAAGATAAATCCTTCTTTTGAAAAGATGAACGCGGAACGCGCAAAATTTCTAAGGAAAGGAAAAAGATTTTGGGGTGGATGAATTCCTTCTTTCCTTGGACCCAAATCCTCCTCCAGACTGCATGCAGCCAGTCAGCCGCTTTTCCTTTTACATCATGCAGTTCAGGAAACTAGCCCCCCAAATATATATATATATATAACGTTGGAAAAATATACGCCCTGCTTTATAGAAACTGGCATAGAGATGAAAATCGCTTTATTGGTGATCAGGAAAGCGTGAAATCACACTACACTATCAATGCCCAAGCCTGATATGAATAAAAATCAAGCCTTTTATGAGCCTGTTTGCCAACATCAGCCAAAAATCTAACTCGATTTATGCGAAAAACCGTGCGCCTAGACAAACACAGAATTTAATTTTAAGTCTATCCTTAAAATGTTAAGTACTGTCAACAAATCAAAAATTAAGTATGCACTGGGGTCTGGGGTCGATGAAAAATTAGACTTTGGTAGTCAACAGTATGTTGTTTATTAATTTAAAGTCTAGTCTCCTAGATTCTTTGGTCGACCAATCACGGCTCTATTTAAGGCCCCTATATTTTCTTTTTTTCGTGTCTACAATTAGGAAGAGTTCAGCTTGCTTTTGAGGTATTCGGGCCATTTAAATATTTTTGGTTCTTCTGACCATTTTAGTCTAAAAATTACTTATTCTGATTCGTGATCGAGTACATAGTAGAGAAAGAGGTTTTCCTTGGGTAGTCTATATTAAGCCTTTGACAGCGCCTCACCATAGCGGCATCGCCTTACCTCGAATTTATGACTGACCAGGGATAGATTTAATTTTAGAAGTAGGAATGGAGAACAGACTAATGTGGGCGCGCGTTCCGGACCCCCCTTCCACGGGACGGAGGGGTATGAAAGAAGAGGCGGGTCATAGAAACAGAGGTAAAAAAGGATTACATATTCTTCCCCGTCAGCAACGTCATCAAACCATAGTTTAAGTGAGCCAATAAGATAATTTCAAATTTTCGTTACTTATGGATGGAACATATCTTATGAACTTATGGCTTAATAATTACAGTCGTACAATTCATAAACGGTCGATTCAGCTAACCATAAACCATTTTTCAACTCATTATATTTAAAAGAGTCGACACTTCTTCGTTAAAACTAAAGTTCTTTCATTAACGTGAATAGAAAAATCATAAGAACAATTTAGAAAACTCATTAAAATGTATCCGACTTATCCATCTCGAGTCTACCTTAACTAAGAAAGAACTAAAAAAAGGGCGGGAATTAATTCTTAGTTGGCGCAAAATCCAAAGCCACGAAAAAAACATAATCAATCTAGCAAAGTAAGATCCCATTGCGCTAGAAAATCACTCGAGCGTAACACTTCGAGAAACCAGAAAAAAAAATAAAGAAGAAATTGAAGAAACGTTCTAGCTGCATGCGGCATCTCCTTCCGTAAAAATACTAACAAACCATTTTATCCCGTACTTTAATCTAAAACTGCGTGCTGCTGCTGCTACGTTTATTTTTTTCTTTCCCTGACTAATCTTGGTTACCATCATCTCAAAGAATAAAAGGTTCCACAAAAAGATGAAGATTAAAATCCCCCAAGATATAAACCAAAATAAAATGAAAACATCTTTTTGTGAAACGCGCCCATAGCTGTTTTCTATTATATCATACGTTTATACTTTCCATAAGTTTGGCAGCACTGGTTACTGGAGATATTGGATGAGGAACGTTTGATTCTGGAGTACTTATTGTAGTTGGCTGTTTAAAAATCGCAGAATGGTTTCTGCAAGTATATTTAGTGTCAGACTTATTGGGTATATCTTATAAACTTGTGATATATTTTTTTAAAAAAAATTGGGTTCCCTTTTACTTCTGCATTTCTCGCGCTTTTCGTTTTCCATAAAACACCAGATATTTATTTCCGATAGCGATTTTTTCTTATTTGATTGTGTGGGAGAAATTTGTAAATGTATCAAATAAAACTATTATTTATATTGAAAAGAGATAGCTAAAAGTATGAATAAAGTCGTTATATTTTGCATTTTATAAGGATCAGATAATCAAAAGACTTAATTTGTGTATTTTAAACTGTGTAAACAGTGGTAATAAGTAATATTGTCAAAATATTTAATATCATCAACGAATTTAGTAACTTATCTGGCCGCCATTTTACAATATGGCCGTCTGTTAAAAAAGCTATTACTTAGAATATCTAATACCTTCAAAATTATCTCCTCGTCTTTTAAGAACACTCTGCATATAATGAGAAATAATATACGTTCGAAAACGATTCTAAATTTGCTAACTTAATATGAGTTTCATCCTCACTTTAAAAAGTCACCTGTAAATTATTTCTCTAAAAGCAGTTCAGTATTTTCTCTTTAATTTTTATTTATAGCCAATTTAATAATGAGCTTGCAAAATTCGGAAAAGGGGAGGGATAGTTAAATCCCGCAAGTTTCAAAAATCACTTATAAAACTTTACATAAAATTGAAAATGTTATACCCACTTAACTTTCTGGCTATAGCCCAATTTAATTGGACCAGCAAGTCCGGACATGGACCATTTGAAGTTTAAGTGCTTTTAAAAGTTCTTTTCTATAAGACACTCTTACTAAGGCTTCCTTTACACACCACATCCTGTCAGGGAGATGTAGAAAAGGAGTTCTCTTGTGGGATGAAGTAGTATTCTAAACCGCGAGCCTAGACTCCTCCCACAGTGGATAAAAGTGGGGTCTAAGGGGGTTATATTGGTTCCTTCTTGTCACGTGGATTACAGGTTGTAAATTGAGCTACTATTTTGCGCCCTCTATCCAACACAAAAAGTAGTATTTTCAAAAACGTCTGGTACTAATTGCGCTTGTAACTACAGCCACAGGGTGCTTGATCTATGTATGAAGACTGTAACAAGAGGGCAGTTAGTAGTGAGATTTTTGCTCCAATCACCCTTTCTCCCGTTGTGGGAATTAAAGGGACTCCAAATGAGGCTCCGGTGGTGGGTAAAAATTATTTGAAATACGTCACAGCCACCACGTGATGCTAAGACTCCGAATGGAGTGTGACTAAACTATTCCTTGCTTTTCGCAAGACTCTATAGCACATTTTGTACCACGCCTCTCCTCGGTCACGTGCCTCTGACGCATTTCTAATAATTTTTACCCACCCACCGCTGCCTTTTTTGTACTCCCTTTAAGTTGTACATAAGTCTAAAAAAGCGCGTGCAATTGCTCCCCCTTTTCAACTTATCCCTGATCCCCGATCTTGTAAATCTATCAATTTTAAGAGTTTAATATTTCAAAAATGAGCTTCTTAAGGTTTAAATCGACACGGAGCTATATTACATGGCGCGGTTTAATTCGAACTTGACACTCCACTTTCAGGGGGGGGAAAGACTTGAAATTTATGCTAATTAGTTTCTTTAAAAACCGCTTACCACGAGAGCGGCCACCATACTCATCAAAATGGTAATTTTTAAAAGCCTGTAAACGTACAGTAAGTACCCCTCTATTTATGTCCCCGTTTAAGGTACTTATTTTTAAAGTTATTAAAACGATCAATCTAACAACTCCTTAACTCGACTTAATTTTAATCTAATTAAGTTAATTCCAATTAAAGGAAAAATTTAGTGAGTTCGCAAAGTACCGAAGAGTATTGTTTAAAAGGATAGAAGCGTTTACTTTAGTAGTTTTAAATACTTGAAAATTTAAATATAAAAACCACCTAACTCGACTTAATTTTAATTATAAGTTAATTCCACTTGAAGGAAAAGTTTAATGAGTTCACAAAGTACCGAAAAGTATTGTTTAAAGGGATAGAAGCTATTAATTTGGCAGTCTTAAATACTTGAAAATTTAAATATAAAAACCTCTTAACTCGACTTAATTTTAATCTAATTAAGTTAATTCCAATTAAAGTACTTAAGAATATTGCTTAAGGGGAGAGAAGCAAATAATTTGATAGTTCTAAATTCATGAAAATTTAAATCTAACAATCCCTTAACTCGACTTAATTTTAATATAATTAAGTTAATTCCAATTAAAGGAAAAATTTAATGAGTTTGCAAAGTACGGAAAAATATTGTTTAAAGGGATAATAGCAATTAATTTGCTAGTTTTAAATACTTGAAAATTTAAATACAACAACTGATTAACTCGACTTAATTTTAATCGAATTTTAATTATAAGTTAATTCCACATAAAGGAAAATATGGAATGAGGTAGTACCGAAAAATATTGTTAAAAGGGATTTAATTTGGTAGTTTAAATACTTGAAAATGCAAATTTTGCAAAAAGTCGAAAACAATTTCGAAAATAAAAAACAAAACAATTTGACTAATTTTTAACATTTACGAATTTGACTAAGGCATGACCTCCTTAACTGTGTCATTTCCTGATTTATACGAAAAGATCTTTAGTTCACGACTGTTTCTATTTGCTTGATCTTGGATTATAACGTACATTAGACGTTCAATTAAACCTCTAACAGCATTATCACAATCTAACTTTCCACCAAATAAAAAGCTATACTCTGATGATGAAATTGTACCAACCTATTAATCCCCAGAAAACGAGAAAACTCGGGCAAACTGATACGGAAAATTCCTTATAGCAGAAGTATATAATACTACTTCTCTTCAAAGCGGCCAACATCATTGTACATTTATTATAGCAAAGTTAACTAAACCGAATCACATACGTCATGTAAACAATTCCCTCATCATTACTCTAGCGCTGCTAAATTATTTGCCAAGGCGCATGCGCTTGTGCGTTTTTGTCCCACGTCAAGACAATCAAGGTTAGTGCAGGTTGATTTCTGAGGATTTAGTAAGTACCAAACAGTTATTGAATTCACCCTAGCACGGTGCGATAACTACCCATCTGAACTTTGTTGAGCGGGATAGCAAACAAAAATGGCTCCTTCGCCTGGGAAGAATCATGTTACATAACTGAAGTATTAATAGGATACAGAGTGTCATCCTTCTTCTATTACCCCCTTCTGCTTATAGCCAATCATTTATCTGGTACATCGATTCCTGGTTCAGTTGGAAGGAAAACAAGAGGATAGTCGAAGAAAAAAAAAACTCGAAAAAACCAAAACCAAAGTTGGTTTTCTTTTTTTAGGGGAAATGTCTTTTTTTCTGATAGGCGCGTGTATCGAGGTGTAGGACATTTTCCCTAGTTTTAACAGCCCCAATTGAACAAAGAGCAGGTAAAGTGTCGCGTGTCCAATCTCTCAGATTACCTTCAGCCTCTATTCGTGATATTCGAAACTATCTACTAGCTGTTATGTTATCATCACTGGATATAGCAAAACAGAAAGAAAAAGTCTTCTTTCTATAAGGTTTATACCAAGAAGTGATATCTAGTTTATTAGGGAGAAGGTATAAATTCGCCCCCACATTTCCAGCTTTATCTCCAGTCCAAACGTATAGTAGGTCCGGAGTTAATCCCCGCCGCCTCTAAATTACAACCAGCATCTCATTGGTTCTTGAAAACTCGCGTCAGCGCGACGCGAATGACGAAAATTACTACGTATTTTCCGACTGAGGAGAGGCGAAATAGCCTGGCCTCCTTTTACGTCCCCCCTTGTATTTTGAAAGGGGACTGCTGGGACTATGGAATACGCGAATACTAAGGCATCTTATACCTTCTCCCTAAAAAACTAGATATCACTTCTTGTTTATACCTTCTTCTTCAAGAATGGGACACCTTTGGGATTGGAAAGAAAAAGGGCTAGACGTTTTTCAGAGAAAAACTGTTGCTGTCGTTAAGATATTCCTTACTTTTCTTGGCGCCCAATAGATAGGGTATTGAATCTCTTATTTGAAAATATGCAGAAGTCAAACTAAAGTCACAGTATGATATTTTGAAATAAAATTTAAAGAACTTTTTTTGCTTACGTTATCTGAAGTGAGATAGTTTTTAAACTAGGTGATTCTACTTACTTTTCTTGGCGCCCAATCGTATATGAAAATATGCAGAGGTCAAACTAAAGTCACAGTATGATATTTTTTCAAATAAAATAGAGTACGTTATCTGAACTGGTTTGGAAACTAGGTGATTGTTTTATGGAATTACACGTTTAGATAATATAGTTACTAAAAATAATTAGAAATAGATGAATGAGAGGACCGTGCAATTCAATTTGCCAATTAGTCCCTGTAATAAGTTACAAGTTAAGCCAAACAATACACAAACTAACAAATGTTTTGTTAGAATTTTAGTTCTAAGTCGTGTTCCAGTTTTCGTTACGTAAACCTTTTATCTATATTAATTATAATCTAAGGGGTCAACCCGGGGTCAAATACTCAAAAATTTCTCTATAAATAGGTCTTCACGTCACTAGATTAAAATCAAAACCACTCATTATATACTAAAAATCAAAATCAAGATAACCAATTATAAATCAATTAAGTTTTCCATTTTTTTAACTAAATTAAATTTAGGTTAATTTACTACGTACGCATGTTGTTATATAATAAAAAAAAACGTTTAAAACTATAAATTACCACATCATATCTCGGAGACTCCATTGTAATTTAAATGTAATTAAAACTCTCTTTATAATTTTTATAACAATGGTTACACAGAGTATCCCGTTTAACAAGGAAAAAACCCGCTCATAATATAACAGAAGAACAACTTTAACTTTTAAGAATTGTATCTTTAAAAAGAAATATATAACATCTTTGGTGGGTGTCCTAAATTCGCTAGCGAAAATAATAAATCAGATGAAAGTTTTTATTTTTTTTTGTTATTTCTTTTTCTAATTTTAAGTTATAAAGCTTAAAATTTAATCTTAAAACCTAACAGAGCGTTCTTTATACATTTTATCTTTACAGATATTTCTCTGGACAAGAAAACAAAGTGGTTTTTGTGATCTAAGAAATTTCTAAATTCTGAAAATCCGTCCAAGGATCAAAGACAAAAAACTCGCGAGTGCAACGCCACTATTCTGGATTATTTAAGTTTTCTCAACATCTCACTCATTTGAAGCGAATTTTCGTGAGAAAATCCACTCAACAATTTTGTAAGTGCACGCGCGTGTTACAAGCTCGTGAAACTGAACGAATTCTTCTACAGAAGTTCGCGAATCACGAGAAAATCTAATTTTTCATCCTTTTTCGTTATTTTGATTTTCGAATTTGTTTTTGAGGTATTTTATTATTTAGTTTTCGTTACGAGGTTGTTATTGCATTGTTGTTGTTAAAAAAAAACAAACAAACAAAGTGCTAGTGAAGTGAAGCGGTTCAATTTAGGGGGATTATAACATCAAGACTAATTTTTACGGTGTTCGGTTTTTCTACAAATGGAAGAGTGGAGCTGCAAACTAGTTCTAGTTGGGAATAGTAGAAGCGGCAAAACCTCACTGGTTCAAAGGTTCATTCAAGATCAATTTTTAGAGGTAAGTTCTTTGTTTATAGATAAAAATTTTATCTTCGACGTTTCATACTTAGTTTAAACAAGAAGTGATATCTAGTTTATTAGGGAGAAGGTATAAATTCGCCACATTTCCAGCTTTATCTCAAGTCCAAACGTATGCAGGTCCGGAGTTAATCCCCGCCTCTAAATTACAACCAGCATCTCATTTGTTCTTGAAAACTCACGTCAGCGCGACGCGAATGAGTACGAAAATTACGTTTTTCCGACTGAGGAGAGGCGAAATAGCCCGTCGCCTCCTTTTACGTCCCCCCTTGTATTTTGAAAGGGGGACTGGGACTATGGCGCGCGAATACTTAGGCATCTTATACCTTCTCCCTAATAAACTTGATATCACTTCTTGGTTTAAATTTATTTTTCCTGTTTTAAGTGCTAAGCGTACAAGGTGTGAATTGAATGAACACTACGCGTTAGGTTTTCCCGCGAAGCACTGGAGAGTACCCCTATTGGTCGCCTAGTACCACGTGACAGCCTAACGCGTAGTGTCCATTTCGCGCCGCCATTACGGAAACTTAATTGTGCTTGGATCTTCTTAAATATTGTAGATAGAAACATGGTTCCAATTAACAATATCCATTATTTTATACGCTTTTTAGATAAAAAACAGAAAGAATCTACTGCAGAGTATCCCTTTAAGAGAAAATCCCGATTCATTGATTGGGGAATGTGCTAGCTAGGGTATATACTATATTACAAAGGAAATGCTAAGTTACTATATTTATCTCCAGGTTTATCACAAAAAGGGAAGGCTACAAGATAATCCAATAATCTCATAACCAGTACATTGACTTCTTGCTTCTGAGAAGCGAACGTTATACTTAATCTGACCCAACTGTTACATATCTTTCTCCATACCAAAGACGCGCGGCAAACTGGATTAAGTCACATTCAGGACTCTTTCTCCCTTGGTAAATCACGTGGGGGATGGGATATGAAGCTTATATCGGAGCAGTTAGTGCCTTATTATAGTACCATTTTCAGTGGGAAGATCCCATGGCCCGCTAACTGTACTACCAAGATGTATCACACTTGCTAAAATCAATTCGAAACACCATAAATTTATAAGATATGTTACATGATAAGTATGATATTACCTATACAAGTTCGTAATGCTAGAGACTTACAGCTCGAGCTAATTCGAGAACGACGGAAGCGAGAATTGAAGTCCTACACTCGGTGGTTAATTTTGCAGGACTTCCATCTAGCTCATATTTAGTCTGCATGCTAAGCCTTTGACAGCCCCTCACCAATCCTCCCTCGCTTTACCTCGAGTCTATGACCTACCTCACTCACTTCATGACAAGCTCCTGTTTCTAAGTTACCAGTGACAAACTTATGGCCAACATATCTTATGAACTTATGAAACATTTAATTATACAAGGAATACGTTGAAGTGTTAGACACCTCCCTATAAGGGAAGAATCAGGGTGAAAAATGATGGCTACATCCCTGAATGGACTATCATTTTAGTTTGTCAGTGACTCTTAAAGGACACCTTCCGCCTCTCGGAAGATCATCCATTATTAGTGACGTGTCGGCTAAAGTCGCGGGACAGGGCGACAATTTATCATGGCAACCTTGAGGAAGGGAGCTATATAGTCGATAGGGCCCAATTCACTTTTTCCCGGGTTTACCATTTGGTTTCCCGAGTGAGATATTTCCCGGGGACCCTGATGCCTCGTAAGGTATAGTTCTAGGGACGCTACAACCCATACCGGAAGAGGTCAATCGTCGGGTACCAGTACTGGGGCGACGTTTTTATTAAAGCCACGCTCGCTTCGATGACGGCTTGGGGTATAGCACTATACCATAGTCGCCAATTGAACCGGGAGGTCTTAAATTAATGGTAGTTTCGTTGTGGGTTTCTATATAATCTTGCCACCGTCTTCTTTCTTGGGGATGACGTCACGTATAGGTTGAAGGGATCCTAAATTTTATAGATGAAGAGTTTACCGTATGGGTTTTTGTGCATACAGCTACGGACTTGATTCATTTAGAAGCTTTGTGCACTGTGTTTTACTTTTCTCAATATAGATGTGGTGTTGTTTATACACAAGTACCCGGTGTTACCCGGATGTTTGAAAGGACAGGAAACCGAGAAGAGTTTCCTGTCTCTATGTTGACACTAAACACTATGGAGTCTTTGGACTGACCCCTATGAAATGGGGTCGGGGGAATGTTTTTTTCAGAAACTAAACATTTTCACAACTTTGAAATTCAATAAATCGATGCTTAATTGGGGGGGTTATTCATAAAGCTAAAATGTTAAGGGTCTACAATAGAGCTTAATGGTACCATAAGTTTATAAGTGATATGTTCCTTCCATAAGTATGACACTTCCTAAACTTGGTAATGCTAGAGACCTTAAAGCTCGAGCTAGTTCTAGCAGAACGACAAGCAAGAATTGAAGTCCTACACTCGGTGGTTAATTTTGCAGGACTCCCATCTTCCTATTTTGTCTGCATTACTAAGCCTTTGACAGTGCCTCACTAGGCGTCGCTTTACCTCGAATCTATGACCTACCTCACTCACTTCATGACAAGCTCCAGTTTGTAACCAGTGACAAACTTATGGCCAACATATCTTCTAAACTTATGATGGTAATAGGGGTTCGCCGTCCGTTCCAACCTTGAGAAGAACTCAAGCAAACCACTTTTAATGAATCCTCTCCCTATTTCTACTGACATCAACGTTCATTCGGTTTGGCAAATCAAACTCGGAAATTATCTAATTGAGACTGTGCATAAACCACAAACATATTATAGAATTTGCCTGAATGTTATAAAGGAGTTACTATTTACATATACATAAACATTCAACCTCAAATCAATTTACTCGTTGACCGTGTAATTACAGAAGCGTTTAAACGTAGCACCGTTGCGTTGGCCCTTCGTGTCAACGAGTCTTTAAATTGAACGATGTATAGTTTCTGGGATTTTCAAAACGGGCTCAGGCCAAGGGTTAGTTAATTCAGGTAACCAGGTTTAGTATAAAAGGAAATAATTTTTATTTCTGAATGAAGGCGAGCCGAGCTTCCAAACAGAATTATATCAACACATAGTAGCCTATGTCACCAGAAGTATATAATACTTCTCTTCGAGAGAAGTGTACCAGCACAAAGCGGGGTGGGTAATTGTAACATGATTCTTCATCCCAACATCATTTTACATTTATTATAGCAAGGTTACTAAACCGAATCACATACGACATGTAAATAGTTCCCTAATCATTACTCTATTGGCGCTTTTATTTTTTGCCAAGGCGCATGCGCATGTGGATTTTTGTTCCACGTCAAGACACTCAATGTTTGTAGGTTGATTGCTGAGGATTTAGTAAATACCAAACAGTTATAGAATTCACCCTATCACGGTGCGATGCCCATCTGAACTTTGATGAGCGGGAGAGAAAACTAAAAGGGGTGAGCCTCGGAAGAATCATGTTACATAAGTATGAAGAGGATACAGAGTGTCAGCCTTCTTCTATTATCCCCTTCTGGTGTTACGTACAGTTGCATTAACCTATAGAAATGCCACTAGAGATGTTGTACATAGCGAGTCCCACGGGGGAAGTCAGAATGGATATACACTGATCAGGAAACGAAGGATTGAAAGGAGGAAATCCATTCACGTACCAAGAATTAATAGAGATAGTCTTTAGAGGTTTATTGAGTTTCCTACCTTCATTGCCTTTCATAGTATTCACATTTTGAAGGTGATTGTGTCAAAGACTTCCGGGGTTTCCGCGTGAGATTGGGATGATAGTTAATCCATTGGAATGTAACCCGAGTATAAAATTTTAAATTTTTGTTTTAAGGTAACTTAAAAGTTTATCAAATAGAAAAATCATAAACTCGTATTTAATTAAAAACTAAACGGTTTAAATAGTGGCGGTCCGGCTACTGGTTCTTGCCAATTAAACCAAGGAAATGACAATAAAAAATTCCCCAACATGGCATCGATAGTGATTCAAAGTACAAGTCAACATTACACCTTACTTAATTTGCACACCTATTTTCCATGAAATCGCGAGAATTGGAAGCTATAGCGCCCTGGGCTTTTTCCTTGACTTTTCCTAAATCTGTTGAATGAAGCGAAGAGGATCCTAGATCCTTACTTTACCATTTTCCCCAACTAACTTCATTCAAAGTCGGTATATATATAAAAGGCAACGTCTAGTTTAGCTGGCAATTTAGGGTTCAAGGCGTAACGGTACAAAATCGATGGTATTCGTGACCGAGCTCGGCCTAATGGAGTTAAAGCCTTTCTAAATATTTAATCGCGGACCACCTTCGCCCACTCGCTCGCCCGCTCTTAATAGTTTGTCCGCTAAGCCTCGGTTAAGAGGTAACTGAAATGGGACGAAAGGAATAGAACAAAGAAAAAGACCAGGAATAAACTGGATAATTTTCTAAAGCTATCATTACCTTTAAGACTTCAATTTGTAAGTCACGGGAATAACTTACTATTGTTATTGGCTCGAAGACGAATGACTAAATTCTTATTTAATGTGTTGTATACCCAATCGAAATGAATCTCAAATTCGTTTAATCACGTGCGGGTCTCGCGTCAAAAGGTTTGGTAAAAATAACTAACGTAAATAGAGAAATAAACCCAGGAGTGGAAAGGTCTGTTAGTTAAGATATGGTTTTAGGCGCCAAACAAAGTGATGTGTATAACCAATTTCTTAACAAATACGAACGCAGCTTTCAGTCTTAAATGGCGGGCTGTTTTACGAATATAATGAAGAAAATAGTTATTTGGAGCACGTGTGCAAAAGGTATGAACAAAGTGACCTCTCAGTGCAGACGCAATACCTTCATCGTTCATTTGAAACAAGAAAAGACACCTAAAACAAAAGTCGACATGAACACCATAACTGTACATACCAACTCTGCCAACCCAAATAAGTCTCTTCGATGTAACTAATACATGGGGGTAAAACTGCCTTCCATGTGGCTTTTTGGCGCCTGCGCTGAAGGGCGCTTTGGGTTCAGAGAGTGCGCAGAGATGGCAATGTATCAACCCTTTGTACGTCCCGTTACTGAGGCTTGCCTGCTCTTTTTCGAAAAGGTCTATTGCATTTCCTGTTCCTCTACTCCCACAAACGCACAAACTAACACACTAACCAATATTCATCCTTTAACCTACGTTGTGTTTAGATTAAATAGTGAAGTTTTTCTTCGTGCCTTCCCTGAAGAGTTAATTACATCAATAAATTTAGCGGAAGCTTACGCCGACAAGTTTTAGCATTGAAAATTTCCAACTCAATTTAGCAAAGCAGTTTATCTCGGGTATGTGGTTAAGGTTTTAAGGTTTTTCGCCATTTTGAGACCCATTCCCGTACATTATTTCTCTAATATGTTTAAAGCTACTTAAATCTCAGCACGACTAAAAATTTAGTGACATTTTTGGGTAGAAGACACGTTCGCATATTCAACTCCTCATTAATAACGATTAGGCTTAAGGTTTTGCGGGAAGCTCCAATTTTCACTGCAGACCACGTAATTCATAACCACGCGCATGCATGAAAAAAAAATTGTTATAGCTACATACTTTAACTCAGTATAATTCCAGTTTAAATCCGCGAAGTACCGAGCCCTATTCGGTTAGATCTTGAGACGAGATTATCTATGACAACTTGCATCTCTGCAGAGAACTTTGAAAATATCCACTTGTTAATGCCCATTCAGACTAAATTCTCACGTTCCCGTAGGTCGCGTCCGTACCTAAATTTCCTTGTTCAGACGTTAGAGCAGACGACATAAAACGAGTCGTGTATATGGTGATTTTTGAGCCAAGACTTTTGAATACTAAAATCTACGAAACAAAAACGATAAATACCACCAAGAGAGCCAAGAAGCTTCATACATGGTCTGCTAATGCATAGCTCACTCAATCACACGTCAATAAGGCATGATCGAGAGAGCTAAGGCCCTAACGAGGTGGCGCCATCTCGACACTGGCCCCAACGAAACTAAAAATTTTCAATCTAAACCCGCGAATCTTTTTTGACACGTGTCTAATTAAGCGACTTCACCGACTTGAACGTAAGATTTTAGTCTAGTCTGAAACTCTGAATGGGCCTTTAACGAGATATGCCTATGCTTAAACCTAGTCTAAGGATATACTGGTGGTTTTGTTATATCAAACACGTATACTTTATTTCGAATTAAACTTTAAAGTTTAGCGTTTTTAAATATAATCTAGCGGTTTGTATTCATCTAGTTTGGAAGCCTGCAAAGCCTTAACGATGGAAGATATATGTACAGTACCTAAGCCTTGGTTTCGGGGATTAACTATTGTTTCTGTTTCAAGTTTTGAAAAGCCCGAAGCTGGGGAATTAAAATTCAAAGTTTACTCGCATTTTGAGTGAAATGCACGTTTAGTTTTTAATATATTTTGTAGCATTTTCATATTTAGTTTCGAAGATTAAAAGCTTTTACAAGTTTATAAGGTATAACATTAAAATTCATGATCAGACGGAGAAACCATCCGCTCTCTTGGGAAGAGAAAAATGTCTTTCACCTGAAGTATCTCTTCGAGAGAAGTGTACCTACCACAAAGTGGGGTAATTGCAAGATGATTCTTCCCAACATCACTTTACATATATTATAGCAAGGTTACTAAACCGAATCATGCACATACGCGATAAATAGTTCCCTCATCATTACTATATTAGTGCTGCTTAACTATTTGTCAAGGCGCATATGCGCTTGCGTATTTTTGTCCCACGTCAAGACAGTCAAGGTTTGTTGCTTAATTGATTGCTGAGGATTTAGTAAATACCAAACAGTTATAGAATTCACCCTACCACGGTGCGATAGTTATATACCCATCTGAAGTTTGATGAGCGGGAGAGCAAACTAAAAGGGGATATAAGCCTGGGAAGAATCACGTTACATAACTGAAGTATGAAGAGGGTACAGAGTGTCATCCTTCTTCTATTATCCCCTTCTGCTTTTACTTTACAGTACAGATTATATTGAAAAGGAAAACCTAAACCAAACCCAACACGATAAAAACAGAAGCTTGTTTCTAGCGTTTTAATTTTCTCTGAATGTTTTAAAGATGTTTTAAACAAGAAAAAGGGTTAGATTTGCATGCATCTATCCCTTTAAATTCAATCTTGAAATATTTAATTTTCCACCCAAAAAAAATCACCATTTCATATAAGTAGAAATGATAATATCAACTCTGTCTTGATTATCTTTTTTTCACATCAGTTAATTTCTTAATTAGAATTTAAGAAACAATCCTTCACTCCCCTCCCACTTTTTACCCCCCCCCCTGCCTCAGTGTCTTTTTGCAACGTCATTCGTTCGTTTAAAATAGTATAGCTATGAAAAGCTAAGCCTAGATGTGTTGGGGAATTGGGGAGCAGCGAGCCGAGGAGAAAGCGAGTAGCTCGCTCCTCCACGGAGATGGAGTGCTACATAAAGAAAACGAAGAAAAATCAGGGAGCGCGCAAAGAACATGGACAAAACTATCCCCTAGTGGTTACGTGTTATATTATCCTGACAAACGTATATACAGTTCGTTTGCTCCTTTTCTACCCCCCCCCCACCCACCCCCATTGTTCATCTCAGTCTCAGTGTACTCTAGACATAAATCGTATAACACCGGTGGTTGCCCATGTGGTATAATTGAGATATAGCCAAGTTTCTTTCAACTACGTTGCAATTTACACCTGGCATGAACCCTTCTTGACTGAAGTTTTTTTTGGTTTTTTTATTTTTTTATTTTCATGTATGCGCAGTTTTGTTATGGAATTTGTCTTTTTAAAGGGACAGGAAAAGCTGTAATTTTAGAGATAAGAGAATATTCAATGCTTTGATATTAAAATTGACCTTGATATACTAAAAAAAATAAATACCTTATTTAAAGGCATTGACGGGTGGGTAAAAATTATTTGAAATACGTCATAGGCACGTGATTGAGGAAAGGCGTGGTTAAAAGAAACTTAGTTCGGGTAACTAAGAGAGAAAGACTGCCTTCCATCTCGCTTTTCGGCGCCTGCGCATAGGCGTTTTGGCTTCAGAGATGGCTATAGATCAACCCCCTTGTATGTACCTATACTGAGGATTGCCTACCCCTTTTTTTCACAACGAAGAGGTTTATTGGCGCTACAATCCAGCGAAAAACAAGGACAAGTTGTCCAGTTCCACACCATGTGGAGTGTCTTTGCATCTTGACGTCATTTGATGCCTGTGACGTATTTCAAATAATTTCTACCCATCCACCGATGCTTTCTCTACAGTCCCATTAAGTTACACCGTCGTTAAACAGTGACCTGTTAAGTTAACTTGATTGACCTTGATGTACTAGATACTAATCTCCCCTTGCTAGTGCCGTATCAGTTTTGTATTGACAAAGCGCCTAGCTAGGTTTCCTATCCCCTGTAAACGACCTGTAAGATCCGTGTTTTTACTGAAAATCAACCCGAGTATTCAACAGAGGTCAAGGTGTTCTGCAGGCTTTGAGAAATCAAGTAACAGGATACCATATACTGCTGTTGCTCCTGTTACGTAACGACTATTTTTTTATCCCGTTGAGGTTTAAGATAGAGTAGTATCAGTAACCAAGGTGAACGTTTCATTTTTGCAAAAAGGTTCTAATGTAAACAATTTTGATTTTCTGTACCAAGAGGTTATCAACCCTTATCGCAAATACCGCGTCAAATTACTGAGATATTATACCACGAGTCCACGAATCAGAGCTCTCCGTTTTGATTTAAAAGTTGGATAAATTATATAAAATTTTGGACCCATTTAGCTGAGTCCAAAAGGTTGTATTTTCTGAAAATTAACTTCTTCAGAGTGATGAACCCATGGCATTTTAATTTAGGGAAGCTAAAGCACCACTATAATTGGTTCTTTAGTTTTCAGCTGCCTGATTGGTTGGTTTACCTTTAGTATTGATTCTTGTGACAGACATCACAACCGGAAGTGGATTGGTCTTAATAACTATTGACTCTACATTCAATTCTAGTACTATTTTCTCTAAAAAAAGGGTCGCCGGAAACAAAGCTGTGCTCTAAATAACCCAATAACGTTTCTCTAATATTAACCGAGAAAAATACTTATTGCAAGCAATAGACCATTATGATGTAACAGAAAGGGAAAGACACGGGGTTAAACTTTGCCTTCCATCTCGCTTTTTGGCGCCTGTGCAGTAGTCATTTTGTATCATGATTGTGCGCAGAGACGGATGGCAATGTATCAACCCCCTTTTATGTCCCGATACTAATGGTTGCAACCCCCTTTTTTAACGTCGAAAAGGTCCTCGTTTTGTATCCTACAGCCAATGCAACTTCGGTTGTTTTACTAACTGCACTTGAACGGGGGGAACACAGTACGTGTAAAAGGGTATACAAGAAAAGACCCAGTTTTTCACGCCGTTCAATTAATCTGGGACGCAATCGAGAGAAAAGATTCTCGCATCAGATTCTAGGTCCCAGCAGTTGAGGCAAAAATCCCAAACCCAAGTTACAGAAAACAAATTCCATGGCTTAACTTCAATTCCAAAAGGGGAGAAACCACCAGGGGAAAGGAAGGAAGAGGAAGTGGAAGCAAGCCCCTCAAGATATAAATGAATGAATCAATTCCATTAAACTCCTCTCTTACCCCAGCTCAAAACCCCACGTGCTTTAAGAAACGAACCGAGTTAACCGAAAAGGACCTATCGAAACGGGAATGAATAGGAACTCCTGTTTAAAGAATCATCAGCTTGATCTGACGCCATTTGCAATGGATATAGATTCTTCGCTGCCGCGCTTCCAAAGAGAATACACCATGAGGAGTGGAAGTTGCAGTATTATTTTTGGTAACCTTCATTTTTAGGTAGGGTTCGAACAGGAGGAGAGACTTGAAAGGGAGTGTTAGTCTAATGCTAAAGAAGCAGTAATATAAATGGAAGGGGAAAAAAGGGAGGGTAGGAATTTTTATCTCTCTCGTCCTCGATTCTAGCTAACGCGCACTGCTAGTGGCGCCAGTTACTACACTACCGCCAGCTCCTACTTCCAGTTCTGACGCATGCGCGCGGACACCGAGGCGAGTGACTGAGCCAGCGCCGGAGAGAGAATAGTTTAGCCACGAAGCGAACCAACACGCCTATTCACATTATTACTCCCTCTTTAGTCTCTCCTCCCTGGTTCTAGTCACATCACGTCGGCTGTTTAGTTGTCTGCTGAAAAAATATTCGTTTCTAGACTTTGTAGTACTACTAAGACTCGGTTCTTTAAGCAGACGACACATTCCAGCTATAAGCCCTAAAACCCCAAGACTTCATTCTTTAAGCAGACGACACAATCCAGCTGTAAGCCACACACACTCCCAAGGCGGGCGTATTCGGTGTTGGGATTTTACGGTTTACCGTTCTAGCTACCTCTCTCGTCTAGCTCTTTTCATTGACGTCATACGTGGGCGCCAAAGAATACGCGAGCTGTCTTATATGAGAATAAAGTTTGTATGTCCGGAAAAAGAAGAACGACGTTAAAGGCCTTTATATACGTGTAAACACGAAGGTCTTTTTGCATTCAAAATTGCTATACTTAATAATGTTCACCGTTATTTAGGATAATTATAATGTACCCACATTTAAAATGAAAAGACCAAGTATTTTGTATCAAATTTTATTTCAAGTAGTAACTTTTTTCATTTTCATTTTATCATCGTCAGCTTTTGAAAGGTGATGGCAATAATTCATTCTTATAATAGTTCGTAGATTTGTAAAACCTTACATTAAATTAAAAGTTCATGGCGTAAATAATATTTACCTTTCAAAAAGAATTAGTCTGAAAGCCACTAAAGGCGAAGCGCAACGCGCCGTTACCGCCTAAGATTTGAATTTATAACGGATAATCGACCTCGCCCTAAACCGTGAAAGTTAGGTAGGGGTGAAAAAGAAAGGGGGTATACAATTTTCAAAGTAGAGAGACGTTTTCTCTCTGGACGCAGCCACCGCAGATACTTGTTTCTAGCCCACGTATGACGTCATAGTAAGGGAAAAAATTACTAGAGCCCCCCTACTACAAAAAGGAGAATCTCCCGCTTACCACCCCTGAAGGATGCTCCGACCTAATAATGCGAAGCGGTATACAGACCTTGACACACTCCAAGGCTTCATCTTCGACTCCTCTTGGTATTCTCTTTGGTGTCTCCATCTCTAGTAAAAGCCAATAAGCGGTTGGGCGATGGCCGCCGATAGGAATGCCCTCCTCCTCAATTGTAAAGGAGCAAAAAGAGGAAGGAAGGGATGCTAGGATTTTATCCGAATTTATTACCCAATTAACTTTGCCTTTGGAAAAGGTTTGGGCGAATCAATGAGGGTTTCGAACGTTTGCCCAGATTTGGTGGATGATACGTATAAATAAAAACATCGCAGCATTCAATGCACTTTTCTTTTCTGCTTAGCAATAATAATTTTCATTTGAATTGGAAAAATCTTCATTTTAAAATTAATGAAGCATTTTATTTGCATTCCGTTTTAATTCTTTACTATTCAAATTATTTTCTAAATTTCAAACCAATAGCTTTATAAGCTAGTTGATTCCACTGTAGCTAGTTGAACCATTCTAAATAGACTATTCCATATTCCATTAATTGCGCCTTCTTAGGCTGTTACCCTCCTGCGAAATGACGCTGGCTCCATCTGGTGTTACCTTTTGTTCAAGGGAAATAACCTCTGCAAGTATTTAATGGAATGGTCTACGAACTATACTCTGAATGAAACCAGACCACATTAATAAATTTTATCGATTGAAAATAATCCATAATTAAAAACCCACCAACATTTTAATTAAATTACACAATTTAATACGGTACTTTCGGCGGTACGTCGGTTATCCTTACACTCAAACAGTTTTAAATAAATTACTTTCTAGAATATATACCGGAAGCAATTCCTTTCATTAATTTAATTAAAATATTAAAATTAAGCCTTCTCGATATTTGGGAAGTTGATTAAGTCTATAATCTTTAAAATTGATGATTTTAATTTACTAGAGATTCGATTTAGGCTTTGCCATCGATAAACTACACCTCCTACAGGATTTGTAATGTAAAACTTTGCATATTCGTCTACGTACTGGCGCGTAAATTTAAGACCCACTGCAGTTGCCGCCATTTTGTACTGGATTTTTAATTCCCAAGAGTGACGCATGAGGTCGTTGCGTCGAACAGCGTTGCAGTTTAGTTAGACTAGTTCAGACTAGACTTATAGCGTTTTCCTTTGGTTCCTCGCGGAGCGCTCCCAAGGAGCAATAAAAATGGTAGTTGTAGTTTCCAGCTTCGTTAAAGACTGTTTTTGAAGAATAGGATCTCCTAGTTTTATTCCTCCATGGGATCGCTCCGCGAGGACACAAAGGAAAACGCTATAAGATATTACGTTCACGTTGGTGAAGTCGCTTTGCTCTCTTAATTAGACACGTGATGTGTCATCGACTACGTAAAAGATTCGCGCGTTTAGTTTGAAAATTTTCAGTTACGTCGGGCAGTCAGTCGAGATGGCGCCACCTCATTAGCGCCTTTTCTTTAGCCATAGCTCACTCGATCATACCTTATACTGACGCGTGATTGAGTAAGCTATGCATGAGCAGACGATGTATGAAATATTTTAAGATTCCTGGTGATATTATTCATTTTGGACTTTGATATTTTAGTATTCAAAAGTCTTGGCTCAAAAATCACACAATATAAGCGACTCAGTTTTAAGTCGTCTGCTCACGCGTCTGAACAGGAAAATCAACGTACCTACGCGACCAACGGGAGCGTAAGATTTTACTGTAGTCTGAATAGGCATTTAAAAGATAAATTCTTCATGGAGGCTCAGTATGGTATTACCAATCCTGTCGGAGGTAGTTTCTCCATGTTCAGACATACGGCCGTTTGTCTTAAAATTGCGGGAACCGCGCTGAAAACTTTGCGGATAAGTTCATTTATATTGAAATTGAACTTCTATTCTAATCGAATCTCTACATTATTCAAATTTTAGTCGGGACCTTCCTTGGAGCAATACGTCCCGCCTGCGATTAAATTTTAGGACCAATAACGAACTGAAGGCTCGTTTAATTTGAGTGTAATCATTTTAAAATTTATAATCGATATAGTAAATGGTAAATTTAGTAAAGGTATTACCTCTACATACACTCGAATTTAGGCGGTTTTAGATATTCACGGATTATGCACGGTTAGGCTTAATCGTTTCAAACATTAAGGAAATAAATAAAGTGTTCTCGGAAATTTGCAATTTTCATCATTTAAAATTTCAAAAATTTCACTACCACGGAACTTGATTTATGCGACTATCTCTTGAGAGCATTTTTCAATATAAAATTAATAGATATACTCTATAATGATTATCTCTTAATGATATTTAAATTATCACAATGCACCCTAATGACGATTTAAAATTACATATATTTAATTAATGAATCCTCTTAATGATCACACTTAATTCATTACTTTGATGAAACGCTTATAAATTCAAATTTAAATTAAAATAAATAACTTTGAACTTCATTATGAAATAAATGATATACGTATTAGCATAAGTTTATAAGACATGACTATTCCATAAGTATGAGAGTACCTGTAATTCGCAATGCTAGAGACTTATTGCTTGAGCTAGTTCTAGCAGAACGACGGAAGCGAGAATTGAAGTCCTACACTCGGTGGTTAATATTGCAAGACTCCCATCTTCCTATTTAGTCTGCTTTACTAAGCCTTTGACAGCCCCTCAACAGGCGTCGCTTTACCTCGAATCTATGACCTACCTCAGTCACTTTATGACAAGCTCCAGTTTCTAAGTTACCAGTGACAAACTTATGGAACATATCTTATAAACTTATGGTATTATCTAAGCAACGTTAATTTACGGTCGTAATTGGCCATAAGTTCAGAATGGAAAAAAAGTATACTTTCTAATAGTTAAGGTCCTTTGAACGATTTAGAATATTTTATAGTTTTTGTTTCTCGATTTTAGGAGCGAAAATGACTTTTTATCTTTAACGGTTCCCATTGCGGGTCATTAGAAAGATTGCTATGGTAACGTTAGGCTTAGCATTTTCCCCGCAAAATGAAGAAGTTTAGAACTTATTTAAAAAAAAAGGAAAGATTTAAAAGGGAGGCTTAGCGTTAGGGCTAGCTCGTAAAGACGTAAACAGGTTGCTTAATGACCCGTATAGAGCTATTTGGCGGGCTTTTTTTTTATACCGCGACACACACGCCACGTAGGAATGGCGGGAAGGTGGAGAAGGGGGAGTTAAGCAGACGACCAAAGAAAAATATTGGATCTAAAAGACCCAAAAATGGAGCAGCATCGTTTATTCCAGGACATATCCCCAAAAATCAAGAAGAAAATAAAACAAGGGTTTAGACTTTAGAGGTGGAATAGAGTATAAGAGTAAAAATTTATATGAATATATAGTTTCACGTCGTGAAGGGGAGGGTCATCTAATATACAGGGTGTTGTGTATGATATTACATAAAGCTAAAACGTAACGGATCTAGATTAGGACGTACGTTCTTAATGGCGTTCAGGAGGGGTTCGCCTTCGTCCCAACGTTGAGAAGAACTATACTCAAATCAGTTCAAATCAACCTTAATTTCCCTAACTTGCGTTACTGGTATCAACAATGCAATTGGTAACGAATTGTAACTGTGCATATAAAACAAAGAAACCAATATTTTTCTGAAATATACAGGTCATCCGTGAAATACTATGCACAATCTTAACTCGAAAACTGTGGCCCTTAGATCAAAATGTCTTGCTATAGTTACGTCATAGATTGATAATGCAGCAATAAGAAATTATTTATTTAAAAGAAGCAGAAAATTATGAATAACTTGTATATACATGTACAAGAACCCGTTATAGTCCACGACGTATATACCTTCATCCCTTCGCTATATCATTTCATTCTTTAAAGAAATATGAAGTGCTTAAATAATCTTTCATTTCCCCCCCCAAGCAAAGAAAAATACATGAGACTAAGTTAGATCAGGGAGACGATGTATAGAGGGAGCCAACAATGTCATAGTTTGGGGAAGAGACTATCTTGCCACAAGAGGTAAATAACGCTCCTCTTTCAGGACCCTCCGTTTAATGAGACTAGTCACGTGATCTGAATCGCAAAATTCAAATATAAGTTACCCAAATTATAGCAATAAAACCATAAGTTTATAAGATACCTTCTATAAATTTTACACTTCCTATACTTCGTAATGCTAGAGACTTGGAGCTCGAGATAACTAGTTCGAGAACGACGGAAGCGAGAATTGAAGTCCTACACTCTGTTAATTTTGCAGGACTTTGACAGCTTTACCTCGAATCTATGACCTACCTCATTCACTTCATGACAAGCTCCAGTTTGTAACCAGTGACAAACTTATGGCCAACATATCATATAAACTTTTAATAAAATTAAAGAGGTTTTCCGACAGAAGGCAGTTAAAACCGTCCGTTTTTGGAAAATCGGGTTACATAATTTTTCCTACTACCCCCAAATAAAGTCTCCCTGTATACCTCTTCCCTCAGGTGCTTAGAGGCAAAAATGATTCTTAGAGGCAGGCAAACTTTTAAAGGGGTTATGAGGGAAGGAGAAGAATGGGGGGAAACCATTGAGCTCTTAAGATTCATCCACAGGGAGGCGCTGATGAGATTTTTTTTTTTAAGGAAAAACCTTAAACCTTTCCCGCCCTATTTTTATGAAGTGGTAGGTGGTAGTAGGTTTCCTTGTCTGGAAAAGGCGCAAAGGAAGGGGGGGGGGGAGGAGTCTTTAAGATCAACTTGGTATTCCAGGGCGCGTGCCTTTTTGTCTTTATTGGCAATTTTAGAAAAAGTAAAAAAGAAAAATAAAAAAAGGCTAGTGGCGCCCCATAGTAGTAGTTTTCAGGGCGGGAAAAACTAGCATGGTAATAGAGAGGTCTTCGTATGGTATTATGTACTTTAGGATTAAAAGTAGGGGACGTTTCGTAAAAGACGTAGTCGAAATTGGACCAATTTCTTAGAACTAAATTGGATGAAAGCCCTGCCTGCCTGCCTAGCTCGTGGGGGCCTTAGTCTCTAGAAGACAAGGTGTTTTATGGCCCGGAGTGCTTTGCGAGTAATGGATGGCAAGGAGGATTACGTTAGCAACTACTAGAAGAATACTTCATCTAGTAACCAGGCAATATAGTAAGGTAGGATCAAGAAGTGATATCTAGTTTATTAGGGAGAAGGTATAAATTCGCCCCCACATTTATAATCTAGCTTTATCTCCAGTCCAAATGTATAGTTAATCCCCGCCTGTAAATTACAACCAGCGTCGATCTCATTGGTTCTTGAAAACTCACGTCAGCGCTACGCGAATGACCAGAAAATTACGTATTTTCCGACAGAGGAGAGTGTAGCGAAATTGGCCGTCCTCCTTTAACGTCCCCCCTTGTATTTTGAAAGGGGGACTGGGACTATGGCGCGCGAATATTTAGGCATCTTATACCTTATCCCTAATAAACTAGATATCACTTCTTGGTAGGATATAGACACTTAATACGACGTCATTGACTGATGTTCTTATTTCCCACGGCGGCTTTCCACACAATTGCTTCTCACGCCTGAGACGTTATTAGGATGTTTATTTAATTGTTTATCGTTCAAGAGATGCTAGGTAATTTTAATTTATAAGCAAAGGTATTAATTAAAATGGACGATATTGGCCCGGGTAGATCTATGGAGGTTTTATTAATTAATTAATTTTAATTTTAACGTAAGTGAATTTAAAATTAAATTTACTAGAAAGAGTTACGACATCATCACCCTGTCAAGCAGCGGTTAAGAAAGAGTTACGACATCATCACCCTGTCAAGCAGCGGATTGTATTATTTTATAGATAATTTACACACATGGAGGATTCATACTATTTACACCAGGAGGCCGGCAGCTAAATGGAGGACAAAAAGCAGACGGGTTTCTTTACACCAGGTAGCCTGGCCTTCTGGTGTAAATGGTATGAATCCTCCACTTTAGCAATATTTGGTCAAATAAAAAAACAAACATAAGGCTCAAATTTTCATATTTTCAAATATTTAAAACTACCAAAACTATAAAGTAGACGAAATTAAGCTAATTAATTTGAACTATCAAATTTTACGTCGACTAAAGAGGGTATTAACAGCAAAAACATTTTAAATTAAGAATTTAAACCCGTATTTTCCAATATTCACATTTAGAACTATGAAAATCAACTGTCTTAAAAGTTTAAATATACTTAATTTCAAATCATCTAAATTAAGAGACTATTAAAGTCAACTCAACTGTATATAAAATTTTAAATTTGGATATTCTATTTTGTAAGAATTATGTTTTTAATACATTACCCAGAAAAACGCAAGGTGACAGATCAGGTATAAATGAATCCGGGTACGAACTTTATGGAAAGTCCCTTTTTTTCCAAAGGTGATTTTTATCCCTAAATCTCCCGTAAAAAAAAAGTGAAGCAGGGAAAAAGAGAGGAGGGAGAAAGAGAGAGAGGGAAAACGTGAAAATGAGGAAGCTCAGATTTGGGGCCCAGTTAAGACCCAAGAAAGATGACTAGGGACCCGCAGAATAAAAAATAACGGCTCCCCATAACAGAGGCCGTAATATAAAATGAGAAATATTAAGAGGGAAGCTAGAGCTGGCCAGACTTCATTGGTACACCCTACACCCTACCCTTTATCAAAAGGATTCCTAAGCATCGTTTACCTTCAAAAACCTAAAGGCCAAGGCCTAACTCGAGTCGACCAAGGCCTAACATTTTCCAAGTCATTTATATTTTCTACTTAATATAAATCCTAGGTCGTAGATAAAAAATTCGTCCAAGAGAAATCTGTTTTAACTTAGCGCCCTATATAGGCCTACTTAATTAGAGTCAGGGCCCCCAGCCAGCTCTCTACCCCAACCCCTATTCTTTGTTAATCGTTTGGGGGCAGGCTAATGAGCCTTATAAAGTATAGGGGGGTCTTGTAGTACCCTTATCGCGAGCTCTAATCCAAAAGCCACTAATCTAGTAAAGGAGAAATTGGGGCTAATAGACCCCTTGTATTCTTATTATACATAAACTTATAGCTAAGCCTTGGTGTGTGTCGTTTTAAAGGTTCCGTGGAGCTAAAGTCTATTTAAGTAATATTTTCTATTATATAAATGTTAGGGAGGTTAAATGTGTTTGGTACAGTACTTTTAAGGTGGTATGAACACTACGTAATTTGCATATTTTCCGATGATTAGTAATGACTCTAATCTGCAAGGTTTTAAAGGTTAAATATTTTGAAAAGGCTTCACGTGGATACATTGTATTTAAAATTAACAACGGAAAGTGACAATGTGTTTCTAAATTAAAGGTTTTTTCCTTTCTTTTAATTCGAAAGAAGGTCGAAAATAATGAGTGTTTAAAATTGGAACTATGTTATTAAAAAGATACACAAAGTTTACGCAGCTATAGATTTAATTTTAGAAGTAGGAATGGAGAACGGTTAGTATTCACTTCAGTGAGACCGACTCATAGCCCAGTATAGAGCCCTTCCCTTCTTCAACACATAAAAGTTTAAATAATCTTATTGGCTCACTTAAACACGTTTTGATGACGTTGCTGATGGGGACGGCGAAAAATAAGTAATTCCTTTTTACCTCTGTCGCTATGACCCGCCTCTTCTTTCATACCCCTCCGTCCCGTGGAAGGGGGGGTCCGGGACTTTAACGCGCGCCCACATTACTCTGTTCTCCATTCCTACTTCTAACATTAAATCTATCCCTGATCTTTCTAATAAGTAATTAAAATATTGGGGCGAACTTTCCCTTTTAAAGTTTTTCTTAAATTAACAAAAACATATTTCTTTTTCAGCTATACACTCCGACGGGATTCGAAAAATACGCAGTGACATACGAAATGGCGGAAATTAGAATACATTTTCACTTATGGGATACGTCAGGTAATTAAATATTACACCCTTATTGGTTTAGTTCTAATTGATGTCAATATTTCAAGTGAATTAAAATGATACGGGGTACTTTTGTTTATTATTTTTAAAATTAGGAGCTCAGGCGTACGATACAGTTCGACCTTTAGCCTATCAAGACTCCAAAGTTTTCCTACTGTGCTTCCAAATTGGTGACCCGGATTCCTTAGAAGACACCGTCAACAAGGTTATCACCAGACAATTGTCATTGTTATAAACAGATTATAGTCCTATACTCAATTTACTTAGAAACTGGGATGAAAATAAACTTAAGGCATTGTTAACAGCAATAGCAAATAGGAATATTCGAGAGTGAAGCAGTAAGGAGAGAGCCTCCTATTAGCTGCTCCCTCTCCCACGTTATAGCAAAGAGATAACTGGAGTATTAATTCTAGAAAAGATATTGGCTGCAAGCAAACCATATTAAGTTCTACAGAATCTATTATCTTTAAAATTCAAAAATATTCTAAAATTTCTAACGCCCTCTATGACTCAAAAACTGAACTATTTCCGACGGATATTTATACAATTGATAACGCTATATTAACGTAGACCGCTGATTGGTTGAGAAAAGAAGCTAGAGTAACGCCCATTATGCCTCAAAAAAACTAACTACTATGATTGGTAGACCAATGAAGCAAGAGAGAAAGCGAGACTTGGGCATTAGTCACTCTAGTACCTAGTTACTTCCTGTTACTTCCATTTGCCTTTGATAGTTCCAATTAAAAAAAATTAATTATTTCACATGATATACTTATTTAATTTAACAATGCAATCGATTAAAAATAATTTATTTCTAAGATTTAATACTTCCTTAATATCAGAGCATAATATAATTTTCGTCGTCTCCGCGTTTGTCATTTAAGTCACCCTTTAAATCTAACGAACAAGACTAAATTTAGTCTTCCTCCAAATGATGATGGAGACACAATTTTCACAAAATTATTTTCTTCCTTTGTACATTTTAACTGGATATTAGTGGCAGCCAGAGATAAGACAACAGTGTACGAACGTTCCCATCATCCTTTGCGGATGTCAGAGTGACTTAAGATCCGATACGGATACAATATGCGATCTAGCCAAATTTAAAAAATCACCAGTCACGTCCGAACAAGTAAGTTATGAAATTTTTCTAATGATTTTTGGTAAATATTGTATCTTGCCCCAGAATGTTGGCTTTCCAACGCGCAGTGAAGTGTTGCGGGTAAAACATTTCTACAGGCGTTCTATGGGAAACTAATGTTAACGTTTACCCCTGGAAGTCGGTATTTCCGAAATGCTTTTGATTTTATAAAATAAATTCATTTTCGCCCAGTTTTTAAAATTAAATAAGGTTATAAAAATTAAACTACAATATCAGTTTTTAAACACAAAACACTGCAAATGACACATTTTATGAGAGTTCTATGGCATTAAATAACGCTAACCACTAGGCTAGAAATGGAAAATACAATTTTAAAATTTATCCTTTTCGTTGTTTGAATTATTTTTTCCGGAGTTGGAAAAATCGGCATAAAATTAAAATAAATATCATCCTGTTAATGAGTCAAAAGACTCGAAATGAGTTGGAAAAATAGTTAATTGAAACCTGCCACGCCTTTTCCCTCCCCATTTCATCTCTTGAGAGAAATAAGAGTTTAAAAGCACCATTTTGGGACTAAGGGCTTCAGGGACAAACGGAAAAATCAATTCGAAAACGAAATAAAAGTAACTAGAGAGAAGTCAGATATTTCGGGGATTAAAATCGTTGCAAAACACGGAAGTTTTCCGCGGAGTCAGTGATTTTCTAACGAATTAAAATCAAGGTGACTTTTGCTACGAAAATAGACGACGTTAAGCCTAAAGTAGGCCAAGGCTTAACTTTAATTACTTGTCTCCGTATAATGAAAGCTTTTGACTTCAATTGGTGCAGAAATATAAAGCTCTGAATTATCAAAAATGCAATACAAAAGTAATGGTGACGTAAATTACAAAAGTGAAGGACACTAAGCCTAACGTAGTCCAAGGCTTAAGTGTCATAACTTGTCTACTTTGTAAAGCGATATTTTAGGTTCTATTAATTAGTGATGAGATGAAATGTTGCTCTAAATCGTAAAATTGTCTTACTAGACCTAAATCATTAAAAACTGAGATTATAAAATATTCCCAGAGTATTTTGAGTTCATCTTTCACGTAGATCTATTTTTCACAGCACCACTTAGTGACTTGATTTTAACATTCTAAAAAAATTAGGCTTTTTTATCAAAGTACTGTTCATTGTGGTCGCCTCTAAAATACTCAAAGACAACAATCAAACATCAAATATAGCTGAAATTACATTGGTTGGGTAAATGTGGGTCTAAATCATTGTTTCGTGTTTTTCTTTAGGCCTTGGCCGTTTCAAGAAGGATAGGGGCGTTGACGTACGTGGAAACAAGCGCCAAAATGGGTGCTAGAACAGTTCGGGACGCGTTCGAAGTGGCGGCACTCGCGGCCTTCGGTAAGCTTAATAAGAACCACGTGATGCCTTCCATGCAACGACACAGGTCGTTTCTAAAACTCAGGTGCCGAAGTAAAATGGATCTCAAAGACACCAAAACTAGAAACTGCGCCATCATGTGATGATTACCTTTTTTTGCGCGTGCTTTAAAAAAACGTTACTCAAACGTAAGATCTCCAATCTCTTGAGAAGAACTCAGTTGATCGATTTTAAATTTTTGATTATTTCATAAGTTACTGAGCGTTAGTCTTTTAAATCAAAGATAACGATGTCTACCGCATTGATTACGTCACAGTATCGTTTCTCAGCCTTGACAGGAGCGCCATCTTTAGGCATTATGATACACCCTTCCCAATCTGTTTGCCATAATCCTAAATTTTCTTGATAGATTTTAACGGTAGGTAACGCTGCGCTCTAGGTGTTGTTAAATCGTGTATAACGATAAAGACTTACGGTTATAAACTTATGATTCTGTTAATAATTAAATATCAAGACGATATTCGATTAAAAATGATGGGAAATTTCACATCAATTGTATAGAATATTAAACGATGTAAATACGGGAATACTATATAGTTTTATAAGAAACCAAATAATAATAAATAAATAATTAATAATAAAGAAAACAAAAGAAATAACAATAATAGGACGTCACTAAATTGAACTTTTGAGTATATAAAGTTAGTGTTAATACGAGTTGGATATTTTTATGGAATAATTAAACAAAATGCGATAGCTATTGAAGTTCATTTGTTGAAGTAGACAATGTTTAAACACCAAAATGTTGAGTCTTTAAAATATTACTCAGTTGATTGAGTTTGCTTAAATTTGCTCTTACAATCTATTGGCCCCAAATGTTTGAAATTTACTTATTCCCATGGGGTCGGACACTTCGTATTTGGGGTACAGAATTAAGAGTGAGATTTAAGTGAGTCCCTAATGTTACAACGTAACATTCGAAATTTCATCCGAGATATTGGGATATTAAGATTTTATAGATATATTTTGAGGTTATAAAGATATCAATAAGTGTAGAGGATATTGACGATTGTCCGACCTCTTAATCATCTTAAGTCATTAAACTTTAACCAGATTTTAAATTAAAAAATGGTTTTGCTATTAAATATTAAATTATTCTGATAATTGGGGAACCGCACGTTTCTGTAGCTAATTAACCTTAAGCCTACTACACATTAACGCGTTTGAATCGTTAATTGCGTAGTATACACGTTTTCCCGCGTGAAACTCGTCACTAGATGTCACTATAACGTAATATTTTGACGCGATTTTTCAAACGCATAAAATGTGTAGCAAGCTTTAGCGCCACGGTGACAGACAGAAAATGGAAAACGCAGTAATACAACAAACAGACTTAGCTTGAGTAGAGTCAGACTCCCTTCAAGGAGACCGACAACTACTTGAATTGATATTATGAAAAAGAGTGATAAAATACGCCTAAATTTATTAAAATATTGCTAAGAAGTTTTGACTTTCTATTTCTTTGTTATAAATTAAATCCACCCGTACCTTTAAGTTTTTGCCAACAAACTAAGAGACAAACTGACGTATTAATTAAAAAAATACCCAAACATATCCTCGTCTCAGCAAAAAGAAAAATAAAAAAACACCCCAAATTTAGATACAAAAATATTTTCAGTCATAAAATTCCTGTAAAGAGTTAAGTTTCCTCAAATTTTGCCCATCAAACCGTCGAGGTTTCTGCTAGCTTGTTATCGAATAATAAACGTTGAAACACTGTTTTTTATAAATATACTTGTTAACATAGGGGGTGTCGGTTGTTTAGGAGGGGGGGGGGGTAAGAGAAAAACACTCAGATTCGCTGAACCATGGTGGCCCACCACCACTGGAATCATTTTTACGAGGGAAACCGTTGACGTAATGGGCACCCCCTGGTGGAATTTATTTGAATTTATTGTTCCTATTAAAGAGAATCACGACCCAAAAAAAGAGAAAAATCATTTTCAGATCTCTAGTTCTAAACGAGCTAGGTTTCTGTGTACAAAGGGGTCGGATAGTTGTAGGTTAAATTTTGCGGGGTTACAAAAAGGGTTGAAGTTTTTAAGGATGATCCCTTAATTAAATTAGAAATCATTGTCTTTCTGTTTCTTATTTCAATTTAAGGGGTCATTCGTAAAACACTCTTCCAATCACAACTTGTAAACAGTGACCCAGACGAAGTGTCATCAAGAAGTGATATCTAGTTTACGTAGGGAGAAGGTTTTAATTGGCCACATTTCTAGCTTTATCTCCAGTCCAAACGTATAGTAGGTCCGGAGTTAATCCCCGCCTCTAAATTACAAAGACCATCTCATTGGTTCTTGAAAACTCACGACAGCGCGACGCGAATGACGAAAATTACAGTCATATTTTCCGACTGAGGAGAGGCGAAATAGCCCGGCCTACTTTTACGTCCCCCTTGTATTTTAAAAGGGGGACTGGGACTATGGCGCGGCGCGAATACTTAGACATCTTACACCTTCTCCCTAGTAAACTAGACATCCCTACTTGGTGTCATAGAAGTTACATTTTCGACTCAAAATCTTCCACAAAACTCACTGAATTTCGGTTCTAAAACCCTTTTGAATCACCCACGGTATTGGAGAGATTTATGAACATTTTGGGAAGTATGAACTATCCGACACCTTGGCATCAGCCGATGTATTTTTTATCGGGAAATTTATTTTCCATCCTCACTCATTTTTGGCGCCAATTTTACGCGCCTTTTTTAAAGTAATTTACAAAATTATTTCCACGTGAAAAAAGAACTGATTTTGGCGCTCGTGTCTTCGGTTTGTGGTGTTAATTTAATCATTAACTAATGAAATTAACCAAAAAGAATATAGACTATCACCATGTGACCATCCCAAAAGTGTACTTATAAAAAAAATTAAATGGTAGAAATACTGTATGTTTATCTGAATAATACAAACAAAAAAAAAACAATTTTTAAAAAAATAAACAAATTGTGGTGGCTACAAATAAAAAAATAAATAGCCATCAATAATTTAAAAAAGACTTTCTTAAAAGATGAATTTAAAAAAATCCAAGATGGATTCCATGAAATCAAATATTGTACCATAATAGTCAACAAACAATCCCTAATTATTACCCAAGAAAAAATAAATATAACTATAGTTATTAATTGTAAGATAATGATAAAAATAATGTTAATTAATAAAGAAAAAATGTTATTATCAAATTAATAATGAAGCTTAACTGTATTAAATAATTGAATAATGAAAACTTTATAAAAGAATCTAAAAAAAAAGATTATGATTCGTCGAAAATAAATTGTTATTAAAATTGATGTGTTTGTTTTGGTTATTGATTTTTTGCCTGTCAGATACTATTTTGGCCGCCATTTTAAAAGATGGCGGGTTATATTAACGAAATATTAGTAAAATTGGTTGAAACACAAGGGCATCAATCCGTAAGGAAGGTTTATTTACATTTTTGGTAGCCATTTTCAAGATGGCTGCCGATTCTAAAATTCTTACTTGGCGCGTAATAGCAGCATTGCACGTCAGATACTATTCTGGACGCCATTTTAAAAGATGGCGGGATATGGGAACGAAATATTAATGAAATTAGTTGAAACGCAACTGCATCATTCCGTAAAGAAGATTTATTTACATTTTTGGTAGCCATTTTTCAAGATGGCGGCATATTGGGAAATCTTTCTTAATTCGTGCATACTACTTAAGAGTAACGTCCCTACAAATTTTCAACTTCCCAGGTAAAACAGTTTAGACAAGTGTTAATTATCAGTCAGTTTGTTAAAAGTTTTAGGCTAGAAAATCAGTTTCAAAACTAAAAGCTAAATTTGATAAAACAGAATAATACAGAGTATACGCCATTTTAAACCTCATAGAGATAAATAATTTTTGGGAACCTGATTTTGAAGAGATGTATACACAAATTAATCTACGCATAATTAGTGGACATCTCCCCCAAGCTTAAAGTTAATTAATCTAATGATAATAAAGCTTTTAAAACTTCAAAAGAGTGTGTATGAGGGATTTGAGGCCCCGAGCCTTTGAAAATTAAAACTCAAAAGCAGACGGAAGTACAGCCTGAAGGATTTTGAGACGATAATTTCACCGTCAGTCCAATATTTTTCTGGCTGAATTTCAAACACTGCCTAAAGAGACAAAGGCCAAGTCTTAGCTATAAATGATCATTATGGAGGATTATATATCCAGGTTGACTTTGATTAGGGTGCAAACTTGGGTTGAAATTTGGATAATAACTCCTAGGCCTAAGCCTCGCGTTACTTTCCTTTCAAAACAGATCGTCTCAAACTTAATATTCAATGAATGTAACTGTGTTTACAATTGTATAGTTTGGGAAACAATGAAACGAGTTAGGCCTAAAACTTTCCAAGTGCTCTTATATTTAAGGCATTCAATTCACACGAAGATAATAATTCTAGAGACCTACATCTTGAGCTAGTTCGAGAACGACAAGCGAGAATTCAAGTCCTACACTCGGTGGTTAATTTTGAAGGACCATCATCTTCCCTATTTAGTCTGCATTACCAAGCCTTTGACAGTCAGAGCCTCACCAGGCAATCATCGCTTTACCTCGAATCTATGACCTACCTCACTCACTTCATGACAAGCTCCAGTTTGTAACCAGAGATTAACAAACTTATAATGAAACATATCTTATGAGCTTATGGTATTACGTAACTTCAATATTTTTGAAATGATTCAATAAATTCATGTAGCCCGTTTTGATTATAGCACGCTATATATATCTTTGTGAAAATGATCAAAGGAAAGGGTGTTTCTATATCCTCCATAGAGTTCTTTTGATCAAAAGATCTCCATTGATCTATCTTTTCGTCTTTTCTCTTTTACAAATAACACTTCCTGCCTGCCCCAAACCCCAACCCCCAGACTCCGTCCGCATCGCGTAGCATAGCATCGCTCCGCCAATTTTTATGTTCTTATATAAAATGGGGCGAGCTGGCCCCAACTATACAATAACCATCAAAGTCTGGAGTCCTTGGCCCAGTAGACTTGTTATGGTGGTTTATTCCAGGTTTATTAGAAGGCGGAACGTTTCATATACAGAAAGAGAGAAGACTAGAAAAACAATATTGGGGCCCATAAAATGAAAAAGGGCTAGCTATAAGAAGAAAGGTCCGGGGATCGGTCACTTCTTACTTGCCTTTTAAAGAGACTCAATAGAAGGCAGCGGGTTAAAATTATTTGGAAATACGTCAGAGGCACGTGATTGAGTAGAGGCGTGGTTGAAAGAGTGGTGCTTGCTAGCAGAAGGGGATAATGGAAGAAGGGTGACACTCTGTATCCTCTTAATACTTGAGTTATGTAACATGATTCTTCCCTGGCTCACTTCCATTTTTGTTTGCTTTCCCGCTCATCAAACTTAATTTAAGATGGGCATCGCACCGTGCTAAGGTGAATTCTATAACTGTTTGGTATTTACTAAATTCTCAGTAATCAACCTGCACAAACTTTTGATTGTCTTGACGTGGGACAAAAACGCACAAGTGCGTGCATGCGCCTTGGCAAATAGTTAAGCAGCTCTAATAGAGTAATGATGATGGAACTATTTACACGACGTATGTGATTCGGTTGGTTTAGTAACCTTGCTATAATAAATGTAAAGTGATGTTGGGAAGAATCATGTTACAATTACCCCGCCCGCTTTGTGGTAGGTACACTTCTCTCGAAGAAAAGTATTATATACATCTACTGCGACGTATTTCAATAATTTTTGAAAACGGCCGACATTTGCTTCTAGTTTAGTTTTTTCTTCGTTATGTATTTTATGGTTAAAGACAACTTTATCCTTACTTTGAGTAACGAAGAGACTTGGAAGTTCTTGCACCGGTTAAGTGTAAATATGTTAACTTAAGAGAGTACTCAGGAAGCGCAATGAATGAATTAATTCACGCTCTATTGCATATTCAAAGCAAAATTATCTAGTAAATTTCCAAAATTTGTATCTCAGACAGACTGCCGTGTAATAAATATGAATAAAAGAAAGACAAACAATGAATACTTCTTAACTGTCTTCTTCAAAAGAGAAACTTAAATGGACGAGCAACTATTACCACAGCAGGAATGCATACAGCTGATAAGAATCACTGAAGCCCCATATATACCAAGGCCCGAAACGATACGAGTGAGGTGGTTTATCAATTGACTGAGTTTCAAATGTAAGGGGCCATCCGTAAAATACTATGTACAAACATAACTTGAAAACAGTTTCCGGCCTTAGGGAAAAATGGAGATAGAAGTTACATTTTAGACTCAAAAATCGCTCAAAGAACACTGCCCCTTAATTTCCACCACACCTTTCAGAAACACCCTGTATAGATCAAACCCTTCCAAAAAATAAGCAGAATAAAACAATTTCTGCCTTCAAAACTGGAAATAAAACACACTCTTATTGTTTAAGTATCCCTTTCACTATAAAACTGACGCCTTCTCGAGTAGCTCATGGCAGAAAATTGGATAAAATTCAGGAATCGTAGGGCGTACGCAAATGAGGGGTTAGGTTAAGATGAAAAAGAGAGAGAGAGAAAAAAAAACTGCAAACTCAAGTTGAGCGAAAAATCTCGAAAACGACTTGGAAAAGCACGCGTAAGATTTGCCGAAAAGATATAGCTAGCGAGAGAGAGGGAGCAATCAAAAATTTTACTTTCATGAAGCTTAACTCTTACTTATTCCGAGATGGAGAAGGTAACAAAGAGAAGGAGAAGGAGAGAGTAAAAGTTAAAGAGAAACGTTTGGGAAGATGTTTGTTCCATGGAGAAAGCAAAAGCTACAGCGGGAGTGATGCGGTAACCATGGTAACGGGATCGTTTCGCCACGGTTTTATCCGCGAATGGTGGAAGTAAAGCACGAACTTCGTCCCAGAGTTTGTTAACGGATTCATTTTAACATAAATAACATAACCCACTCGTAAGTATGTTAGTTAATTGTATTTACTAACAAAATTCTGAAGTAGATCATATGGCCTTGATATGCTAAATCCTAGCTCTCCTAGTGTCCAGTTTATAAAAATTCATGATGGAGCCTTAAAAGGAGTTAAGTTTATCATAGAAAAACAGATTTTCTATAGAACCTTCCATTAATTACTTGTGCAGAGAAACCAACACGTAGACACTTGAGGCCGCCATCATGGGTACTTTCCCTTGCGCCAACCAAAGAGGCAACGCCAGACGGAGTTCACCTGAGTTCACTACACGCGGAGGGAGGCCATAGCCGACTCGCGCTGCCTCAAGCAGTGCTCCTTAGAACGAGGGAAATAACCCAAGAAGCAACCTCCCCCAGCCGCCTCTGTGGTATTTGCTTATCCTCCTGAAGGCAACTTTACCCCTTCTAAGATTGGGCTCTACTACAATTCGTCATTTAGTATCTCTTCCCAATCAACTTATATAGAAAATCAGAGGACTGAGAGCGTGTCTAAGAGTGATTACTGATTAGCCCCCCTCTGTGAAATCGGTCTGAAACGATCTAGATCACTAAAAAAAGTTCAAAGTTCACTTACGAGAGTAAGTTACTTTTGTTTTCAAATTCATTATGCAGTGATTGGAGCGTTTTTCTGAGTTTCACGTTATGTAAGTCCGTTTGAAAACAGAGTTGATTTTTAGGCTCTAGGGTTCAAGGGTCAATATTTACTCCATTACCACGTGGAAAGACTGATGACGTCATTACCCACTTCGTCTCTCTACAGTATATTGCTTCAAGTTCAGTCAACAGAATAATATACGGAAGTGCATGGGTGTATTGAGATAGTTTCCGCTAAGAAGATAGGATCGTGTATAAAATATAATTTAAAAGTTATCTATAGAAACTTATCTATCTAAAGGTGTTAACTTTAAAATGGATTTTATGTTAATTTCCAAAACTTATCGACGTTCTAAAATAGTTTCCTCGTATCTGTATAATTTAGCTCGGCTTTATCGAATCATGGATATTTTAAATCCCTATAGTGAATGGGAAAAGTGGAAGAGCGTTTTGTTGGTACAAAAAGCACGGTATGAGCATCGCGAGATTAGGGTTCTAATGTATCAAGTCTAATTTTTTCTGGTTTATCAAGGTCATTTGAAAATTTAAAGAGGTCACTGTTTAAGGGGAAGTCAAATGGTCAGACTACCATTTTAATCCCTTTGTATTAGTAAATTAACATCAAAATAATTAATAAAACTTATACCAAAACCTTTCCGTTTTAATTTTAGATAGGCCTTGTCTGGTGTTTAACCACCATGTTGTCTTAAGACGGAACACTAAAGGGTATGTGGACAACAAAGACTTTATATGTGGCTCAAAAAATACGGACTTTGGTGCAGGACTAGTAACTTCAAAGCCCTAGCTAACGTCTTTGCATCCACATACCCAATATATGTTCCTTCTTAACCCTAATCAAACAGACGATGCTACGGGCCCCCTTTCAAAAAGGCTCTGTTACAGGTCGGTTCAATGGGCTAACTGATTATAGATAAGCTTATAGAATCATCGTAAGGATGATCGTGATGGAACCGCAAAAATAAAAACTCCCCACAATGTCTCAAACTTATACTTGAATTTGGAAACGTGCCACTGGTACGAACGTAACGCAAATATGTATCATTTTGTTCTCCCAGACCCTTGGAAAGATGGGCAGTGCACGCTGGCTGGGTACTGGGAAAGAATTTTGATACAAAAAGAAATATAAATCTAACAGCCGCGGGAAATAGGTTACTTCAAAAAAACGCACCAGTGTTTGTTTAGCGGTAGAGTTCCAATTGATCGAGAATATATCCCCCCAAAGCGCCACCGCCATTCAAACCCCTATCGACGATTTCAAAAGACCGTTTGTACAAACGTAAAACGAACCAAGGGTTAAAAGTACAAATTTATTTTATACCCAATATCAAACTGAATCGATTTGAACCGTTTACATTTGGGTGAAGTATCAAGAAGAGTCGATACTAAAGAAAGAGGTTTGAAGTTCTTATTGTTATCGGTAAGAAATAAAGTTGAAACTACGATAGGAAAGCGGTAGAAGAGTCATTTTGCTTCCACTATCACGTATTGGGTTTGCGTTCTATGGTAAGGACCATAAACCATAAGTTTCTCACTATAAGTCTTCGTATAGATAATAAAACCTCGCCATGTTGACATCGGACAACAGGTTAGTTCTTTTCTCTACCGCCAGAGGTCATGTTACCGCTCTCGGAGCGCTCGGAAATATTTTACGTTCTCCATTTGTAAGCCTAGGTCAGCTAGCAATCTGAACTCAGTACGGATCACGTTTTGGCGGGAAAGACAAACTAACGTTAAATCAGCTTGGATATTTCCAGGGAAATCTGAAATTAACGATCTTGGCCCTATCTGTCGGATTTTGAACGCCAATAGAGCAAGCAAAACGCAAGCGAGTAAATGCAATACAGCATTAGACACAAAGGCTTAACCCAAAATCAAAAGGTGACGAAGTTGGCGCGGTTAAGTGTTGAACACATCCTCTGAAAAATTGGAGATAATTCTCGAGACACATCAACCGTAGCCTACCCACAATGCACCGAGGGTTCCATTCAAGATGGCGGGCGCTCTGCTCTAGCAACACGACTTGTTGGGTCTATATACCGTTGCAGACTTACCGTCTTAACTGTCATAACTTTATGCAAGGGCTTATTGATAACATTGAGGCTATGGAGGTTCTGAAGAAAAGAGTATTTTCGATGGTCAGAACGATATTGGCCCTTTGATTTTATTCGTGACTGGTAGCACTGCAGGCAGTTTTATAAAAGTATTAAAGTGGTCGTATCTCCAACACAATAGCTCGACAATGGCCCCCCACCAAAAACCTAGAAGAGTTTTAGTAGTTTGGGGGGAAACACGATATTACTTTGGCTATATATGGCGCATTGTCTTTAAAATGGATTCTAAAACTTCCGTGGCAAACATTTTTAAGGGTACCTTAAGCCGTTATTACTATTTTTAATGTTTCTTAGTCACTTTCAAGATGGAGAATGGAAAAGGCCTACCATCTTTATTGAGAGGTTAAGTTCATCAATTTAGGATCCAGTGTCCAGTAATTTTGCATCAGTGTCCGGCAGTTTCTTATCAATTTGGGATACAGTGTCCAGTTTTGGATAAACGCAAGAGTGTTCAGTCGTTGATCATTTAACCAATGTCCAGTAGTTAGTTTCGCATCAATTTATGATAAAGTGTCCAGTTTTGGATAAACGCAAGAGTGTTCAGTCGTTGATCATTTAACCAATGTCCAGTAGTTAGTTTCGCATCAATTTATGATCCAGTGTCCAGTTTTTGGATCAACGCAAGAGAGTGTTCAATCCTTGATCAATTGACCAATGACCAGTAGTTTCGCATCAATTTATGATCCAGTGTCCAGTTTTTGGGTCAATTCGAGAGAGTGTTACTCAATGTCCAGTCTTTCATAAAATTAACCAATATCCCACGTTCGATCAAATAATTTTCGTAATTGCAGTTCATTAATTTATTATGTGATGAAGCTGATTGCAACTAATTAATTCACTAGTACATTGGTCCTAAATATATATACAGCTTACGAAATTTGTCAATCCGCCCTGAAATTCTTAACAACCCTATAATCGAGTAAAACAAAAGGAATGTTTAAATTTACAGCACGTTAACCGATCCCACCTTTAAATAATAAAGTCTAATAAAGAAAGCTTTACGATGCAAGAATTTTCCTTATCAGTTTTATAGTCCTTTGGGCGATGTATTCAAAAATGAAAAACAAACACTAGTTAGGTGTTAAATTTAGTGAAAACTTTCTCCCACTTTTAATTAAGTTGGCTAGAAACTCGAGAAATACTTGGAAGGGAATGTTTCGGAGCTTGTATAATATTAGTCTCAGCTAAAACTAAAAGAATTTAGTGAAATTAACACGTGTTTAGCATTCTCCAAAACAGAGGGGAAATAAACATTTGAAGACAGAGAAAGTATAGCAAATGGAATTGAAAGATAGCCTCTGACAAGACATTATAAGTTTTAATATGAAGTAGCCGTTTGAAAATCCCAGAAGGCTTTTCACGGTTGACTTGGGCATCATTGAGTACTGCCATCTCTCGGCGGAAATATTTTTACTAGCTCAGTTACGTGTAAATAAAAGTTCTCGTTAATATAACCAGGTGGCGCCTAGAGCTTATGCCCAACCTAAAACCAGGGTACTATGGGTAAATTTTACGTCCATGAATGGGAAAAACCAATACAGTTTGACACTGCAGAACCAATTTTCCCTCCTTTAAGGTATAACTTACCCATAGTACATTAGTTTTTGTTTGGATTTAAGCATTAGACGCCACCTGGTTATAGCAACAATAACTTCTACTAACACGTGACATCCAATGCTATAAAAAAATATCTCCATCAACAGGTGGCTGCATTGACTTAAGCCTAACCACGAAAAGTATTCTGGGATTTTTAAACAGTTACTCTAGACAAAGAATTTGTTAAATTACACGATAAAAGTGCTTCTTGTTTTTTCAGATTTAGTTAACTATTACATCTAGTATATTGGTTTAAATGGGTTGTCCAAAAAATAGTGTCAAGAAAAAGAAACTAAAAGAGAAGTATATTTAAGGAGTCGTCATTCGGAAGCTTAAACTTCTACTCCTCTTTACTTTGTCTTAATTTTCTCTGACACAAATAAGCATGTACAAAAACTATTCAGGCAAAATAAATTATTATTAAGACAATGCTGGTAAAGAATACCTGTATAATGATAATATCTATCGCATCAGTAATCTCCTAGCTAGACAAAAGCCTAGTTCCACTCTCATCTAAGAACTGACTTCTTTGTCCTTACAATAATCTTATTTGAAAGACAATTAGGGCCTAAGTATACATTGAAAAAATAAAAAAATAGTCCCAATAACAATAATAAGGTCATTTATCTAGCGCTGCTTCATCCTACAACAAAATAACAAAAACAAAATCCTTGAGGATGGATTGACAAGACTCAGAAGATAAGAACGAAAAGAAGGAAGAGTTTGAGCTGATCTAAGTTTTTTTCCTTCACCCTTTTGTCCTTTTTACATTCCCTCCTACGATCTGACATCAGTGTCAGTCGGGTTTTACTTTATTTTGATTGTTTAAAGCACTCTAGAGTCTAGAGACTTAGTCTCATACTATAATTCTAACTCTTTATGTACATTGATACTTGACTTAAATGGTTAAGGAAATAGAGACTTTGAGAAAAGTTATGGGGGTAAAATAGAGTTTGACTAGATGTTACCCGCGGCGTCGCTCGCGTGTAATAAGAACTTCCATCAAAATGATATAAAGAATGGGTAGATTTTACTGACGACTAATATTTTTGTAGCACCCTAGGTGCGAAGACACTCGGCGTTGCCCGTCAGCCCGTCGGGATGCACTTTTTATTACTTTCCACGCGGACATTATTCCATAAAGAAGGGTTTTTAAGTTTTTTGGCCGCCATTTAAAAAGATGGAAACAAATCGAACCGAAAAGAACATTCAGCCCGTCTATAGGTTAAAGGAAACCAGTGTACTAAATATTTGTGAAATCGGTTGAAACGCACGGACTTTGTTATGGTTTCAAACAATATGCGCCGAATTTGGTGCGGACTGATAACGTTGAAGCCCCATCTAATGTCTTTGGGTCCATATACCATCTGGAGGTTCAGTTTTAACCCTAAAGAAAGCAGACGATTCAGGGTCATATCGCTAAACGTTTCCGCATCATTTTAGTAAACAAAACAAGAACCATTCAGTATTTAATGTAGAAAATAATGACTTAGTCTCTTAACTATTTTTTCAAAGATCTCTACCACTTAGACACCCAAAAGAAATAAGGATTGCTAAAAAGATAGAAAGGGTTATAGAAGATAGTTTCAGTTATACCTCTGACATACCGAAGCGACACAGAAGTGGGGGGAGGGGACTGTTTCCCAAGGGATCAACCCATTTTTAACTTTATAAAAAACAGAATAGAATGTGTCACCTATAAACTATAAAACCTTCGAATAGGTTAAAGGACTGTATCCATCTGTTATATAATAAATTTTCTTTTAATCTATGTATATTTTTTATATCCAATAGTTAATTCCGAAACTGACACTCCTTTAAAGGGGCACAGAAATGTAGACCTACATTTTCTGTCTGGTGTGTCACTCAAACATCACCAACACCATAAGTTTATAAGATATGTTCCATAAGTATGACACTTCTTATACTTCGTAATGATAGAGATTTACAGCTCGACCTAGTTCCAGAACGACAAGCGACTAATGACTAGACCCAATTTTGCAGTCCATATTCCTATTTAGTCTGTACTAAGCCTGACAGCGCCTCACCAGGCCTCTTCGCTTTACCTCGAATCTATGACCTACCTCATTCACTTCATGACAAACTCCAGTTTGTGACCAGTGAAAAACTTATGGAACATATCTTATGAACTTATGCAACCACTATCTCTTTTCTTGCTCACCTGCCAAGTAAATTTACACCTACTTTAAAACGTTTGTAATTACGACTTCACGAATTAAAATTTGGACTTAAGTTAATTAGGCCCTAATTAAAAAAAAATTATCTAAATATATAATTAAGTTTCTTTCTAGATTTTAACAAATGTTTTCAGGTTCAAGTCCACAGTTTTTAAAATACGTTCCCAATTTAATTTCTTTAAAAGGCATACTATACGCTAATATCTATGGACTGCACACTTACTACACAAAATATGAAACGTACGTGTAAATTGATTTAATTTCCCGCATTCACGTTTAGATATGACTGCATCTTGTATCAAAATTCCGACCACGTCAGCTTTAAAGTGTTTCGTATTCTGGTATGGCCGCGCGCGCGTGTTTCGCGCCAAAATCTAGTTTGGCGGGATGTCGCTCGAGGGAGACGACCCAATTCAAATGTTAATCCATCAAGGCACTCTCTCTGTATATTACGGTGAAAACGCGCCAATTTCGTTTCGCGCCAAAACTCTAGTAGACCAAGCTATGGCTTGCTTGCCTTATGACGGTGTCAATGCCAATTAGGAAACCAATAGATTAAATAAACGGGAGTTGTTAGCAAAATGTCAAACCCGCGGCGCCGAATAATGTTTAGATAGTTCCTTCCTACAGTTTAAATAGGAGTTGCTGACCTTATCTATATATACGAAGCCTATTCAAGAAGTGATATCTAGTTTATTAGGGAGAAGGTATAAGGTATAAGATGCCTTAGTTTTCGCTCGCCATAGTCCCAGTCCCCCTTTCAAAATACAGGGGGGGACGTAAAAGGAGGCCGGGCTATTTCGCAGCCTCTCCTCAGTCGGAAAATATGACTGTAATTTTCGTCATTCGCGTCGCGCTACCGTGAGTTTTCAAGAACCGCAATGAGATGCTGGTTGTAATTTCGAGGCGGGGATTTACTCCGGACCTACTATACGTTTGGACTGGAGATAAAGCTGGAAATGTGGCGAATTTATACCTTCTCCCTAATAAACTAGATATCACTTCTTGGTCTATTTCAATATATACCTCTCTCTCGCTCTCCAATAGAGAGAGAGGCGGGATTTATTGATCATTTCGCGGAGGAAACATGACCGTTTATGTGTAACTAAAGGGTTAAGTTATGGGGAAACTCTATTTGACTAGACTATACCACCGACAGATAGTATGTCAATATTAAGGCGGGGAGATAACTACGCGTATATTTATCGCTCTTTCAGGTGAATTAGGCTTAGGTCTACCACAAGAGATGAATATACATTTCATAGAAGCCAAGTGGGACATATTATTATTCGCTAGTAATATTGCCCATCGTTAAGCCTAACTATAGATTGGGTGGAATGAAAAATAAACAGGTTTAAAACTAGGGTTCACAACAAAGGTGGGTGTGTGTGTGTGATGGATTTATGTTGTAGATATTTTAGGCCTAATTCTCAAAGGATAGGTAGCCAACACCTACGAGAACTATACAGTATAAGTAGGCGGTGTACACGCTTTACACTTGACAGTACTGTCGACAATACGAGAGTGAATAGCCCCTCGATCCAGTGTCGTTTATTGAACTATCAAGTACACGTAATTCAGAAAAGTGTTCTGAGAATAATGACTTAGAAAACCTTCAAGGAAGTTCAATCAGGAGAAGAAAAAACCCAGGATTTCTACTGGAACATTTATGATTCTACTACAGAATCTTTTGTAGCAAAAACCGGGGCTCTTCAGGTGACTTTTATTTGATAAAAACCTAATTTACCCATAAATTAATCAAGCATAAGTCTTCATTAAGCATATAGCACAAACAAAAAATTTACATTACTTTAAACATCTTAGAAAAAATGTTTCTTTTACGCAATGCGAACCCAAACAATGCAGTTCAAATTTTAAAAAACAAGCCAGACAATATTGCCTTAACGTCACAGGAAATTAAGGTAGATATAAAACATACGTTCATCCCCAAATTTCAACGCAATATATAGACCTTTTCGAAGCAAAAAAGGGGGTAGGCAACCCCCAATACCGGGACATACACTCTCATCATACAAAAGACTACAACGCAGGCGCCAAAAGCGAGATGAAGGGCAGAGTTGTACCCTCTTAGTTTCATCGGAAAGGTCTATTATGAACACCTAATATCAAGATCACATTTCCATAAATTCTCGGGGCAGGTCTTACAAAGTTAAGTGAATTTTTCTGGTCCATACCAACAGGGCACGTCATTTTACACCGAATGTTCTATAGTCAATTAGCAACTTATAAGCATAAACTTCTGATAAAGCTAATCTCCATTCGTCGGTAAAAGATGAACGAAACAGTACTTAAGACAGAAATGTCATGTCGGGCGAGTTGAAAAGCAGATCTTGTAAGGAGTCTACACAAGCGAAAGAGGGGATGGCAGCTTCCTGGCGTAGGTTACGTGTCTTAAGGGCACGCATTTAGCGGAGGAAGCCAGGAAGGGTCCGAGCCGTTTGCCTCACACTTAGGAATCAGTAAAGCGTGGCCTCTTTAACGCCTCTTCCCTATATACCGTATACTCCTGCAGTCCCACCCATCTCGCCCCAAATTCTCCTCAGATCTGAAGCTCTAGCTCCGACTTCGGAAATGTGGACTAAAAGTGGTTCCAGCCTCCAGGGTTTGGAATGAACTGGGCCAGAAATAAAGGGGAGACCCCCCCCCCAAATTGAACGAACCCCCCCCCTTGACTGCATGCATGCAACAAACGACACTTTCTGAAAGAAATCATCTAAAATTAAAACTGTTTTTTTTTTTCTTTTCCAAATTTGAGTGAAAATCCGGGATGATTTGCAAGTAATAATTAATAATTATACTTTAAATATAAACGGTTAAACATAATTAAATTTGAAATTAATTATTTTTTCTTGATTGCAATTAATTATAATATTTTACCTTATTTTATTGAAGTAATAAACGTAGTTTCAAAAAATTAAAAAATTTTTTAACAAACTCCCAAATGTAAGCTTTCTCCTAAACTTTAATGTGTTGCGGGTTAAACATTTCTACAGGGGTAGGTAGAAAATACATGGGAAGCTTTACCCCTGAATGCTGTGTTTCCCTCAATGCCCTATTTACGAATTTTAATAAAGAAACTTTTGTTACTTATAACAGTGCCGCATAATTATAATATTTAAAACGGACAACCGGCTTCTGTTTTAAAATGGCACTACGAGGCAGCACTTAACAATCCCCTACCAAAGGTGCGCAAGATCCACTGGGACACTTTCATTGTCCCACACACATTACATGATCTAAAATTCCCATGATTCATAAATATAAAGTTAACTTAATTCCAAAGTAAAAAAAATATGAAATAAGACTGTATATTAAGAAAAATTTTAGTCTAGGGGGAAAATTGAGTGAAAGGAAGCCGAACGTTAGTTTTCATAAATGTTTACATCTTAAGATAAAACAAAAACACCATGTCATCGTTGCATTATATATTCGAAATAAAATTTTAGATGTAAATATATAAATATATTAAACAGACCTGGCCTTAGGGTGAACACTGCTTTCCGCAAGTTATAACAGAAGAAAAAGAAAATCAAGTAAAACTTTCAGCAGACGGTAATAAAAATAAAGTGGTCTGAAACTAAAGCATTTGGGTCAGTTGTTTAAGTTCCCAGACTGAAGCAAAGATGTAATTTCCTCAAAGGGACACTTAAATAAACTAAACATTGATAATAAAGGTAGTTAACGGTTTGTTTAGCTGGAAAATATGTATTTAATTAGTAAAATCTCCTGGTAAAATCTTGATTCTATAAAAAGAAACTAGTCTAAATTTTGAGGTAATATTTTTGGTTCTTGATTTTCATATATATACAGGGTGTTTCTAATAAGTCTGGCATAAATTAAAGGGGATGTTCTTTGGGACATTTTGAGTCGAAAGCGTTGTATAGCATTTTGACGTGCGGGCCACTGTTTTCAAGTCTGCTATTTTTCAAGCATTTTTATTTAAAATAAAAAGTTTAATTTGAAATGTTGTCATTGTCACTATGTGAAGATCTTTTATTGTTTTTAGTATTTTGGTATAGAAGTAAAAAGTATTTGTTTTTGGACATTTAAGTATACCTTCGAAACACGCGGCATAAGAAATTCAATCATAAAAACGGTGAGGAAAAATTTAGAAAAAAAATGAGAATTCTATTTTAATTAAAATCAAGAGGCGATAACAAAAGTTCTATTACTTTTTAGAAAAAATTGACATAATCAAATTTTAATAAAGCAAATGAACTAGTATAAGTTCATAACTGATATTGAGTAAGTGCGAAACTTCAATTTTAAATTACCGTTGTTAAAGTTCTGTTCAAATTCTAATAACAAACCCAACCCACCCAGTTTTGTCAATAAGAATACAAGCTAAATGTATTGTATACCATTGGAGTTTTGTAAGTTACTGGTTTGCAGACAATTCTATTTATTTCAAGTACGAGTACTTCCCAGTGCCATTGGGACTCTCGAGAGTTTTTCCAGATTCCTAACACATCCACGGGGCTCTAATTGGACCACGCATGCGCTTAAAGACCTTAATTTCTCACTAGGCCTTGGTCGAGCGATGAAAAGAACCCAGGAATTCCAGCAACCCGGAATAAAAACCGAATTCCCTTTATGTCATTATACGTTATAAAGAAAAACAGGTTCCTTTCGGAATAATACCCTTTTTTGTACTATTTAAATACTCTTATAAAATGTTCTAAATTCTAATTTACTTCCGGAATATTATGGGGTTTTTTTAGATAGTGTTACGAAGATTCTATATTAGTACTTGAAGTGTTTCTTCTACGAGTTTAAAACTGCTTGAAAAAACATTATCTCTAAGCCTATTTTTTTTTTTCAAACAATCCCCAATCATCTCTAAGCCTATTTTTTTCAAACAATCCCCAATCATCTCTAAGCCTAATTTTCAAACAGTCCCAGAAAAAAATAACTCAGCCTAATTTTCGCTAAGCCTAAATTCAAACAATCCCCAAACATTCCCCTAAAAATCGCTAAGCCTAAATTGAAACAATTTCCAATCATCTCTAAGCTTAAATTCAAACATTCCCCTAACAATTACAAAGCCTAAATTCAAACAATTTCCAATCATCTATAAGCCTAATTTCAAACAATCCCCAAACACAGTTCAAAAATTGATTACTTAATCTTACATCCCCTAGTATTTAACCCCATGAGCACTTAACTAAATAAAAAACCCACCATACACTTGCACGTTTAAAAACTATCCCCATGAAAATAAAAACCACTATGGCTTAAAAAATAACCCTTCAAGAGGTTTTCGATCCATTCACTGAATTTACACAACATAAAAAAGGCCAACCAGTAACCAACCCAACAGACCATCCAACCTTCCAACCTTTTCTTGACTTTGATATATTTACGGGTGGTTATTTTTTAGTCTAATTTTAAATTGGCTTCTTTCTAGAACGCGCCAGAAGAGAGAGAGAGAGAGAGAGAGAGAGAGAGAGAGAGAGAGATGCTCTGGACCTCTTACCCGGAAAGGAAAAGGAACTTTTAACTCAAGAATCCTTGAAATAAGTAAAAAAAAAAAAAAAATCAAGGAAACGAAAATAAAAAAAGGGGGGAACTTTTCTGACAAAGTCGAATCACGCGTACTGGCAAATCGAAAAGTTTGGGCAATCCATCACCGAATCGGTGGTGGTAGTAGCATCCGCGAAGAGAACCGGGAAAGAGGATGCTCCAAAAGGGATGAAGCGGGTCCCGGGTCTAAAAAGCTCCGTCGTATAAAGCCAAGAACCAGGAACCCGGCAGGCCGCGCCAAAAACGAAAAAGGGAAAAGTATAGGTCCCTCAACAAAAAAATAAATAAAATAGAGCAGAATAGACGCGGAAGAGGAAAGCCAGCCAGCTATTGCCGCCAAGGATGCCTGCCTACCGCTCTACGGATGAAAAATAAAAGGCAAAGGAAAGAAAGAAAAAGATTCCGGCGGCATCTTTTAAGCAAGGATAAAAAGAGGTTGGACACGTGGAATTCCTGATGTTACTTGACACGTTTTCTATTATAGTGTTATCCTTAATGAGCACACTCTATCTTAAATTTATCAGAAGTCCACCGACGCTAAACTGTCGCGTTTTATTGTTAATTCCATGGTCTACTAAAGCAGTTGACTGAATCAGGATGAAATGAGGTAAGATGGAGTAGCAATTATGATGGGAGACTTGCAGCACCGAAATTATCCCAGGGTACCCAATTGCGCACGCCCCTACCCTTGGGTAGGCGATTATTAAGTGCTGCAACGTAGCGCTAATGTATTTGTATGAGAACAAGCTTCTATTTTTAAGACATAGGGGGCGTTCTTTACGATTCCGTACTGTACTGTACGACCCTACCTAAACGCTGAGGATGCTGGGAGGGTAACAGAAGCAACGTTATAGGTATGTAGATTACCACTCCATCCCTCTCTCCTTCAAGACCAAATGCCTTTAAAAAAACGTTAAGATATTCCTTAAGCCTTTGCATTTGAATTTTCAAATTTCACGCGCTTTAACAATTGACATAATACCGATAGGATATCACGTGATCATGGAGGTAAGTGTCGCGCCTCTCGCGAGGAGGAAAACATAGAAGAGAGCGTGCGAGTGAAACCTCAAAGAGAGAAATCAGATGAGAGAAGAGAAAAAAGCGCGAATCGGATTTCACGCCCGAGACGAGTTTTGAGAAGCATCCGTGATGCTGATGCTGCCTCGAGTGGAAAAACTACGGCCCGCAATTTTGGACACCCAACCTTCAAATGATACTCGAGTGCAACGCGCTCTATAGCTCTCCAAGAACCACCAGGGTTATTCTGAAAACCTATATCAAGCAGTATCGTTTCAATATAAACCAATTTAAAAGTGATTTTGATCGATTTTAAAATTAAAGTCTACTTTACGATTTCACCTGTAGACGTAATGTGTACGTTCAAACGTTAAAAGACCTGGTTTAAAGGGAAAGTTTGGGTATCATAACATTATACCCTAAAAGAACGGTCTTTTTCTAAATATAAAAGCTTTAGTGGCGTCTGCTATCCCGAACCTATTATCCCTACGGGATTGGTTGGATTCTCACAGGCTGAGAGTGAGAGGTTCGGTTTAGCAGATGCCACTAAATCCATGGCGGCACAGCGCTCCTCGTTTTTAAGACTAAATAAATGCTAATTATTTGGTAATAATTGCATTCATCGACAAGTTTTCTTAATTGCACGTGCAATTCCTGACATGACGTAATGTTGTATTAGGACTGTGATTGGCCACCCTAAACCTTTAGCTGGTATCCTCCTTAAATGTGTCAAGAAGGATTCACGATACCAATTTGAAATATTCAACAAGAAAAACTTCTAACCGCTGGTTATTATTTTTAGATAAAAAGGACTAGGCCTAAACTGTTTAGCTCAAAGAATCAAAAATTTATTGCCTCTTAAATAGACTAAAAAAATCGTCTGCAAGGAAAATTGTCCTTGGCTTAGTATTTGTTGCTTATCAGACAAAACAATAGACTGTTTATAGTTGTTCAGCTTCATTTGTAAACTGAACAGGGCTTGACAAACACTATTGCGTGCAAAAGTACAGCACGCACCATAAAACAACATCTTATCATAAGTATGACACTACCTATACTTCGTAATGCTAGAGACTTACAGCTCGAGCTAGTTCGAGAACGACAAGCAAGGTATGACTACACGTGACTTTGAGGTCCATCTTCCTATGCAGTCTGCATTACTAAGCCTTTGACAACGCCTCACCACCAGACGTCGCTTTACCAGAATCTATGACCTACTTCAGTCACTTCATGACAAGCTCTCACTAACAAGTGACAAACTTATGGAACATATCTTATGAACTTACGTTGTTATGTATTTCGTATTATAACCATTATTATTCAACTCAATATATAATAAATATAAATTATTCATGATAAACTAATATTTAATTGAAAGATGCGAATTGGCAATCATAAAATACGTAAACTTCGTAGACTAACAATCAATTATTATCAATCATAACATTTCAGAACTTGGAAGTCATAAACTCCAAGTATGTTTAGAATTAAGTTCGCTAAGCAACAAACTAAAAATAAAGAAAAAAATTAAATAGCCCTAACCTAAATACAAACACTCGATCAAATATTTCAACTCTGAGTAAAAAACAACACACCTCAAGACTACTCTAGTTATAAGTCTAACCAGGAATACATACAGCTTATTGGAATAATTGTGACCCCTTTATCTCCCATTTTAATTTCTAGGTGGGTTTTGTGGGTATACCGGGCTTGAGAACTTACTATCCCTGTCACGCCTATTAAAATAATTCTGATGGAGTATTTTTAAAGCTGTCGTTTCATTGGTTGGTAGCAACGCGAGAACCTACGCGCAAGGTGCAACGCTTAGAGAGAGGTAGAATTCTTCATACATAATGATTAGTCTATCTCTTCCCACAAAATCCACCCAGATACGTTGAGATATAACCTACACAATTATTCCTATTGCCTGTATGTATTCCTGGTCAAACCCATTTTTCAACCGAAAGAAAAACGCCAATTCATGGCACTTGGGGATTCACAAATCAAAAAAATGAACAGAAATAAATGTGGCCACGATATGGTAAAACCGATAAAGGAAAAAAACGGTTTTCTCCTAAACATATCTTTTCTCTCGAGGAGCTTATCACTCAATTTTCTTGTCTCTCTGTCTGTTAATAACGTTTGGTTTGTTAGTTGCAGGAATATACAGTAGATGGCTCTTAGTATTGTAACCACCACGAATAGGCAATGCATTTCCTCTGTACTTTCCTGCGATTTTCTTCACATAATAAATATTATTTCACACTGCATAAGCTACCCGATGTTGTCGAAGCGTGACTATGCATAAAGAGCCACCCAAAACAACTTCCTCAAAGATTTTTAGAGCAAGCAGCACTATTGGTATAAACTTGAAGGAGAGAGGAATGGAGTGGTAATCCCCATACATAAAACGTTGCATGCAACCAAGTCATAACAGCGTCCTCAGCGTTTAGGTAGGGTCGTACGGTACGGAAACTTAAAGGACGCCCCCCTGTGTCTTAAAAATAGAAGCTAGTTCTCATACAAATACAATGACGCTAGAAGGCAGCACTTAACAACTGCTCAAGGTACACAGGGAGACTTTCATAGTACACCGCACGTCCCCCATCATCAATTCCATTGTCCATCTTACCTCATTTCTCCATGGTATAATTTTTAATGTTTATATCGCTATCTCAAGAATGAACGACCTCTCTTTTGTTAAATGGTTGGTTATCCCCACGAAGACTTAGTCCGTCCCCTTCTCACCAATTTCTATCTGGTATCCAAATGAAAAGAGTTTTCTATATCCATACAAAATCGATAAGCAACAAACGAAGGAGGGAGGGAGGGCCGCGGCTGGAATCTCAACTGGTCCCGATCCTCCTTCGACGAACGTCTAGCAGCAGAACTCTAGTCCGGAAGGAGGCAAGCCCGAGAAAGAACGAATACCGTTTTCATATTTTATATCGGAAATTTCTCCGTACGATGCGCTAGCAATAGCTCAGTAAATTATTAACCTTTTTTTCCTATATTCTCGCTTCTCGCCCACTCTGAAGTCTCAAGGGGACCCACCCCCAATCCATATCGTACCAAGAAGGCCTGCCTTTTTTCGGGCCCCGAGATATTTTAAGTCCCTTAGTAACCAGGAGTTTTGTTGGGGTATTTATATAATAAGTAAAATCCATTAATTTCGTTAGTGCGAACAGAACCTTGACCAAATTGGCCGAGAAGCGACTTTGGTAATGCGTGATTTGCTACTATGAATAATTATACCGATATCAATATGGTATACTACAATACCTATGTGGTGGAGAGTAGTGTGACAGAAAAAGGTAAGTTTATCAACTGCGAACAGTACCTTAACCATAATGGCCGAGAAGCGATTACGGAAAAATGAGAGTTTAACTCTGATAAGTGATTATTATCATTTATGGTCGATTAACTATCATCGGTTTAATTATTTTCATCAAAACCCAATCAGTCCTGCAAACAAACGAATTGTTAAATTTCCACCATTTTGTTCGCTTCTCGGCCTTTAACAGATTAAAGAAAAATATGCGTTTAACAAACAAGTGATTATTATCATTAAAGGCCAACTAACTATCATCGGTTTGATTATATCCATCAAAACCCAATCAACCAGGCTGCAAACGAACGAATTACTAAATTGGACACCATCTTGTTCGCTTCTCGGCCTTCAACCAATTAACCAAAATAAGACGCGTTCGCACTAACACAAAAAATATGAAAAAAATCAAGGCGATGAAAAAACTTAAATATGCGTTTAACTCTAACAAATGATTATTATCATTAAGGGTCGACTAACAATCTTGTCCGCTTCTCGGCCTTTAACCAATTAACCAAAATAAGACGCGTTCGCACTAAGACAAAAAAATTGAAAAATAAATCAAGGGGATGCAAATACTTTGACACCACCATCTTATTTCGCTCCCTATCATGTCTTCCTTTTCCTTTCCTGAATGTAGTAGGTTCCCGTTGAGTTGCCTTCTTTGGCGTTAAGATTGGGCCCCAAAAGAGGACGAAAAGGGGGGTAAAAAGAGAAGTATTTCTGGAAATAGGGGACATCCGTTTCGACGTGCTGAGGACGATACATGGCAACGCTATAGCGACCCCTTTTTTGGGGAGATGATTTTTTCCTACACATATACATTTTTTTTCATCCTAGCCACTTTTCATCCATAATTCTATTTCGGGTGGGTTGAAAAAAGGTACGCCTTTTGATCGATGGAATTTGGTTATATTATACAGTATTTCACACAGAGAAGGCACAGCGTAGCTATATGCTAATGGCACTACGTGTTAGTTCCTTATAGAACTTAATACATTCAAAGTTGGAGCACTTCCATTTCTATATTGGCATGGCAAGGCTTATCCTGAGGCAGGATGGATATATTATAAAGCTATTTAAAGTGAATTTTATTTAGAAATACATCTTCTTCCAATTCCTTTCAGGGTTTTTTATTTTACTTAAGCCTAATTTATAGCGACATCTAATATACAAAAGATAAAAAGATAATGTACTTTTTTTAAAAGTGGTTTAAATAAATTTGATTTGAAAGGTTTTATGTGGGAGTAATAGACAATTTTTAGAAGTGTTTTTTAATGTAATGGACCAGCCTTTAGGCTTAATTGAACTGGGTCATAGTTAGGTTAGGTGGGCGGTTTACAGCTTCTGTCGTCTGCTATTTAAGCTAAGCCTAATTTTCAACAACGCGAACAAGAGTTAGAGTTACTTCTTAAAGGCCGACTTCCAGCGAAAAGGGTTCTAGCATCGAGACTAACAATGAAGCGACCGTGCCGATTTTCGAAGCCCCGCTGGGTCAAAGGTTGGAAGGGTTCTCGCTGACTGAAAGCCGTGCAATGTGGTTCTAGCGAACTGAAGATGAAATTTATTTCCTCTCGAACTTTTGCTTTCTCTATTGTGTATCTTCAGTTCGCTAGAACCACATTGCACGGCTTTCAGTTAGCTAGAACCCTTACATCTTTTACCCCAGCGGGAATTCGAAAATCGGCACGGTCGCTCCATTGTTAGCAGGGAGGAGGGTCTCGATGCTCGGTTTTCAGTTCGTTAGAACGTTTTTCGATGGAAGTCGGCCTTTAAAACTGGTTTTAAAGAAATTTGATTTGAAAGGTTTTATGTAGGAGTAATAGACAATGTTTAGAAGTGTTTTTTTAAGGTAATGGAACTTTAGGCTTAATTAAAAAATGTCCAACTACATACTCTGTCCTTGAACGTCCTTGGGTCTTACATCCATGGGTTCTACTATAAGAATCATATAACATAAGGTCTAAATTTACGAGAACCTAAATGATTTTCCGATCGAAATTACGCAACACACCAAAGTCGGTTCGGTTATCCGTGGACATTGGGTGTTTATAGACCTACGCCTATATGTTATTTCATCAAATGGTAGGTAAAGGGTGCATGGAAGGGTAGATAGACGATAAATTGAATCGGGATGAGCGAACCTCCTGGACCTTGCCTCTTTGGTCTGGAGTACAGTCTACCGGAGCACCATCAAGAAGTGATGTCTAATTTATTAGGGGGAAGGTATAAGATGCCTAAGTATTCACGCGCCATAGTCCCAGTCCCCCTTTCAAAATACAAGGGGGGGACGTAAAAGGAGGTCGGGCTAATTTCGCCTCTCCTCAGTCAGAAAATATGACTGTAATTTTCGTCATTCGCGTCGCGCTGACGTGAGTTTTCAAGAACCAATGAGATGCTGGTTGTAATTTAGAGGCGGGGATTAACTCCGGACCTACTATACGTTTGGACTGAAGATAAAGCTAGAAATGTTACCGAATTTATACCTTCTCCCTAATAAACTAGATATCACTTCTTGGCACTATGAACAGGATATGGGATGAGACCGGTAAAGTAAACAACATTAATAATCCAAACTCGATCTAAGCGTCCGCTAACTTAGCTAAGCCTAAAACCTCCCGCCTCTAACCATGAATCCGACCCTTATATATTAACCAAGGCTGTTCTAATCCGTATTCGCCATGCAATAGTTAATGCAGGCAGAGAGTTAATTAAAGGGTTGTTCTACGACCAGACCAAATTTAAATAGACTGTTTGGTCTGTCTACCGCGGTTTAGAGGACATTTATTTATTTCAACGGAAAAGAAAAACTGTTACTCCAACCTATTCATTAAATCGCTTCTAACAAGATTAAATTAAAATATTTTAAAATGCTATTTGGTATAAATAATGAAAGAATTAGTTATTGAATTTGATTTGACAAACTGCATGATTGAATACTTTAACACTGAGTTCTTATCAAAGTAAGGTTGTGACGAAAGCCATTTTATCAACGTATCAATAGCGGATTCTGTGTGAAAAGGTAGACTAATCATTATATATGACGAATTTTACCTCGCAAATTAATAAATTATTCAATTAAAATTATTATTATTTTATTAATAACCTTGCGAGCGCCTGACCTCACGTTTCTGCCAAGCAATGAAAGTTAGTAAGACGTCACAATTATGAGGCCTGACGCATAGTAAGTTCTCTAGCCCGGCCCACAAAACTCGCATAGAACTTACCAAGGAACATAAAATTCCTAGTAGCTTTTTGTATCCTTGATTTTACTTATAAAACAATTTTATACATCCGTATACTGTTTATAGTTCTTGGATAAAGGAGATAAAATTTCTCATTAGAAAAATAATAATAATTATACCTAAACGCAAATGTACCGAGAGTGTCGTGTATCCGGATTTGTCTCTAAGCCTTTGCCGTGCAATTCGCCAAAATGAGTTGAATTAAAACCTCGAAGAATAAGATAAAAATAACAGAAGGAAAGTATTGGTTCATTCTAGCGGAATTAATCTTTGTATCTTTTCAGTCGTAACAATATAATAGCCCAGATATTCTTAGCTTCCGTAACAATGACAAGTGACATCGTCTATGGGTATATTGTTAAGAGTCCAGACGTTACGTGCCTGGCGACGAGTTGGGGGCAATTAAAACGGATGTTTCTCTTACAGTACAATAATCGGAGAGAAGAGCAAGGAAGAAACTCGAGGGGATGGACACTTATCATACTTTAAAAGTCATTAACAAATTCCGGAAAGATTTCAACAATTTAGCCTAAACTTGGATAGGTGTACGGCCTTAGTCTTCCCAAGTTATTCTGGAAAGGCTTAACACTCAATATTCTGATTACATTATAGGGGGGAATTTTAGTTAATGTCCGACCCCTTGAAGCCGCCAAACCAAGCGCGAGACGATCCTATACATATATTATTATACAACGTTACTTGTCATTAAGAAAAGGTGTATAAGAAGGTCGTTTTTACCTTTCACAGTAGTTACCAGTGTAAGTAAGATTTACAGGGCGTAAAGACAGAATGGACATAGGAAAAGGAAAAGAAAAGGGATTGGCTAAGAAATAATTGAAATGCCGCGAGTGGAACTTTGGGAAGAATGGTTCGAGAAATGGCGGGAAAAACGGATAGGGGGGGAGGGGGTTACGGTCGCGGGTTGTACGGACGTTAACGAAAAAGCCGACGGCAAAAAGACAAAGATCACCAAACTACATTCAACTTCGAGCGAGGATCAGGTTAAGGAGAATCTCGACCGCTTTTATTTTCAACCTATAACGAATTAAAGGGAGTATGAAGTAATCAAATTTGAACGAAGAAATAGCTCGCGGCCCCGCCCCTGTGGTGATTTCTGGTCTTTCGAAATTAAGTTAAGGTTTCATAGCGTAAATAGTTATTATTCTACCTTCCCAAGTTCGGTGCCAAACTCGACGACTTAGATATTCTCCCCTCTAGTAAAATTAATACGGCTCGCCTTTATTTACTGGTCATTGCTAAGAGAAAAAAAACCTTAATTGGAAGCATTTTCTAGTAATTTTCTTTAACAATATATTTCATCACCCCTTTAAAAACTATTCTCTTCAAAGTTTAGATTTCATTTTCAAAAATATGTGAAAAATCCTGGCGGCTTAGTCAAACGTTAAGCCTAATTTTAGGGCGTAGGTTCTTTTTAGCACAAACTTTTAAGTATGTCTTTGCGGATTACCATAAAATCATAACCTTATAATACTATCCATAAGTATGGTTCTGCAGTAGTGGATTATACTATCGGTATTGCTCATATACGAGACAAAATTAAAGAGTCGTCTTCATCAAAAGTTTCAAATCAATCTACTGATTCCTTTCTATGGGTCAATTCCAGCTACAGGTACAGATGACGATTACAATAGGAGATTCATTCTGATTTACTGAAACCTGCCACCAGGTGACGCTCCCTACTCTTTAATAAAGGATAAGTGCTCGTAAGTATACCTAACCCATACCATGGAGGAAGCAGTTTAACTGGAGGCGAAAAGAGAATGTGACATGCTCGTCAAAGTTACCCACCAAGCTTCAGTTTACTTGGGCCTAAGATAGCAGCGCCATCTATCGCATTCCTCACTTTTTAGCCTCATCATCGTATGTGTGAACATTAAAAATAAACATCGCTATTTTGTCCACTATATGCCACCTGAGGAGTAGTCCCACACTAACGCGAAGACCTCTCTGTAATAGGTACAGGCAAGGCTCCCTTATTTTACCTAGGAAGCCTTGGTATAGGGTTTCCGCCTGTAGTCAAGTTGGTTCCTATAAACCCCATACTTATAAAGAGATTAACAGGGCTATGAGATAATTTAAAACACAAAGCAGACATTAAAAAACCTATTAGAGTTCTGTCTGCAAACTTTAAAACCTCGTTGCAACAACGAAAGAAATTGCAATTAAACTTTCTTAATGACACGTGCATTGTGTGGTGTTGGACGGATATATTGTTCCTTTTAATTTATGTGCGAGAATCATTTGGAGCCTGTCATTATCGAATAGCAACTACGATTCAAATGCCTTCCGGGTGAAAAAAGATCAGGCGACGACGCAAGGAACGACAAAAAGAACTTATTGCATTTGCCTCCTTGCTGCCTTATTGCGGAAAATCATTTAATCAGCTTCCAAGGCCCATCTTTGTTCGTACCACCATAAGTTCGTATGATATGTTCCATGATAAGTTTGTCACTGGTAACTTAGAAACTGGAGCTTGTCATGAAGTGAGGGAGGTAGGTCATAGATTATGGTAAAGCGATGATTGCCTGGTGAGGCGCTGTCAAAGGCTTAGTTATGAAGACTAAATAGGAAGAGGCAAAATTAACCACCGAGTGTAAGACTTCAATTCTCACTTATCGTTCTCGAACTAGCTCGAGCTGTAATTCTCTAGCATTAAGAAGTGACTAGTTAATGAGAGCTTGTCATAAAGTGACGTAGGTCATAGATTCTCAAAAAGCGACCCCTGGTGAGGCGTTGTCAAAGGCTTAATGCAGATTAAATAGGAAGATGGAATTCCTGCAAAATTAACCACCCAGTGTAGGACTTCAATTCTCGCTTCCGTCGTTCTCCTCGAACTAGCTCGAGTTGTTAAGTCTCCAATTAAGCATTACGAAGTATAGGAAGTGTCATACTTATGGAAGGAACATATCACTTAAAAACTTATGGTACCACCCTCTCCCGCAATAAGTAAAAATCTACGATCGCAGCAAGCTGGAACGACTGGCTTAGAGTATTGTCAAGTTCCATACGGAATTTAACCTCTGTTTTGACATAGCGTGGTGTGTTACTGTCCCGGCTTGGACGGGGTATTTAACTAAAAGCCAAGGCCTAAGGCGTATTGTTAATTTCGGGTGCTCTAAATGGACTTGGTATTCTGGGCGCTAGTCCAAAATCGAAATGAGGGACACCTATCAATGACAGCTGGCGTACTATCCGAGCCAACGAGCGTCTACAGAAAACAATATCTCGCCACTTACAATTTATTCCTAGATCGAGTTAGGACTTGGTTGCTTTAAAGAATAAGTCTAATGTATTTGGAGTTCAGTTAGTAAGAGTTTAAGTACTTAAAGAAATCTTGCAAGAACTATTATTTTTCACAAAAGATGGATAAGAATAATCTCTATATGTCATTTTCTCGCACGTCATACACTTATGGGCCAAGGCCCAATGAGTAGCCTACAGCCAGCCACAATATAATTTGTGGGCTAGTACAATCAGTCTACGGCCAATTCCATGGCAATGGATTTAACAAGTTGACCTTGAAATTCCAACAAAGAGGGAAAATTGCCGATGAAATGTTTGATTTTCATGAGTCAGGTCCTTTAAGGGCTTCTAGCTGTATCTAACCACTATGGAACTCGGACTTATTGCTTCCGACTGAAATTGAATAAATTTTTACCACTACTAATTACTAACGTCTGGCAATTGCTATAGCCTTGAGGCAAAAAGGGGGACGGGTGTTTTGCTTTGAGAGGTTAAAGGTCGAGATCCAACGAACTGAAAACAGAGCAAAACATCAGGAATCATTGTGTCCTCACATATCCCATGTGACATGGGGAGTGCGAGATCTCCATATGAGCATTGCGAAAATAGTTCTATTCTCCGTTAGTGTTCAGTTAGCCTCGACAGGGATAGATTTAATTTTAGAAGTAGGAATGGAGAACGGCTAGTGTTTACTTCAGTCCGACTCATAGCCCAGTATAGAGCCCTCCCTCCAACACGTAACGAAAAGTTTAAATTATCTTATTGGCTCACTTAAACTACGTTTTGATGACGTTGCTGACGGGGACGTAATTCCTTTTTTATCTCTGTCGCTATGACCCGCCTCTTCTTTCATACTCCCCTCCGTCCCGTGGAAGGGGGTCCGGGACTTTGACGCTCGCCCAGATTACTTACTCTGTTCTCCATTCCTACTTCTAAAATTAAATCAAACCCTGGCCTCGAATGAATCCTAAATCTTTGGATCTCGACCTTTAAGGGTGGCAGGGGGTGTGCAATGCAAGCTCCTAATCTACTATATTATCCGAAATCGTTGCTCAAAGACCATTTGTATTTTGTAGTGGCTATGGAGAGACTATAAGGGAATGAGAGGGAGGACCTAGCAGCATAACCAACAAGGCAAAGCGTGAAAGGAAGCGGGTCCAAGCATTACTTAGTTTTCGTTTAATATATGACAATTGAAAATCGGAAAAGCGGGACATATTCTATACGTTGTTACATGTATCAAAGCAGACAGAGGGTGCAACCAAACGATGTTGATTCTAGCTCTGCTGGCTGGTTTCATTTGGAATCACCCGCGGAGCGAAACTGAAATTTCTATCCTAAAACCCTTTACGCTTTGAGCTATAGCAAAAGATGTAGTAATATGATCAAGAACGAATACAATGTTCTCGTGAATGTAGAAATTTGAACTTAACATTTTATTGTCATAGTATTAAATATAAACGGTCAAATATTAAAATTAAGATCTTTTTAATTCATTATATCAGGGATAGATTTAATTTTAGAAGTAGGAATGGAGAACGGTTAGTATTTACTTCAGTCCGACTCCTAGCCCCTCCCTCCAACACGTAACGAAAAGTTTAAATTATCTTATTGGCTCACTTAAACTACGTTTTGATGACGTTACTGACGGGGACGGCGAAAAATACGTAATTCCTTTTTACCTCTGTCGCTATGACCCGCCTCTTTTTTCATACCCCCCCCCCTCCGTCCCGTGGTAGGGGGTCCGGGACTTTGACGCGCGCCCACATTACTCTGTTCTCCATTCCTACAACTAAAATTAAATCTATCCCTGTTATAATGTTATGTTACCTGAACTGTTATTAAAAAAATATTACTACAATTTCTATACTCTTTCTTAGAAGTTCTGAAGGATCTTTCATAAACTTCAGTAATTAAAGTTTAGTTTTGGTATTCTTGGAATAATTGAGTAAATTCGTAAAAGAGATATAATACTCCGAACGGGCGGAACGTTAAATTTAGATTTTCAATGTACTTAATCACAAGTTTCCCTTAGCTCGACTAGCTTTTGTCTCGCTTAATTAGGTAAGGAAAATCGCCTATTTCGCTTATTTAGGACATACAAGACACTCGTACGTGCATGCCTACCTTAGTATAATCTTAAGCAGTTTTCAAACATTAATTCTGCTAAAACTAACGTTAGATAACCCAATAGGAGAGTAGGTGATAAAGTACACCTTTTAGGAAAGTGACCAACAATTTCACAAAGCCTAACTTATGATCTTTCGCTTCAATTTAAAGAATTCTTCGAGAATTTGTTTATTTAAATGAGACAGGGATGAATAACTGGTAAACATTACTTAATCCGTCTGACTCTTAATTAATCCAATGAATAGGTGCACCCCTTAACGTGTAAAGATATCTTTTGAATTGAGTGTGAAAGGAAAATCAAGTGATTTTTAATCCAATCATCTGCATAGTGAAACATGCAGGAAATATCTCACAACGATTTTAAAATTTAAATTAGTTCGAAATTTCGTAGATAATTTGTAATAAGCACCTGGGACCAATCGCGTAACGCCCTGCCTTCTTGTCAACAAAATTCACGTGACACGCTCTATGCCTATATCTCGCGCCACGATTATGACATCGCGCGGATTTTTTTTTATCAAATTTCGCGCTAAAATTCATTCGAGATTTCATAGAAATTAGCACCTCTGACCAATCGCGTAACGCCCTGTCTTCTTGTCAACAAAATTCACGTGGCACGTTTATATCTCTCGCCATTGTTGTCACGTCACACGATATTTTTTTATCAAATTTCGCGCTAAATTTCATTCGACATTGAGCAACGTGCCACGGGAATTTTGTTAACAAGAAGGCAGGGCGTTACGCCATTGGTCGGAGGTGCAAGTAACAAATTATCTATGAAATCTATAAAAACTAATTTTAATTTTAAAATAATTCGGAGATATATTTCCTGGATGTTTCACTAAATGCAGATTGGTCTTATAATTAGTAGAAGAATCGATTAAAAAAAATCACTTGATTTTCCACTTCACCCTCACTTTAAGAAGCGCCCTGCAGAAAACAACATTTAACTCTGGCTCGTGCCTAAGAAGTTACACCATATTCTCGACTGGCAAATATTATCCTTAATTCCTTCCCATTTCGAATCTACCTAATGCTTGACATTATTTGTTGTTATTATTACAGCATAATTATTTATCAGCTCGCCAATAATACACCTATTCGCAGAAAAGGATAGAGAAAATTTTAACCGTTAGAGGGCGCAAGTAATAGAAAATTGTCATATTCCCTTCGAAAATGAAAATATCATATTTTCCAGAACACTCCTATTTGTGACTCTGCTACATCTGTAGATGAAATATTTATCAAGAACGTATTAACGACCCGAGAACGTTAAAAGAAAAAAGAATTTGGCTATAGTGAGCACCGTGATCTATGGTTTTCTTCCCCCCCTGTTGCATCGTCGCCATATTGGTAAGTATACAGGGTGTTTCTGATAACAATTCATGCAAAACGTACGATGCCCATATCTCCGTAACTAAATTTTGTAGGTCACATGTTCATTGACACTTAAACTCAGTTTGACCCTAAGAACACACCCCTAAATATACGGCAGACCAATCAGAAACACCCTGTATAACAATCCAGTGCTAGAAGAACGAGCTCAAAGAATCATGGCTATCACACGTTCTCAGGTTCAATATGGGTTAATTTCCATTATCTAATTAGATATGTCTCTCCGAGAGTCCGAGTGAACAAAATGTTTCAAAGATACGATGAGAGGTCGTTGGAAATTTATTAATTTCTGGGATTCCCGGAGGCGTTTCCCGGACATCAATTAACGTCCCTTACAGATGAGATAATTAGTAATTAGATTTCGCAATTTTGGACAATTTTAAATTTTGGTTCATTACATACACGCTAGTTAGTTCCAGATCTGAATTTGTTTCAAATAAAAATAAATTCACCACTAATGTCACGTGTCCGAAAAGGGGAAAGGGTACCTGTCATGTCCGAGGCAGGTTGAAATGATTTTCAGAAATATATTCATAAGTTAATTATGTTCATAAGTCTGCAGTAATACGTACAGAATCTTAGGTAAAAGTATTTAGAGCAGAACGCCATCTATAGGATTTTAAAAACGGTGTTGCAATCAGGGAATAAAAAATATCAGTTTTGAGAATTGTCACCCATAATTCCTCGCGAGACAATTATAATTATGTTGATTATTTATTTCTCGTCTTTTTTCCCCCGAAAGGTAGCGTTCCCGTCAACAGCATTTAAATGATTAAGGTTAATTCTATGCTGAACAGTGTATAACTTTGAAACTCGTTATTGAGAAGCGTCCGACCTCTCTAAAACAACTTATTTTCTCTGTTAAAGTTTAATTTAAAATTTAATCTTAGTCTATGTCTATATAATTAGTTAAATATTTCTAGAATATTTCTCACTCAGTAGAGATTTAGTCAAAAAAAATAAGTTCGAAGTTGGGACTTTCAGAATTAATTAAGCAAAATGATTAAAAATTTAATTATCAAAACATGTGCCAACATCAAAGAAATTAACCGATATTTTTCATACCAATTTCAAAGTTTATATGATATGATGAAGAGCAAATTAAAAATGGAGAAGATGGTAAATCCAAAAGAATCCCTTGCTAAGTCAAGGGATTCGGTGCACATCAAAAGACACTGAATTAAAAATAACAAACCAGAGAGGACTTAGGAACTCTTTATCTACCTACTCTTGCTATTAATAAGGGTCAAAAACAATATATTGCTAAAACCGTTTCCAGACAGGAATTTAAATAATTCATTAACGTAATATTTAATTTCCGATGCGTAGAAAGAGTCCCGGAATCCCCAAGATCGCGGGGAAAAAAGTGAAATATAGACGAAAATAGGCTTAACGATAGAGCAAATACGAATTAGGCCTTGCACATTGAAACGTATGAGCCCCTAGGCAACTGCATACGTAAATAGAACAACTACAGAGATAGATTTAACTTTATAAAGTCGGTGACGTGAGTAATATTTTTATTATGCCAAAAAAGAGTTTAAGAATTTATCGTCAATTTTATGGCTTACCCTAACCTTCAAAAGTTAAGCCTAGTACACTTTTTTAGACCAAAAAAGCTTAGGAAACTTTTAAAATCCGAATATAACGTCAATTTAAAAGGATACTCTAACCCTTCAACGCTAAGCCTAACTCGAAAACAATTCGCGTATCATTTTCAGCCAAGGCTTAACTTTGTTTTTGCAGTTCCGGGCGGGCAGCTTAAAAGACTAATTAGCTTGACCAAAGGGGAGAGAGAAAGAGTTAGGTGGGGTAGGCGTGGCTTAGGATTTTGACGCGTTCATTACACGGTTAAACAAATTCCAATAATACCTTCCCGTTAACAAAAGCGTGGTCCTCAAAAAGAGGACCCAAATTCCTAAGCCTTGGACAGCGAGGTTTTTAGTTTTATTCAGGCATTTTTGGCGCGAGAATGAGCACCGTTAAGCGTACTACAGCGTCACCTAGAGTGAAATTACGTGTACATGTTTTAAGGATACTATATGTGTACTAGCATTTAAACTACATCAACCCTATTTTCGGGGGGGGGGGACTAGGTTGGGGGAGTGACTTGCAATTTACTTAATTAAAAAACCACCGTCCCCAGGTCTAATGAGTTTAGGGGTTAGCTAGTATGTGTCGTACACTAAATTGATTATGTTAGAGTATGTACCCGTCCGTATAATGTGACATTTTTAAAGTACCTTATATATTGTATTTGTTTTCGTGGGTTATTAGAACCTTTTAGTAACTAGATTATAAAATTATTGCAACCCCAAAGTCGTTGGATTTTAGAGTGCTAATTAATTTTTCAAATGTGTAATTTTAAAAATGGCTAATGTGAATGTAGTTTCAATTAATACACATAAAACGTCTGTGGAATTGAAATAATTTTCATGGAATTTAAACTATTTTCACAAATGTTAATGAACACTTTTCACGATTTTTCATGCGATTTAAATCTATTTTCATGGAATTTAAGTCATTTTTCACGTATTTTCATGGAATTTAAGTCGTTTTTGAGAAAAATTTTCATATAATTTTCTGGAATTTAAATATAACAATAATTATTTTTAATGGAATTAAGGAATGAATTTAAAAATTTCATCATCAAATCATATTAAAAAACCTAAGTTTGTGAAACGAAACATCATCGAACTTAACTTTTAATTAAATCTATTAGTTAATTAGTTTTATCGAAACATAAAACTGTCAAACATAAACCCAAAAATCATTTTATATTTTCTCAAGGACATCCACAGGCAAAGACAAATTTAAATTTTATCTCGAAATTCTTATAGAAAATAAAATAAAATAAAATAAATTTAGCTAAATTTTTAAAACTTGAAGTTTCAATCTAAAATAAAACGGGGTAATTAAAATTTAGATTGTTTTCCAGATTAATGAATTCAAATCGATAATGGGGTTGAAGGTTGAACTCAAAAAAGACGTCGGATTTCTTATTGGGTTGTTTGTAAGAAAAAAAGGAAAAATTCTGGGAGAAAAAACGGGCGAAATTTGAAACAAGCTTTCTTGAAATAATTTGACAATTGTAAATTTGAAACCTTTCTTTTTTAAAAAAAAGGCGCTAAAACATTTTTTTTATTTATTTTCAACAAAAGCCCCAATATACTCTCAAGCTTGATGACAGGTGATAACGGTAACGACGTATAGAGTGGAAGATTATTTTAGGGAGAGAGAGGAGGGAAAGGGTCTTTCCCGCGGGGAGTAATGAGGTGAAAACATCCTCGTAGGGGATTTCAAAGCAATACGGTAAGAATTCAGACTGAACAGAATGGAACAGAAGACAGAAGGAAAATAGAAAAGTACCTTTACGAACGTATATTATCATTCTTAGAAAATTGGCGAAGCGAAAATCTCTGTTCGAAATGGGAATAAGTATTGCAAGAGTTTTAAGCCTTATTTGCGTGTAAAAGACTAATGGATTTTATTTTCAGATGTAGATTAATTTTAGAAGTAAATTGAATTATTTGCACTGTATTATACCAAGAAGCGATATCTAGTTTATTAGGGAGAAGGTATAAATTCCCCAAATCTCCAGCTTTATCTCCAGTCCAAACGTATTGTAGGTCTGGAGTTAATCCCCGCCTCGAAATTACAACCAGCATCTCACTGGTTCTTGAAAACTCACGTCAGCGCTGCGACGCGAGTGACGAAAATTACGTGTTTTTCGACTGAGGAGAGGCGAAATAGCCCGGCCTCCTTTTACGTCCCCCCTTGTATTTTGAAAGGGGGACTGGGACTATGGCGCGCGAATACTTAGGCATCTTACACCTTCTGCCTAGTGAACTAGATATCACTTCTTGATTATATCTTCAGTTCATAAGATACGTTCCATAAGTATAACACTGCGTATACTTCGTATACTTCGTAATGCTAGAGACTTACAGCTCGAGCTAGTTCGAGAACGAACAAGGGAGAATTGACTACACTCGGTTAATTTTGGAGTCCATCTTCCTATTTAGTCTGCAGACTGCATTACTAAGCCTTTGACAGCGCCTCACCAGGCGTCGCTTCACATCGAATCTATGACCTACCTCCCTCATTTCATGACAAGCTCTCAGAAACCAGTGACAAACTTTTGGCGTTTTTAAAATTTCCCTATTTAGTTAAGACTTGGCTTTCAAGTTTAAATTTCCCATAACAAAATTGTCCAAGATAAGCCTAATTTGAAGTGGAATGAATTTAAAAGCACCCGTGAATTGATTTTCTCGCGCCAAAATTGAAAGATATGACGACGGTTAGAGATTAGGTGTTTTCGTAGACGGTTGTCGATCAATTATTTTCACTCTCTCTTATATCACTTTGAATTGATATTATCACTCTTGAAAGTCAATTTAAATATACTTTATCAATTTCCTTGGAAGATATTCGCGTATCCCCGAGATGCGCGCAATAAATTACATCACATCGAGGGGAGGATCACTTAATAGTTTTTAATGCTATTTAAATACGATATGTAGATAGAATCTTGATTAGAATAGGTTTAGTTCCGATTAAATTGTTTAGAATGTTTTGATTGAATAAATCATGTTTGGAATCTTTTAATTCAGATTAAAACAAATCATGTTTAGAATTAACTAAATTCAGATTAAAACAAATCATGTTTAGAATTAACTAAATTAAGATTAAAACAAATCATGTTTAGAATTAACTAAATTAAGATTAAAACAAATCATGTTTAGAATTAACTAAATTAAGATTAAAACAAATCATGTTTAGAATTAACTAAATTAAGATTAAAACAAATCATGTTTAGAATTAACTAAATTAAGATTAAAACAAATCATGTTTAGAATTAACTAAATTAAGATTAAAACAAATCATGTTTAGAATTTACTAAATTAAGATTAAAACAAATCATGTTTAGAATTAACTAAATTAAGATTAAAACAAATCATGTTTAGAATTAACTAAATTAAGATTAAAACAAATCATGTTTAGAATTAACTAAACTAAGATCAAAAAAACCATGTTTAGAATTAACGAAATTAAAATTGAAACAAATCGCGTTTAGAATGCCCTAAATTAAGATTAAAATAAATCATGTTTAGATAATTAATTAAACTGCGATTGAATGCCTTAATGAAAATAACACATGTTTAATAATTTAATAGTAACATTAATAATACGCCATAACAACAAGTGATCAACTCCTCTTACATCAAAACCGTATCAATTAAATTATCGCACTCATTACAATCGTCAAACCGCCTTAACCCAATTAACTTTAATCTAAACTCGAAAGAAACACAAGTTTAATCCTGATAAAAAGAATACCGCAATATCTAAACTACTTTTTCAAACAAAATTAATTTTAATCTAAACTAAACTTTCCACCAAATTGCCGGTTTTATAAAAAAGAACGACTTACCCGAAAAGTTGTATGAGAATCGCTCTGTAATTTAATTATTTCCCACAAAAATATTAAGCCGCTATGAAATCAAACGCGTTATCCTTTCAAAGTAACAATATTTAAAGAAAGTTTTTCAACTAGGTAAAATACCTATATATATATATTTAATGGTTCTTCTGTAAAGGTCACGTGGTGTAAATATGGAATAATAATTTGTCGCGGCTTTGTTCGTTCGTGTCTAAGACTTTGCCACTAAAAAAGGGGGCCACGTTTAATATATATTAATTAGCAATCTAGGTTAGTAGTTTTAACATTTTAGCGTATGTTTACGCAAGTCTAGGAATTTCTCACAAATCCCCCTTCGAAAATTTTCCCAAAAGTGAAAGTGGATTCGTATATACGCCTGTCAAAGACAAGTATAAGGCCAAGTACTATAAGCTAGGTGAGTAAGTATATGCAAATTAACATACAAAGTGATACTAAAATGATATTGAAGTTAAGTTTCATCTCAGGTTTCATTATAATAAATGTATTTGAAAAATATGATATTAAATGTAACCAGGCACCAGGGATAGATTTAATTTTAGAAGTAGGAATGGAGAACAGAGTAATCTGGGCGTGCGTCAAAGTCCCGGACCCCTTCCCGGGATGGGATGGGGGGGGGGTATGAAAGAAGAGGCGGGTCATAGCGACAGAGGTAAAAAGGAATTACGTATTTTTCGCCGGCCCCGTCGACAACGTCATAAAAACGTAGTTTAAGTGAGCCAATAAGATAATTTAATCTTTTCGTTACGTGTTGGAGGGTGGCGCTCTTAACTGGGCTATGAATCGGACTGAAATAAATACTAACCGTTCTCCATTCCTGCTTCTAAAATTACATCTATCCCTGATTGAAGCCAAGTTAAGAGGCAGTTTAATTGTAAGATAATTGGGAAACATCGTTAGCAACAGACTCTGTTAATTTGTTCGTTTGATATCAAAGTATGTGGTCATAGGAAATATAAGAAATAAGATTAGGTTTTCCATTACATATTCCTTTCACAATTAATTTAAAATAAAAAAAAATGCATAAATTATGAAATCAAAATCTGTCATAAGTAATTTAACTATAAGATTAAATTCTAGTTCAAGTTCAATTGATAATATTAAATTACGGTTGATCATATTGGGGTCAAAGTTAACAACAAGATACGCGCGTTATATTTCTTACTTAAAAAAAGAGACCCAATTTCATAAAGGTTAATTGTTGGTAAAGATTAAAGTAATACATGACGAAGGAACCACAAAAGAAAAAACGCCTGTTTTTCACTTTCTGGAAAATTATAATTTACCAATATCCGGAGTTTGAAATATTTTCGAAGAAAACTCATTTCATTTTTCCCCAACTCAGACTGCAAAAAAAAAATGGGCCACCTAAAATACACCGCTTAAATTCAGAACAAGTATTACGATGAAAGATGAAATTGTTATTGTTTATTATTATATAAGCGTGTTATTTTTTATTATATAAGTTTGTTTTTTTTTATTATTATATAACTGTGTTACTTTTTATTATTATATAACCGTATTTATTTCCAAATATAAATTATTACGTCAGAATTATTGGGTATACTAATTTAATATTGACAGGTTTTGATCACTTGAGATATTTGATTGATTATTCAATTACGTTTCAGGAACTAGTTTGATTCGCGCTTCAAGGATATTGAGGTATAAAGTTGTAGTAAATGATTCTAGAGTACTTTAGCTGGTTATTCTAGAGGGCCGGTAGGCCCTTCTAGATAAGATCCCACACCCTCCCGTAATGTTAAATGAAAATTCACAGATTTTCGCCGATTCTCCCATAGGAATAACATGGGGTTTTTGGTGCTCCTGTACATCGAATCATTTAAAAACTAAAGCGAAGTTACGTTTCGGAATACTTTCAAATTAACAAGTAACTATTCAAGGTGTGCCTTTTTCAAGTTTCATCAAAATTAATTAAGTCTAAGTATGTTAATTTAATTAAAAATGTAAGTACCTCAAAAGATTATTCTACAGCAGACGACGCTAATTGTTCATTACTCTACAGTAGACGACGCTAATTTGCCCTTTCACCGCCTTGAAACTTTAACTTGATATTTTTCAATAAATATAACACTATATTTATTAAAAATTTCTTTGGTGGGTCTATTTTTCGTTTAATTATGTGTCTCGGTTGAAATTATATACTTAAGATACCTTTTTAATTTATATTTTAGATGTTAGTTTCGACCAAGGCTTAAGTTGCCTTACTTAGGCCATGGATTTATAATAGAAGCTTACGCTTCATGGATATTTCACTGCAGCCTTCAGTAAGGCATAAGGATAGATGGATCAGTGTTGGAAATAAGGATTTTTTTTAAACTGGACCTGTGGCCTAGGTATTTTTATTAAAACAACTGGCCACGGTGCCACTCACTGTAAACGTACAAGGGCAGTGAACGCAATGTCATGGATAATTGTAATCGTAGAGTGGACTGTACAAGATACGGATTTGATAGTTTAAAAATCGTGGCAGGATGTTGGTTTTGAAGTTGACTATTAAGCTCGGGTTCTAAAACGAATTGTGAGCCGTATCTTATAAGAATTTGTAGAAGTGTAGAACCATTTTTAACCTCGTCCTAGAAGTGAAAAATTTCGCATTTCAGGCAAAAAATTGTTTTATAATAGATTAATACAAATGCAGACTGAAGGAACAGATATTATATAAAAAAGGACTTGGTTTGCCCAAGCCTGAAAAACAAAACGATAAGAGTTTTTTCCAGTTGACTGAAGCGCGGATATTTTATTTTTCTATATAATTTTAAAGACAATCCGTATTTTACTACTCTTTAGAATTTAATTCAATATCCTGATTTTACTGGTAATGGATTTATTTCCTATAAATTATTTGAAATAAAAAATTACTTATCTCAGATTTTTCAACAATTCCATTTTCGTAAAATTTTATCCTGAAAAATCTGAGATAAGTAATTTTTTATTTCAATTAATTTATAGGAAATAAATCCATTACCAGTAAAATCAGGAGATTGAATTAAATTCTAATGAGTAGTAAACTACGGATTGTCTTTAAAATTATATAGAAAAATAAAATATCCGCGCTTCAGTCAACTGGAAAAAACTCTTATCGTTTTGTTTTTCAGGCTTGGGCAAACCAAGTCCTTTTTTATATAATAAATATGGAGCTAAAATTAAAATCTTTATCTATATAAGTCGTGGAGTGGTGGGCGAAAAACTCAAAATAAGGCTGTAGTACTACCAAGAGAGAATAGAAGAGAGTATAATACTTGGTCAAATTTTACTTTAGCCCTGTTTTCTAGCTCGTTCGAGTGTCGTCCTGTTTTCATCCCCTCCCCCCTAAAACGTCAAGTAGCCAATCAGGAAGCTAAGCTAAGCTAGAGGTTAGATAATGAGTTTTTGGAAAGTAGCGCTGCTCAAGGGATTCTAGGAGAGCTCCTAGTCTGCCGCCAGTTTTCTTGAAAGAGAGAGGGATGGAGTGCATGGTAACCCCCCCCCCCATACCTATAACGTTGCTACGGCACCGAAGTCCTCCCAGCAGCCTCAGCGTTAAGGTAGGCTTGTACAGTACATAATCGTAAAGGACGCCCCCTATGTCTTAAAAATAGAAGCTTTTTCTCATACAAATACAATGGCGCTACGCGGCAGCACTTAACCGAAAGGTAGGGCCGTGCGCAAGGTACACCGGAAGATTTTCAGTGCTGCAGGTCGACCATCATAATTTCTGCTCCATCTCTTATCATTTCTCCCTGCTGATTTGCGGGAACTATTTTTCTATCTCTAAAAGTTGTGATGAGGCTATCCTGGGAGGGGGCCAGTAGAAATCTAACCCTCAAACTCTTCTATTTACTCTTGGTACAACCAAGTATAAAACATATCTTTGAAACTTATTTTGATGATGATATCTAGACTTCAGTGTAATGGAGACATTTTGACAAACGGGGACATTGATAAGAAAGACATTATTCAAGCCCATCTAACGTTTCTATTCAAAAATAGATAAGCAGACAAGGCCACCACTTTCTAATAATTTGCATATTTCGTTAGATTACGGGAAACAAAACCTTATTTCCATTTCACGCGGCATTCTCAGCGTGAGCTCGAGCGCCAGATAAATTAAAAGCTTTCAGAAAGCAAAGAGCATAACCAGGAGGCCTAAGTTAAATAGTTTCATCCGCACCGAGGCCCGTATTAAGTTGGCAGAAACCTTAACTTTAACTTTAACTTAACAATTTTAATATAAGTGCTTGTACCATAAACTATTATACTCTCCATAAGAATGGATCTAAAGACTATTTACAACAAGTATTCTCTATAAAATGATGGAAATGCGTCACCTGGCGGTGGATTTACTGGAAACAGAGGTCTCCTGGCCCTAATCCGACTCGAGTAAGGCAAGAAAACATTGTAGGCCGCCTTTATTCTATTCCGGTTTGGTAGAGGAAACTTTAATGAAGATGGCGCTGCAGTCTTTCACTTTTCCCCGCATGGAAAATGCCATACGGTAGACCCATACTTATGAATTATATGGTTATGAATGATTGTAACCGAATAGCTTGAGTCTCGATAACTAGAACAACTTTGGCTTCCTGGTTACTGTAGTGACGTAATCTACACTCTCTTTGTCTAAACACTTTATAGATTTAAATACAAATAAGTTATGAGCCGCACTTTGCCATTTAATTTCGCCATAGATAACCGCGCTTATGTTTGGGAAGATGTTCCAATTTATGGAATAACAATTTCGGAGTGGAATTCAACTTCATTTGAACTTGAAAACGTATCAACCAACCCAAAATGGATCAGGATAGCGCATTTTCAGCTTACGTACCATCGGTTATTGGACTTTCTTTAGTGGCAGTTGCCGTGACACTATGGTCAACCAAAAATCAAACCCACAAGAAACCGGCTTTACCACCCGGTCCGAAAGGGTTACCCTTACTGGGATACAGACCTTTCATGTCAAAGGAACCTTACAAGAAGTTTATCGAATTGTCCAAGCAATACAATTCGCCCGTTATAAGGTATGTTGCTTTTAACCACTAATCTATGGTTTATTTAGTAAAAAAATAAGACGTTTTTGTCTACTGGTTTTTTAAGTAAATTTTAGAAACATAGTGTAGTTGTGGGGGGTCTTACGTATGTGTGTGTTAGTCTTTTTTCCGAGCCGTAAGGGGTGGGCGAAAGGCCTGTTGGGGGCGCATTGAGTTAAACTATTCCCCCTCAAATATTTGCTGTTCTTTTATTCACGACTTAAGGGTGCAAAATTGCTTAATCCGGACCAGGATAAAAAATATACCCTAAACTAAAAATTACACCCAAGAGTCAGGTCACCCCTTATATACTGCGCCCGATTTCTCTTAGGTGCTGAGGTAAAGGAAGGGGCCATATAAAGTTAAAAAAGTATCTAATGATGTACACTTAAAGATGATTATTCACTTATGATATTAATAAAATTCAAATTCATAAGTGCTCTGTTCTTAGTGATGACGCGGTAGCTATAATCCATTACCATTATGAGTTGGTATTTATTTATAGAGTTAGTCTAACACACGTTTTTAAGAAACAATATTACGTAATCGCAATTAATATTTTGTTTTAAATTCATTTTTCTCTCATTAGTTTGTACTTGGGCAACCGGTTCACGGTTATATTAAACGATTTCCAGTCATTGAAAGAAGCCATGTTTCAAGACGCCTGTTTAGGTCGACCTAACGGAACGGCTTTTGTACTTTCAGATAAAGCCATTAGTAAGTCTAGCGCCATTACAATATATTTCAACAAATAAATAAAAATATATTTGGAGAAACTAGGGAAATTGCATACGTGTCTATACATAGTTTTCAGACTAGAAGGAATGATACCATTTACACCAGGAGACCCAGCTACTTGGCGCAGTCAAAGCAAAGAGGAGTGAGAGAGAAGGAGATGCAAACGCGCTTTATAAAACCTGCTGAAAAATGGGAAAATATGAGGGGGAGGTAAAAACCGTTTTCTGTTTCGCGCATGGGGGGATAGACCTCGTCTTGTTTCTTTCATCCCCTTCGTCAACTAGGCGAGAGAAAGCTGCGCTCAGGCGCCGCGGCGTACCGTAGATTTACCCCCGTTTTTCACGCATGGACCTCAGCTGCCTATACTGAATGATTCTCTCTCCGTCACTCTCTTTCCTCTTTGATGATCAAAATGCAGTACAAAGTTGTCTGACCTCCTGGTGTAAATAGTATCAATCCTCCATGCTTGAAACCGATGTATACAGAGAAGGGTAAATTTCTCAATACATTTTTCCACGCCAGTTGTAATTCGATTAAATTTCTTGGCGAAACTCAAAACTCAATTTTTCAAGCGTGAAACTGAATCAGCGGAATTATAATGAATCTCATGTCTAGAGTCAAATTTGCTTGTAATTTTGCACCCGAGGGAAAGCTACAGAGTATTTATTCCTAATACTATAACCACATAAAGAAAGAAGTAGTCCGTCTATTCTAAAATTGAAATACGATTAGTTTCTCTCGACATCGGAGTTGACTACCCGCAACAAAGGAATGGATATTTTAATAGACTTTTATGACGTTAGGAAAGCTAAGATCTAATTCCAAAAGAATTTATTTGTTTTCAGTTTCATTTGGGGAAAATCTCAATTGCATTTTTGAGCTCGTATAACCGTTATGCGATTTAACTTGGTTTTAGTAATTAATAAAAGTAAGAGTAGCATTATAAACTATACCTAGGTATTTTCAGGGGAATATTTGGCTCAATTATTACGAGCTTGCAATTAAAATAAAGTTGAGTAATAAATCCAACTCCCAACTGTCGTATAATCACCCAAATTTTGCGCCGAGACAAATTAGAACCGATCATAAAAATTTTACCTATTTACTTATATATTATCAGAAGTATATAATACTTCTCTTCGAGAGAAGTGTACCATCACAAAGCGGCGGGGTAATTGTAACATGATTCATCCCAACATCATTTTACATTTATTATAGCAAGGTTACTAAACCGAATCACATGCGCCATGTAAATAGTTCCCTCATCATTACTCTATTACCCCTTAACTGTTTGCCAATCGCATGCGCTTGTGCAGGATTTTTTTCCCACGTAAAGACAATCAAGGTTTGTGCAAGGTTGATTGATGAGGATTTAGTAAATACGAAACAGTTATAGAATTCACCTTAGCACGGTGCGATGCCCATCTGAATTTTGACGAGCGGGAGAGCAAACAAAAAAGGAAGTGAGCCTGGGAAGAACCTTGTTACATAACTGAAGTATTAAGATTATACAGAGTGTCATCCTTCTTCTATTATCACCTTCTGATATTATGTATTCAAAGGACTTCGCTGGCTAACTTATGTTATCAGTGTTGATTGTTGCTATCTCAAGTATTTAGTACCGTTGAAGAGGGAAGAAATAGGGTTAGCACATACTCAAAGGACTATCCTTGAATCTCCTTTCATAATACAAGAGTTCTGAGAATCAGGGGCTCAAGGTGTAAGAATACGCTATCTTAAGTAAATTGTGAAGTATCCTCAAGATACGCAGTGACATTCATAACACTCGCGATTAAAATATAGTCCTTAAAATCGATGAAAGATTTTAATAAATCTTAAACTCATCAATTTATACCCATCATTAAACAGAAATCGATAACCCTTAGAAATATATTTGTGGCTAGCCGCATAAATTTTAAACAACAAATTACGCGGATATTAAAAAAGAAAAAAAGAAACCCGAACAACCAAAGCCAAAAATAAAAGTACTTTTATCGACAGGTCAAAATTGGTGGTCGTGGTGGTGCTAGGGTTTTTTTTCTTTGAGACCATATCGTTCCCTAAAGTCGTGAAGAATTTAACGAGCATTGTAAGGTTTCAGAAGAAATTAAAAGAAAACTGACGGTTTTTCCAAACGAGCATTTTTATGATTGGAAAGCCTGGAAAGTTTTCAAAAGGCTCTGATACGCGATGAAAGACTCGAAGAAGTCGGACACTTACTACCACGGACCCACACCCCGACTGTCCAATAACGTTTAGAAAAAACTTTAAAGTGAAACGTTTCATAAATATTTTTCACGTGTGCTATTGGGAAATTCACATATCACGTGAAACTAAAAACACGCGTTTATTTCAGAGTAAGCCGGCCATTATAGGTAATAATAGAATTGTCTAGATGGTGCCAGAGTTTCTATATGCGCAGAAGCAAGAGGTTGTAATATAAACGCCAAAAGGTAATCCTAGATGGCCCTAAGTTATTAGAACCACCAAGAAGGAATCCTAAACAGAGCCAGCGCTCCTGGATTCAGATTCTTCTGTGAATCTGTGGCTCCATCTAAAGTTAATTTCCACTTGAAATTTCAAGTAAATTACCTCTAATGAAGCTTGCTCGCGCGGGGTATTATGAGAAACCCCTTTACCTTTGAGAATAGTGTCAACCCCCTCTGCGTAAGAATATCTTCACGACCGTAGCACAAGGAACATGCGTGAATAGGCGCGATATAGTACCAAGGATTAAGCACCTACAAGCACCTACAAGCACTTAACAGCCAAAAGCTGGGAGTGGGAACTGTAAACGAAGTATACTTTAGGTTTAACCATGAACTTTTGGTAAAACTAAGATAGCCACGGAACAGTTTAGTAGAAAGTGTGAAATCCCTCGATTTTTATGACGCCTAGCTTAATTAAACTCCGATAGGCTATTTGGAGCAGGAAAGACCGTGGTGCGCGGTGAGGAAAAAATATTTTTAAGTGAATGAGATTAATGCGCTTGGAGTTTTAAAGATTTTTTTAAAACTATCTTTTTTTAAGGACTAATATAACCCGAAGGTCTTAGGGGGATAAACCCCCAGAATTAATTCACAATCGATAGAAAAGGGGTGGAAATATTTTCCATAATGACGGAAGTTATTAAAACGAACCCCAAATGGGAAAATATATTTTAAGTGAAAATTATCTGCTTTAAAAGAAGAAACGTTCAAGCAAGCACACTTACGAGTAGCTAAGGTGAACCAAGATGTAGTTAATTCTTAAAATTAACTTAATTAGCATGAATTCAGATACTTGCACCTTTTGGTTCAGAATTCTGTTAAATTCGTGTTTCAAGTAGCTAAATTAAAGGTCAAGTTTAATAAACAATTTAATACTCAAAGTCAAGGTCAAATCTATCTCAATTTGAATTCCACGATTCAAGACTTCAAGTAATTAGGCCTAAGCAGTAAAGGTCAAGTTTATGTTTGAAGTATTATATACCCAGGGTCAGGGTCAAATCTGCCTCAATTTGAATTCTACGATTAAAGACTAAAGCTGGGACTTAGCCGTAAAGGTCAAGTTCATGTTTAAGGTATTTTATACCCAAGGTCAGGGTCAAATCTGTCTCAATTTGAATACGATTCATATAGCAAAGTCTTAACTTATGTCAGGGTCATATGAAAGTCGGCTCCATCAACAGGGTCAAACTATGTTCACAAAGTACTTAGAGGTACTGCACTTAAAAATCACAAGTCAGGGACAAAAATAAGTCAATATATCAAATATCAGTCAATTGAACAAATTTCAATGACAGTTATACCAAAAACGTCTTCAACTACCATTAACTTAGTGTTTCATTTAGGTTTAAATGACGTCAGTGGCGCACCATGGCGCGAAAACCGCCGCACCACAGTGAGGATACTCAAAGAACTTGGGTTTGATAAAACCCCAATGGATACTCAATCCAGAGTAAGTTCAAGATGAATACCCATTTTCCCCCCTTAAACCACCACCAAATTAAAACAAATTATGTCCTACCAGTACGAAGTTCAGGAGCTGATCGAGTACTTGAAGAGTTCTCAAGGTCAGACGATAGATTTCCACAATCGTTTAACGTCAAGTGTATCCAATATGGTCACATCTTTAGTCTTTGGTGAACGAATGAACTACGACGACAGTAGACGTCGTCTTTTGGATGATTACATCTTAACCATCTCGACGTTCTTCAACCAGACCAGTTTGCACGCTTGTTTCCCCTGGTTAAAAAAATTGCTTTACTTTTTCAAAGTCATGGATTACGATAAGGCACAGTTTCAATTACTAAGGTTTCTGGGTTACGTTCAGTAAGTACTTAAGTTCTAATACACTTGTCTTCAGTTCTACGGTGGTAATTGTACCATTTATTTTATGAAGAAACGCCATAGAGGAGCATAAGTCAGCACCAGAGTGCGGCGAAAAAACTAAAGACTATATTGATGGGTACCTGAAAAGCATGACCAAATCGGACTGTCCATCTGCTCCTTATCTTTCAAGTAAGACTTGGTCAATCTTGACTCACGTGACGCGTACTTGCAAGGTCTAAGCTACTGAAAGGCATGCGTGGAAATTCTACCTCGAGTGGTTTTCAACAACGAAAAATAGTCTAAACTATCTTAATGTTTGTCTAAGCCTTGGTAATGCATACATCCAGCAAGGGCTTAGCAAGTTAGCTTTAAACCATGGATTTAGTATAGAAGCCTACGCTTAAGCTTCTATAGTAAATCCATGTTTAAACCTCAATAATTCTGCATACACGTTAACGCTTTAGAGAAATTAATGGTGGTTGTTCGATTATTGTTAAGCCGAAATGATAAATTAAATCTAAGCTATTTTCAAATTCAACTAAACTTGGGTGCTAACAACAAAGGCTTAGATCTAAAATAACATAGGCCGCCTATCCTTGACACTTCAAAGTTTATGAGTACCTTAGATCAGGTTCTAACACTGTCGAACCAGTTCTAACCTAAAAATTACCCTTTATCGTTTAGTACCGTTCCTCCGTGGTAACATTCGGTCACTCTTTGGAGCTGGTACGGAACCAGCACGTTGCACTCTAGAATGGTGCTTCATAGCCATGGCTCACTTCCGGAACTACCAGAAGAAAGTCCACGAGGAATTGGACGCGATACTGGGTCGCCAAAAAGCACCCGGCTTCTCAGACGCGTCATCGACACCATTAACTCAAGCGGTTGTTTACGAAGTGTTTCGTTGGATGGGATTGGTTCCATTTGGACACGTGCGAGGGTGAGTCTGAAAAAAGATAAACGAAAAGATTAGATTAGATCAAGTACTTATGGAAACACTTCCAAGTATTTCAGGTCAACAGAGGACACAGTCCTTCAGGGTTATTTCGTACCAAAAGACACGGTTATCTTGATGAACTTTTACGCTGTCCACCAAGACAAAAAGTTATGGGGTGATCCCGAAGTATTTAGACCAGAAAGATTCATAAACAATGACAACAAACCATTCAGACCGGAGTATTTCATACCATTCGGTTTAGGTAAATTCTTATACTTATTTCATATTTTGACATTAATTACTCCGCACATTTGCTCGCGGCCTCATCTCAATAATTTTCAATACCGAATGAAATGAGTCACAATTTAGTAGGTAACGATGATCTCATTTTTTACGATCTGCCTATAGGCCTAGTGAATTCATGAATTTTTTAACTTTTAGTTATTTTTTTTGCGGTGCCGTTTTTATATGGAAAATTGAACTTTAAACTCTTGAGTATTTTTCTATAGAATATATAAATAGAATAACGATATTTTGGCCTATTTTTGATATTTGATAAGAAGTATTTGCCAATTTTCTAGTGCGAGTAAGTATGGACAAAAATTTAAAAAGCAAGTTGAGCTTATCATTATAGAAAATTCCATTAATACCCTAGAGCGTATTTCCAAGTCATGTTACCAATGGGCTTTCTGCCCCCAAACTATTTTATGTAACAATTCAACAACCTTGACCACTGAACTATTGGCTATGATGAAAGTGACCCTTCGAAATATTGGATACGTGATTTTGGCTGCTGAACTTATATAACGTTTATCTAACACTTCTCTCTTACCTTAGAAGCAAACCGCCATAGTCCAGTGGTCAAGGTCGTTGAATTGTTACGTAAAAAAAGAATGGTGGGGGAATGGGAAAAGCCCATTGGTAACATCACTTGGAAATACACTCTAGGGTATTTGATGGGTGGTTGAAATGGTTGTAGTTTTTCTAGCAACACTTTCACTTTTTGGCTATAGCCTCTCTGCTTCTTGCCCTTTGCCTTGCCTTGTGGGCCCCTAAAAGATGGGTGGGCTATTAACAGTTAGAAAACGAGCCGATAGCAAATGGCGCCCATATACCCAAAGACCTTCCTTCACACCCCAAGCAATTTTATTTCCTTCACCAAGGACCAGCGATATAAGTTTATAACCAGCATGAATTTACGCAATTCTTTCATGAAAATACGAACTACAGATCCTTCAGAGTAGAATCAAACCTTAGTAGGGATGAATATCTATATTAAACTAGTCATCAAAGGGGTAGGATTCTATTATTTCACGCAATCTTGTGACGTAGCTTTAATATAAACAGAAGGGGATTATAATAGAAGGATGACACTCTGTATCCTCTTAATACTTTAGTTATGTAACATGATTCTTCCGTTTTCGTTTGCTATCCTGCTCATCAAATTTCAGACTTGGGCATGGAACCGTGCTAGGGTGAATTCTATAACTGTTTGGTATTTACTAAAACCTCAGCAATCAACCCACAAACCTTGATTGTCTTAACGTGGGACCAAAATCCTGTACAAGCGCATGCGCCTTGGCAAATAGTTAAGCAGCGCTAATAGGGAACTATTCAGATCGCGTATGTGCATGATTCGGTTTAGTAACCTTGTACACTCCAAATGTAAAATGATGTTGGGAATAATCATGTTACAATTGCCCTCTTTGTTTTCGTACACTTCTCTCGAACTTCGAAGCATTATATACTTCATAAATATAGTCAAGAGTAAATCAACTAGGAGTGAGTGTTTCTCTGGCAAAAGGACCACCCAAAGCGTTCCCCCGTTGGTGACGCTGGCGTTTATCCACTTTAATATTCGATGAGAAATTGAATAAATTCTCGAAATATATATATAACAATGTGTATCTTTTTTCCTTTCCTTGGCTATAACACGGCGCTTTCATAGGAAAAAGATCGTGTCCTGGTGAAGCTATGGTTTATATCGAACTGTATATTTATTTCGCCACCATCATGCAGAGTTTCGAGATTCTACCGCCAGAGGGCGAAGAAATATCTTTTGATTCCGTACTGGGAATCGCCTTACAGTCAAAATCACCTCGTTTACGTTTCCTGTACAGGGAAGAGCGCGTTTCCTGAGCGAGTGAAATGACCATGAACTTACTGTACCATTTCATTACCCCTTAATATATATAGTCTGTATACTCTGTCCATATTATCAGAGCCAATAAAGCGAAAGCCAATGATGCTATATCCTTCTCAATTTAGAAGTGACCCAAGTCAAGTTGATTGAACTAATTGATCCCAAAATGTTTATTAATTTGTATCAACAGTGACAACACTCAAAGCACTAGTCAAAGTTTGATTACGATTTTGATGGCATTTTTAATCAAATCCCTTATATGATTCGAATTATTATCAGAAGTTTCATTAAATTTTACCGAGCTTCGTGACCAGATTTTTCAAAATATTTTTTATCAGATTAAATCAAACTTTGTTCTATCAAATTAACTTTTAAACAAAAGTAGTTTGATAAAACGTCGATCCATTCTGTTTAATCGTAATTTTTATCCAAATCAATCAGCTATTTACTCCTGATGAAATGCATCTGAATATAAAACGTATGATCCAACTGTAATCTAAACCTCTAGACTGAATTATAAAATTTCATCATCCTAGATCAAAATGAATTCCTAAATATTTATCGAACCATTTTTGTAAAAAATAGACATAATGACGTCATTACTCCCTTACTGCCTTCGATGTTTCTATTTCCCCTCTATCGGGTTTTGTTGTCCAAAGGATCTACAATAAACACATTGCAAAATTCCCCTTAAAGTCTGTCCAATTTTGGTGTAAGGCAGCAGTCAGAAATAGATATACAGAATGACGTCAATCCCCTGCCTTCCCCTCTATAGGGACTTGGCAGTACTACGTCATGCAACGTCAGGCTACCTTCCACTAGTGCTAAAAAACATACCAGGAGGAGGGGCTTATGTAGCTTTCATTCTGTTAAAAAAACATACCATAATGGCGCTGGGGGCGGAGTTAAGCCCGAATTGCCAAGTCCCTATTGGCTCTGGAATAGAGAACGAACTTTTCTTCCATTCTTTCTTTAGTGGCATCAAAAGTTCATGGATAAAAAACGAAAAGTGTACTTCGTTCACAGTTCCCATCCTTTGGCTGTAGACGGCATAAAAAATGAGAGGCAATCGTTGACCCTCCTCTACAGGAACTAACCAATCAGAGAAGCTCAGGTTTTTGGGGGTCAAAGGTATATAGAAAATAGTACACTATGGTGGCAATCTTAACGGTTAATATAAAACTCTTGGTACTATATTGAGTCTATTCACGCGTGTTCCCTGTGCTACGGTCGAGACCCAGAGGAGGTCGACACTGTTCTGAGAGATAAAGGGGGTTTCTAATATAGACCATTTCGATGTAACTGAAAGGGAAAGACACGGGGGTGAAACTTCACCTTCCATCCCGCTTTTTGGAGGCTTGGCGCCTGCGCTGTCGTCTTTTTGTACTTTCTGAGAGTGCGCAGAGACGGTAACGTATCAACCCCCTTGTACGTCCCGATACTGATTGTTGCCAACCCCCATATTTACGTCGAAAAGGCGACAGTATTAGAGCTGGCATCTGCTAGAATATTGAGCCTATTCACGCGTATTCCCTGTGCTACGGTCGTGAAGGTAATCATACGCAGAGGGGGGGTCGACACTATTCTGAGAGTTAAAAGGGGGAGTTTCTCATATTACACGGTGATAGCAAGCTTAAATGAAGTATACTTTTCGCTTTTATCTATGAACGTTTGGTGTGTGGCATATTTCTTTTCAAAGAAAGGAAAATAAAGAAAGAAACCTTGAACAGGAAAGAAAACAAATTTTTCCTAGATATACCTTTTCTTGTGGCACTTTTTTTCGGGACCCGGTTTCAATTCCCATAAGAAGGGACTCTAAAGAAATAAGGGTCCCCAAAAAAAAAACTGATAACGGAGCCCGAATATATTATATATAAATATATAACTGGAAGAAAAAATCTTGGAGACTTTAAACGAAAAAGTACTATATATCTTGTTTTTGACCTAAAAACTGTATTCCGAATATATTTTTCCATAAAGTTAAGGTGAAATCAGGGAGGAGGAATGTTGTAAAGGAGTGGTCTACGCACGTTGTAAAAAGAGAGAGAATTCTCGCAGATTCCGGGTTAGAGCTCTGAGACCTAACCGAGGCTCTTTTTTTTTTTCAGGCGCATGCGCGATTTTTTTTCTCCGGACCGTCGGCCGCTAAAATTTACTCTCGCGTGAGTCGCGACGGCGCGAGTCGTTAGGCTTAGAAATTTGAAACTTGGTTTTTTCTCTCTCTAACGTCAGTGATGACGTACTTGCGCACCGCTGATGCGTAGTAGCTACTAGTCGGCCTCGGGTAGATCTCTCTCCAAGTCTCCAGACCGCTAAATGGAGACCTCTCCGTAATACCTTTGGCCACTCCTCTACATTCCTCCTCCCTGGTGAAATGGAACTATGCAACAAAAAATATGTGAATTTGTGCCTGCACCAAAGATTATTAACTTTAAGGTGATGTACAGTGTTTGCGCGTAATAAAGAAATATGGTTCAGTTGTTTTTTCCAGGCTTTTTGATGTTCAAGATTAAAAATTTTAATAAAACAATACCAGGAAATGGAATACATACAGATGATAGGAATCGTTGTGTACTTCATCCATTTTCACTCAACTTATCTAGGTCGATTTTGTGGGAGGAGCTAGACTAATCATTATGTATGAAGAATTTTACCTCGCGATTTAATAATCTGTCTCGCTGCGCGTTGCATCTTGCGTTGCTACCAAACAATGAACTAATTTCATCATTTGACAGGCTTTGTGTGTATTAACAAATACTTAGCGAATGTATGTACTTTGGTTGGGGTATTCCCGTGGGGTTTATGCTATGCCATAGTTAGGATACTGGTCCTACATGAAATTAGTTAATTATAATATGAAAAATTATAAGGTTTTCACACTAGTTAGGCTGTTAGGCTCACTTCTCACATTTTCACGTTATCTATGATTTAATCGCGTTCTAGAGAAACTATCTAGCTAATTAGTGTTATTTAAGCGTTCAAGTATCACTTACAGAATTAGTTTACCGAGGAGGTAAGTTTGTTTCTTGGGTATAGAGCAAAGTCTATAGCGCTAAGACCTTGAAGGAGAGATTGGTATCCCCCATACCTATAGCGTTGCCTCTGTAGTCTGTACCCCCACCTACGGAACGGAACCGAAGTTCTCCCAGCATCCTCAGCGTTTAGGTAGGGTCGTACGGTACGGAATCGTAAAGGACGCCCTCTATGTCTTAAAAATAGAAGCTAGTTCCCATACAAATAAATGGCGCTACGCGGCAGCACTTAACAATCGCCTACCGAAGGGTAGGGACGTGCGCAATTGGGTACACTGGTTTCGGTGCCGCAGGTCGCCCATCATCATTTCCACTGCCCCAACTACGCTACTCCGGAATCAAACTTCCTTCCTCCAAGCTGTGCTAATGGGATGTAATATTCTTGAGAATATTGAATAAACTCTTTGAAGTAACGAAAAAGAGCGCCTCACAATACATTTTAATTAAGGGTTACGTCATCAGAGCCCAAAAAATGATTAATCAGAGAAAAAGGGGGTTGGAACCTTTTTCCCGCCATTATTGGCTTTAATTAAAAACTAGGAAAAACGTCAGAAGGAAAAATGGTTCGTTATCTGAGACAGCATCACCCTGCCCCCTGAATGAATGACTGTGACGTCACGACCCGCGTGGGATGGTGTGGTGGGGGGCGGGGGGTTGGAACCTGGGTCCGATTTCAATCAGAAGAAGATTAAATACAACGTTCATACATACACCTCTTTGGTATGTGGACAGGAATCTTTTCACGTGTCGGTGATTTTGGCTTCTGTTTAAGTCAGTTATTGGATTATAGAATCAGAATTTTGCATTGTCAGGTGTCAGAGTCTCGGTGTGAATTTCGTTTCAGTGACTTTAAATAATTCGACGCACGTGAATTCATCTAGAGCATTAATATTAAAAACTTGATTTTAATTAAAATACTCTTGATGTTTTAAAATTATACGTTGGCATTTTACCACAAGTTTATAAGATATGTTCCATAAGTATGACACTTCCAATACTTCGTAATGACTTACAGCTCGAGCTAGTTCGAGAACGACGGAAGCGAGAATTGAAGTCCTACACTCGGATGGTTAATTTTGCAGGACTTCCATCTAGGTCCTATCAAAAACGGATTTATGTAAGAAGAACGTTGAACGTAGCAAATTCACTACCCATCCTCGCATACTTTATTGAGAAACTTCGTCTGCTTATATTTTGACTCCACCCACAAATTCTGTATATTATAGCTACTTCTAGAGATCGAATTTGTGGGTGGAGTCAAAATATAAGCAGACGAAGTTTCTCAATAAAGTATGCGAGGATGGTACTAGAGGCTAAAGCTACGATCCGACGTTCTTATCCCATAAATCCGTTTTTGGTCCTATTTAGTCTGTATTACTAAGCCTTTGACAGCAGCGCTTGACCAGGCGTCGCTTTACCTGTGACCTACCTCATTCACTTCACGACAAGCTCCAGTTTGTAACCAGTGACAAACTTATGGAAGGAACATATGCTTTAACCTACAGGATATTCCTCCTCTTTTAAGCAAAAAAATTCTAAAGATCCGTGTCCTGGGAGGTTGGGATAAGAAGTATGTACAGTTTAGTGCAAGAGGGAAGCTGAAGAGCAAAGATGGAGAGTGTGTGTGAGAGAGAGAGAGGGAGTGAAAAAGGAAAAGGATGTAAGAAGCGGTTGAAAGATGACATTTTGAGCGACGACTTTGTTCGTCCCTTTGGAGCTTTTAATCCCGATACATTTTCCGGTAAACAACAAAAAATAACTTTGCTAGCCCCCTTTTTTTTACTCCCAGCTAAAACTACTCCTAAATTTTTTTTCCTTGTTTCTGGAATCTAGAGGTTCTTGACACAGACAATCTTTCTGTTCTTAAAGGAGAATTGTCATCAAAACATTACAAGGTTTTAAAAACTGCCCAAAAAACTCAGGCTAGCTAACATCTTAAATGTTCTGAATTTAATTTTTGTTAAGTTGAAATGTAGGTGTTAAGTCTAATACAACATAAGTATGACACTTCCTAAACTTCGTAATGCTAAAGAATTACTGAGAGCTAGTTCGAGGGGGAACGACAAGCGAGAATTGAAGTCCTAGACTCGGATGGTTAATTTTGCAGGACTTCCATCTAAGTCCTATTTAGTCTGCATTACTAAGCCTTTGAAAGCGTCTCACCAGACGTCGCTTTACCTAGAATGTATGACCTACGTCACTCACTTCATGAGTCATGACAAGCTCCAGTTTGTAACCAGTGACAAACTTATGACCAACATATCTTATGAACTTATGTTAACGCCCAATGGAAAAGGTATGCTGTTTTATCCAAGATGTTTTGCAGTAATAAATCCTATGTGTTAAGATAATTTGAATATGATAATTTATTGTGCACGTGATTTTTCTTACGCCATAGTTGAAACGCCTTAAGTATACGTATCAGTTCTAAGACTCTGTAATCTTTACCAAAAAAAAAACAACTCAACTTTAGGGGCTCAATCCTAAACTAATTTCCTAGAAAAATACTGATAACTCTTTAATTCCCTATCTCACTTGGCGAGTCGGTGAACTAAAGACGTTAAAGTCTCTCAAATCAAATAGTGTTATCTCTCAAGTAAGGTCATCATTTATTCAATCAGTTCCGAAAAAGAAAAATTTATAAATGAATCTCAATTCCCTATTTTCTGCATAAGCTACTCTAGATTTTAACCAAACCATCGCAATATTGAAGCTTCCACGTTAAGAACAAGTTGAGATAAAGCAAAAACTAAAATCCGAGTTCAATATGGTTAGACTTAGGCAACAGTCCATTATAGTGGTCAACATATCCCTATTATGTATCATTATACCGGTCTTCTGTTCATGGGCCATAACGGAAAATGAGAGTTACAACATCAACTTCAAATGGACAATCCGAAATTTTCTCAACTTCCCAGCGAAATTCGGTGATTATATCAAAAGTCCCGATTTTGGTTATCAAGTTCATTCTCTTGGTGCTCGAGTCGAGGTTAGAGCGTCATTATACCCTCGCGGTAGAACTAAAGCAGATATGGTACCCGCGTACTTGATCGTCAAGGTACATCCAGCCAGCGCCCTTCTTAGGGCCAAGGTCTGGTACCAAATCGCGGTTGTGCCGCTGCGCCGCGATTTCCCTAAATGGCTCTATAGAACAGTCAGTGAAGATGATAGAAACTTGACCAATGGGTTCGGTTTTGATCTAGTTTCTTTGAAAGAAATGGAAAAGAATCACGAAGATTATCTACCGAATGGCCACCTGACTTTGCAGTTCATTGGAAAGGCGTATTTCCGGTTTACAAAAAATGTCTCCAAGGTTTTCGAACCAGAGATTGCCAGGGAGACTTTGACCAGGCTTTTCAAAGAAGAGGTCGGTTCGGACATTATGGTAAAGACGATTCATAATAAGGAGAGGGTGTTTAGAGTTCATAAGGGTATCCTATCAGTAAGGTCACCTTACTTGAAGACCTTAATCGAACTGAAACCCGAAGATAATGAGTTGGACTTGAGTGACCAGATGAACAGTGATGAACTGGGTGATTTGATGGAATATATTTACTTGGGGTCAACAAGTAATTTGAACCAGACTTGCAAAACATTGTTTAAGTTAGCACCGACCTATGGGTTCCCGGAACTGAAAGAATTGGGGGAATTTGCCCTGATTGATCAACTAACCACCGACAATGCCTGGGATATGATGCAATTCGCCCATCAATACGGCGCAAAGAAACTCAAACAACAAGCGGCAGCTATTATGGCCAATAATATAGATTAATATGCCTTTGAGGACCAAGACACGTTGTCAAGATAGCAGAACAATTTTTACAAATATCGCCAAAGACAATGGAAAACTCATTTAGGAGCATATTTTTTAGAGTCACGTTCTTGAATTAATTTGGCATTAAATTATAAATTAAATCATACGTACAATTACGCATTTTGTTTGATTAATAAAGCGTTAAATAACCGAACGGAAAAATTGTACGTCAATGCGTTTCTTCTTAGATGTTTCACTGTTAAAATTCGTTCCTTTCAAATTACGCAAATACTTGTACTCATAATGTCTTAAGCCTAATTTTAATATTAAAATTGATTGTACACGTGTTTTTTTCTCGAGCCATAGTCGAAACATCTTACGTACGCGGTTTCTTGCCAATTCCTTAAACTCTGTAATCACTATAAAAATAACTGAACTTTAGTCTCAAACATCTATTCTCGAGTAGTTATTACAACAGTTTCAGAAATAAAACTTCGATAAACACATCTATATAAATCGTTTCTCCTTTAGCCCTGTAGTTTTTAACCAAACCATTAAAATATTGAAGCCCCCACGCTAAGAACAACTGAATAAGTTGAAATAAAGTAAAACAAGAATCCGAGTTCAATATGGTTAAGCTTAGGCAAGAGTCCATTATAGTGGTCAACATATATCTATTAAGTATAATCGCCGTGGCCTTCTGTTCTATGGCCATCACGGAAAATGAGAATTACGACATCAACTTCAAATGGACAATCCGAAATTTCCTCAACTACCCAGCGAAATTCGGTGATTCAATTATAAGTCCCGATTTTGGTTCCCAAGTTCATTATCACGGTGCCAGCGTCGAGGTTAGAGCATCGTTATACCCTCGCGGTAGAACTAAAGAAGATATGGTATCCGTATACTTGACAGTGAAGGTACATCCTGCCAGCGCCCTTCTTAGGGCCATGGCGTCATACGACATCGCGGTTGTTGGTCGCAATGGCACTAAACTTCGAAATGGAACAATAAAGAAAGCTGACGAAGGAAACTTGACCAATGGGTTCGGCTTTAACGAGTTCGCCCCTTTGAAAGTAATGGAAATGGATCACGAAGAATATCTACCCAATGGCCACCTAACTTTGCAGCTCGATGGTAAGGTTAATTTCCGGTTTACCAACAACGTCTCCAAGATCTACGCGCCCGAGTTTGCCAGGGAGACTTTGACAAGGCTTTTCAAAGAAGAGATAGGTTCGGACATTATGGTAAAGACGATTCATAACAAGGAGAGGGTGTTTAGAGTTCATAAGGGTATCCTATCAGTAAGGTCCAATTACTTGAAGACCTTAATCGAATTGAAACCCGAACAAAATGAGTTGGACTTAAGTGGACAGATGAACGGTGACGAATTGGGTGATTTGATGGAATACATTTACTTGGGATCAACAAGTAACCTGAGCAAAACTTGCAAGACTTTGTTTAAGTTAGCACCCATCTATGGGTTCCCGGAACTGAAAGAATTGGGGGAATTGGCCCTAGTGGATCAACTGACTCCCGAAAATGCCTGGGATATGATGCAATTCGCGCATAAACACGGCGCGGCGAAACTCAAAAAGCAAGCGGCAACCATCGTGGCTAAAAATATACGTGTACATTAAAATGCCTTTGAAGCGAGCTTCATTTCTACTGCAAGGATTTAAACTAATTCTCTTCAACTAAAAACTTTATTTGCCAAAAGGCAATTGCCAATCGCTTGAGTTTTGTAAAATTTACTATTTTCGTATTTATTTTGTGTTTGATTTCAATTCTCCTTCAAGTCCTTACCATCAACGGAGGAGTAATGACGCAACGTATCTCGACATCGTATTAAAACTCGTGTACAGATATCACAGAATGTCACTGCTTTAAACTATCGTACCAAATTGAAAATGCAACGAATACAAAGCCCTACTAAAGGGAACTTTGGACTTTCATTCGCCTTTAGTTGTATTACATTCTTAAGTTGAACGAAAAAAAATAAATACTTTGTAGACTAAAAAATAGGTTTAATAATAAATCTTTCTATACTTTGTCGTCTATTTTTGTTATTGTCCCTTATTGTTAAAAGATGAGTAGACAGTCTGTTCTCGGAGTTGGAAGTTAGTACGTAATATGAAGTTATAAAAAAGAATGCGGAAAAAATAGGTCACTTTAAATTAAATAGCGAATGAATTTAATTTTTCAGCTAGTCCTTGGAATTTTGTATTTTGTGAGTATAAAATCAATCAAATTCGAAATGTAAATCTTAAAGGGATACACCAAGGTAGAAGTTTTCTTTTTTAATCGAAAGAGCGTATAAAATAATGAATGTAAGAATGTTATCAATTTGGAACCACGTTTCTATCAGGGCCGGCCTTAGGGCTGGGCCAACAGGGCCATGGCCCGGGGCCACCACCTGACAGGGGCCGCCACTTGAGTTCATGTGTTATAGTAATTATCTTCAGAAAGGGAGATATAGATTAGAAGATTTTACATTTTTTATTTTTCGTGGAAGGGCAGAGCTCCAAGTTCTAACTCTAAGAGCAGAAGCTACAGCTTTGTCAACAAAAGCTTTTCAAAGCGACTCTACACACATGCAGCATTCAAAAATTCCCGGGAGCCGCAGCGCTAGCCTCCTTGCTTCTAGCGTGCCTGGGAAGGAAACTTAGCTAAAGGGGCACTATGTGAAATGCGAAGAAACAAGCTGGTCCAGCAACCGTAACATTTTTGCACACCCAATCAATTTATAGGACATTGGTCCAGTGAGGGAGTGACCCCTATAAGTGTCTCAATGTTATCTTATTTCCGTCCCGGCTAAATAGAAAACCGACACAATAGGCAGGGTTCATACAACTTTGGAAAACAAATTTCCCTGAGATTTCCAGGTTTTTCCCGTATATGGAGTATCCTATGGAGCAAATGTTAACGAAGGAGGAAGGGTGAATAGGACAATTACATAATCAAAGGGCATCCCCGTATCTCTAATATAATCAGAGTTATGAGCCTCCAAAGTATAGTGTTATGTTAATCCTATGGAGGGAATGTTCACGAAAACTGAAATTAATAAAAACCTATTTACGTTCAACGATGACCCAGGAACACTCGAACAGTTTAGCTTTAATCTCAATTGAAAGAGGTACTGCATCTTTATTGGACTATTCCGAAATGATCAGAGAATATTAAAGCTCGTAAAATAGATTTTAATATGAGTGAATAATATGCTAGCTCCCTATAAATTACTCAGGCAATTCATTTTTATACTCCAGCGTTTTCTCCCGCGCCGCCGGCTTCCCAATTATATGCGACGCTCTGCGGCCGCCACGTGAACGAAAATCTTATTTACCCTTCTTTCCAGTTTTTCCCCGGAAGCGCGTGTAGTGGAAGCTAGCCAATGATATCGGAGCTATTTAAGCAGCCAAATATTTCGCTCAGTAGCCTCGGTTAAGAGATCAGTGGATTGGATTTAGCTCAGTTGTATAATTTTCTGGTTTCAAGTCACAAAAACAACTCTTATCTTTAGAATCCTTTATCAATATCGGCAAATTACATTGAGTTCCTGCATTTTTTTGTCTCAGTACTGACACAAACGCCATGATTTAATGTTAAATTGTTAAAACATAAACATTCACGACTAAAACACTCCCTTGGTGAAAAAGCAGCCGTACGAGCGGGAGTTTTTTTTCGACAAGAGAGAGCGCGACATTCGGATTTTTTTCACGCGCGGGCGAAATGAGAAGAAATCGCTGGATACATTACGCCTATGGAGCATGAGTAACTTATAGGGAGCTAGCATATTATTCACTCATGATTTTATGTAATGCAATTGTACTTAAGATACTATTTCCACGTTCCATTAAATAATACTAAACGTCCTTTCACTGCTCATATTAAAAAATTATAAAAGTGATTTAAAAATATTTCTCGCAGTTTGGAGGCCACCATTCTGGCTTTTGGCTCAGGGCCTCCAAATCTTTAAGGCCGGCCCTGTTTCTATCTACAATGTTAAAGAAGATACGAGTGCAATTAGGGTTCTGTAATGGAGAGACACTACGCGTTAGGCTTTCCCGTCAAGCACTGCATGGGAGTGCACCTATTGGACGGACACGTCAGGTGGTGCTAGACCTCCAATAGAGGTACTTCCCAGGGCTTAACGTTAAGCCTAACGCGTAGTGTCCATACAGATTGTATCTTCTTTAATATTGTAGATAGAAGCATGTTTCCAATTGACATACTCCTTATTTTAAAAGTTATTTCGATTAAAAATTAAAAATTCTAACCCGGGGTATCCCTTTAATCAAAATGAGGGTAATAAAGAAATAACCTGTTAATTGGGTTGTTTGTTATATACTTAAAACGTGTTTAACGTTCTAATTTGGTTCATTTTGGATTCAATTAGGGTCCAAACTAAAGTATGGAATACAAAATACCCCAAGTCCGATTTTATCTCGGATTTTTATTCACTTTGAACTCAACAAAGTTTCTTCGCGAATGTGAAATGCCTCGAATTTATGCCGTCATGTGACTGATAAAGGGACCTCCTAACCGGTCACGGCGGGCCTTGAAAAGTAATGAAAGCATGATTAATCTTCGCAGGATTCCCATTTATTATCAAGGGGGTTGCTTAGCTTTTTGACGTCTATAGCTTCAATTGGGTAGTACAATGTTTCATTAGGAATACTCACGAAAGGGATTACTTGTAATCCTTAATAACAGTGTTATAATTACTAGACGTAAATCCGTAATCAATTTACACGGAATCGGAGAGTGATTACCCCCTCGGTGTCGTATTATCCTATTATAACTTTTATCAGGAATACATACAGCTACTAGGAATCATTGTACCTCCATATTAATTTCTACGCGTGTTTTGAAGGGAGGGGCTTGAGTGCTCTCCGTCACACGTCATAAATCTGTTGTCTTTCTAACTGGGGTTTCATTAGTTGGTTATATTCCTGTGGCGCATGGGCAATAAAGTCACGAGGACATATACTGTGATGTAACAACACGAGGTCAGAAGCGGGCGCAATTTTCAATGCGCAGCGAGATAAATTTTATTTGTAGGGCAAAATTTATCGTGCATACTTATTATCCTAGCTCCTCCCTAAACACTAACAATATAATTATTAATTTTAAAACTGAACGCTTGTTTCACATCGAAATTCCATCATAAGGGAGACTTCTAGCCTCGAATTGCTAAACCATGATGTAGGACCAATATACTGTATTTCTATAGATAAAATCACTAGCAATTTGCCAAACCACCCTGTATCACCAATATATTGTACCAGAATGTACTTATAAAAATCTCTTGAAATTTATCAAATAAAACAGAACTATTTTCAAGAGAGAAAGACAAAACCAAACCCTACAGTGACAATAAGGAAGTCTTACAATTTTTTTCTTACGAAATTTAGTAAATACCATTAAGGAAACAATAACCGTAATTTAAAATTGAATATCTTCTTCTTAGAAGTCGATGTATTTCGACAGTGGTTGACCTTGGCTATTAAACGTGGTATGTGGGTTATTATCATGTCAAAATCCAACTCTCGCTTCTCAAAATTTCCAACCCCAATCTTTTTAGTTTGAAGGAAAGTTCTACCAAAAAACGTCTCGAGATTCTAACTAGTTTCAAAACGCAACAGTTCAACATTAACACGGTTTACTTATTCAGTGAACCGAGAGAACCTAGGAAGGAACTCTTCAGCTTTCAGTTTCTTTGAGGAACGTAATTCGAAACAAATCACAACTAAGCGAGTAATCTCTCTGATCATGATGGGTTCGAAGCAAGTGAAAGAAATTACGGTTAAGGATATACCACCAGCCATCAAGAGTGTTTATCTTACGGGTTACGGGGGTTACAAGAAGTTAAAGGTTAAATACGCTCAACCACCGACTGATCTAAAGGATGGCAATATTCTGGTAGCGGTCAAAGCGTGCGGAATGAATTTTAGTGATTTGGTTACCAGACAGGGGATCCATACGTTCAAGGGATGGAAACCACCGTTCATAATGGGATTGGAATGCTCTGGTATTGTGGAAGCAGTGGCGTGGGACGTGCATAGTGTCAGGGTAAAGTGCATTGTTTTATAAAACTTAATATTAACTTTCTGCATAAGTTTATAAGTATGTACCGTAAGTATGGATCTTCCTAAACTTCGTAATGCTAGAGACCTACAGCTCGAGCTAGTTCGAGAATTGACTACACTCAGTTTAGCAGTCCATCTTCCGATATAGTCTGTACTAAGACTTTGACAGCGCCTGACCAGGCGTCGCTTTACAAGAATCTATGACCTACGTCACTTCATGACAAGCTCTCAGTAACCAGTGAAAAACTTACGGAACTTTTCTCATGAACTTATGCTTTCTTCCAAGATTTTTTTATGGATAATTTTAAATAACCTTAAACGTTTACAATTTATGTTCTTGATTAATATCTACCCCTAGTATGTCCAATAAATATTCAATATTTTCTTATTATTTTTAATTTCATGCGTATTTTAAGGGCTAATTATTGCTTTTATTAAGCAATTAAAACACGCCGGGTCCATTAGCACCGCTTTCAAATAAAAATTGTCATTGGAAACAATGTAAACTAGCGCATATTTTAACCTACCCATTAGTCTTCACCAAATGGGCGATAACAGGTCTTTGTGTGGTTTTTGAAGGGACCTAAAAACGTGTTTCGTCTGGAATGCCTCCAGTTAGTATCCTTTCTATAACCAAACACTCATTGACCAATGCGTTTTAAAAGGAATGATTGAACAATAGAAGGGCACTGATTGTTGTATAAACGCATATTCTTCGTTACAGGTTGGAGACCGGGTTGTGTGTTGGAGTTTTAATTACGGAATGTGGACTGAACAGGCGTCAGTACCCGAAACCCATTGTCTACCTATCCCTGACAGCATGACCTTTGAGGAAGCCGTAGCATTCCCGATTCAATACGTGACCGCCTATCTCGCTGTGATTGATTTTGGCCATCTAAGACCAGGACAGAGTGTTTTTATTCAAGCTATCGCCGGAGGTGTCGGTTGGGCAGCTACTCAGATTGCGAGAACCGTCCCAAATGTTACCATCATCGGTACCACTTCCGCGATAAAACACGACATAGTTCGAGAAAATGGAGTTGATTACGCTATTGATTATACAAAGATTGACTTTGCAACTGCAGTCAAGGAAGTTGCACCTCTAGGTCTGAGCTCTTGCACAAAAATGCACTCCAACACTAATATTTCTAAACTTAATTTTAGGAGTTGATGTCGTTTTGGACTGTTTGGCTGGGAAAGGTTTGATTAAGGCGCAAAGTTTACTCAAACCAATGGGGAGAATCATTTCAATTGGTAATACTAATTAACAAAATGCTCTTAACATAATAACAAGAAGTGATATCTAGTTTATTCGGGAGAAGGTATAAGATGCCTAAGTATTCGCGCGCCATAGTCCCAGTCCCCCTTTCAAAATACAAGGGGGGGTGGGACGTAAAAGGAGGCCGGGCTATTTCGTCTCTCCTCAGTCGGAAAATACGTAATTTTCGTCATTCGCGTCGCGCTGACGTGAGTTTTCAAGAACCAATGAGATATACGCTGGTTGCAATTTAGAGGCGGGGATTAACTCCGGACCTACTATACGTTTGGACTGGAGATAAAGCTAGATTATAAATTTGGCGAATTTATACCTTCTCCCTAGTAAACTAGATATCACTTCTTGATAATAACTTGTCAAAATTAAGCTTACGGATAAGACTTGGTTTGTTTACAAAAATTAACGCTAAATTTGTTTTTTAAAACATATTTCAGGGGTGACAAGCATGTTTAGTGGAGAAAAAAGAAATTTCCTTAGGAACATCATAGTTTGGTTTCAAACCAAGAAAGTTTCTTTCTTAAACCTGCTTATGAAGAACAGAGCCATTTGCGGAATCCATGTTGGAACACTAATGGCGAAGGATCCCCACCGTTTCAGAGAAACTCTATCAAAGTTGTTTGCACTTTATAACCATGGAAGAATCAAACCCAAAATTGATTCGGTATATTCGTTTGAAGAGGTAAGGAAATGTACAAAGAAGTTCAAATAACCTTAGAAATAATGCTCCTTCGATTCTCACATAAATTCAAAATGGCCGCCCAATAAATTTCTGACAGACGTGCCCGCCAATAATGGCCTCATACCCCATATTTAACAGATATCATGTTAAATTTTACCTTCAAAATGCAGAGTTTACTGTCCCACACCCTTCTAACTATGGACTGCTACTACAAACTTTCTCATGACTTCACACCGTCCTATCTCTTACCTCGGTTTTGACGATCATATTGGAAGTCGTCTGCTCAGGCCATACAGTTTAGACTAATAAGGACTTGGCAATTCGGGCTTAACTCCGCCCCCAGCGCCATTATGGGGTACGTTCAGTAAAGAAAATCTCAAAGAAATCGCTGTTTTCTTGATGTTTGGTTGATGGGCTCGAGACGTCACAGTGACGTAAAAGGTTGTTGAACGGAAAAGTCACATTTTGAAGTTAGCGCTGTTTTCGAAAATGGGGTTGGAGAAACGTCTTACTGGCCCTCAAAACGTTACGAAGAGCAAATGGTTCTTGTCCACTATTAACGAGCTCGCAAATAATGAAATTGTTTAAGAAAATTATGTCCATTTGAATGGTAGAAGTAGTTTTGTAAAGAAAACTAATACAATTACTGTTGAAATAGCATTATTGGAATTTGGTTTTTAAATCCCGCGCCAACAACAGTCAAGCGCTACGTCACGCCATCAAAAAAACCATATCGATTAGATGGTTTTTCTGATGAGCAAGCGCTGAGCATCATGACGTCAAAACCGGAAACGCGAAAAAGCGTACAGCAGTGAAAATCTGGCATCGCTTAGTAAGCGCTGTCATCAAAGAGGGTTACTGAACGTACCCTAGGTATGTTATTTTTGCAGAATGAAAGCTATATAAGCCCCTCCTGGTATGTTTTAAGCACTAGTGGAAGGTAGCCTGACTTAGTACTGCCAAGTCCCTATATTGATGTCATGTCCCTGTACCTGCTCCCCTCTCAGTACTACTCTATGTAACACTATAGAGTAATGTCAGTTCTACTATGCAAACGTCATACCATAGAGTAGTGTCGGTAGAGGGGGGGAGTAGACTGTGTATCCCTCCCTCTAGGCGCGCTTTTGTAAGGGGGGGATGACACTTAGCTAAGAGATAAAAGGGAATGACGTTTGCATACGTAGAACTGACATTACTCTATTACATCTCTTAGCTCGGTGTCATCCCCCTTACCAGGCGCGTACAGTATCCCCTCTTACAAAAGCGCGCCAAGAGGGAGGGATACACCATCTACTCCCCTCTATACCGACACTACTCTATAGAGTGCTGTCAGTTGTGACGTCAGATCCAAGGTTAAACGTCACGAGTCTGCCTTTAGCAATGGGCGGCCATGACAGTTACCGTTTTTTCTTTATGGGAAAACAGCATGGGTGACGTCACACCGGCGCTTCTGACAGCACTCCATAGAGAGCTTTTGGTTGGGGGAGGAGCTAAGATTCGTGAGATAATTTATAGCGCCATACTGGTGGGTTTAATGGGGAAAGTTCAAACCCACCAATAGTTCTACAAAAGAGTGTTAGGCCTATGACTTACCATGATACAACTAACCCAAATGAAAGTTCTCTCTCAAGTCTCTCAAGAGTTCTCCATTTCAAGTATTATTATTTTATCAATCTATTCCTATTTTATAGGCCTATTTGATCAAGGTTTTCCTTGACAAAAATTATTAAAAATTTAACCTTGAAAGAGTCCAAAGAATTTGAAATAAAAATACAAAACAGGTTGTTGAAGCAACAAAGAGAATGGTGGAAAGAAAAAACATTGGGAAAGTTGTTTTGGTGCCAACAACATCTGAAATCTGAAGGTTGAAGACCCCTTTTTAAAATCTTAAACACACCCTTTTGCCTTTTTTTAATAAATTTGTACAAAATTCAATAAACATTTGTTGTTATTTCAATTTTGTTTAATTTCCAATAGTTAGTAGTGTTAGTTTTTGGTTTAGACTATAGAAATCACATGACAATTAGTTAGTTAGTAAAGAGGATTTCCCTCTAGTTTAGTTAATATTCTACTTTACTTTAAACCCACCTAATTATATCTCATGCAACATGCATTAAGTTAATCCTTCTCGTTCTTTGAATTCCTTTTTCCGTTCACGTAATTTCTCAGCTTTCTTTCCAGCTTTGTAAGCTTTTAAATCATTAAATCGTTTCTCCTGAGCTTCAATACAATTCTCCTTGTTATAAAGATTGTCCAGTTCTTTCAATAGTAAAGTTCTTGCAATCTTACGGTTTTGTTCCAAAGATCTTGTTTGATGACATTTCACAACTATGCCAGTGACTGTATGTTTTAACACAACACAATTTGAAGTTTTAGCTACTGCTTGACCACCAGGTCCAGAACCACGAACAAACTGTTCTTCAAGTTCTTCTTCGACTAGTTTAGGGTACCGTGACCAATCTAAAGTCGCTTTATATCTCACTTGATTGCAATTAATATGACTTAAAACTGTCACTACCGCGCGATTTTGGTATTGGCAATAAAATTGTCCGACACGCGCGATTTTAAACGCAAACATGTTTACAAGAGTCTTTTATTCTTCAAAAATTCGTAACCCTTCTGAAATGATAAAAAATTTGATTAATTTTAGCATTAAGTGTGGAATTTCATAGTAAGTGTGAAAAATTTTCGCTAAGCCTTGGCTCTTTACCTGGTACTGAAATTTAATTTCTTCCTCCCCTTTTAAAAACTGATTATTACGGAACGATTTTTTAATTTTATTTTCGTAAAAGTCTTTGTCGGTGTATTTTAAAGTCTTCGAATACCTTAACAAACTTCTATATAAATTTAAAATTTGATTTTTATTAATATTTAGACTCATGGTGAAGAGAAGCCGGTTTTGACCTCTAGTAGCAGAAGACAGATTACGTTACACCATGGACGAAACAATACTGTATTGTTTCGTCCATGGTTACACAGGGATGCCAGATTGAAAACCTTCAACCCACCAAAACCAAATTGGAAACAAGCCCAAAAAACCGCCAATCTATACTTCGAAAAGAAGCCCAAAAACTGACTAAGATCTTCAATCCAGTCCAAAAACAAGCCAAAAATTTATCGTGAAAATTTGGAATTTGTTTTTCTTTTAGAAATTTCAATGCATATTACATACTGACACCATTTTTAAAACCCAAAACAAAATGAAACCACTTTATTTAACCATAGAGCTATTTCAGTGGGGGAAATATTTCGTCTGCTACGAAAATTGGGCCTGCCTTTGAGTGTTGGGCGGCCATTTTATGAGGGTTTTTTCTATGGGCAAATAGCATTGGTGACGTAGCCATTACCCCCTCTGAAATAGCTCTATAGATTGACGAATTATAAGCTACACAAATGGTTTGACAGTACCATTTGTCAGTTTTTTGAGCATTTTAATGATCTTCGCCTATAGAGTGCTGTCAGTTGTGACGTCAGATCCAAGGTTAAACGTCACGAGTCTGCCTTTAGCAATGGGCGGCCATGACAGTTACCGTTTTTTCTTTATGGGAAAACAGCATGGGTGACGTCACACCGGCGCTTCTGACAGCACTCTATTGGCGGTATTTTAAGTACAGAAAGCCATTTCCAGCCAATATCTTTTAGAAGAAGCCCAATATGGCATCCCTGATTACGTAAGTAGCCCGGAAGTCAATGCTCATTGGTTGAAATTTTAAAATGGCCGGCATTCGCGCTTAAACAACTTCTTAACACGTGAGTGTGATAGTTTTTAATATTTTTAACTGTAATTAGGCGAAAATTAACTATTTTAATCACACAAAACAATAACTTAAGTTTAAATCTAAGTCTGGAAATATAAAAAACGAAAGGTTTAAGCCAAATATATGTATTGGCGAAACTTTTAATATCCAAAGTTGTTGACAAGCAATTAAATATGTCGTTTTAAATTAATTTAAATTAATTTTACAGGGATTTTAGAGTGTGTAGTTTAGCAAAAACTCTTCCTAAATGTCAGGAATACCAGACAGTTCATGGCAACCACCCTTAGTTAGCATTGAAACCACTATGGGTGAATTTACGGTGGAATTATATTGGAAACATGCCCCTAAAACCTGTCGTAACTTTGCTGAACTAGCTAGACGCGGTTATTACAACAATACCAAATTCCACCGTATCATTCCTGACTTTATGATACAAGGTGGTGATCCAACAGCCACAGGGAGAGGGGGTAAATATTATCTATTTTCACACTCAATTAATCTCCAAAAATAGAATTAAATTACTGTTAATTATAGGAGCATCAATTTATGGTAAAACATTTGAAGATGAAATACACCCTGGATTAAAACACGCTGGTGCTGGTATCTTATCAATGGCTAATTCTGGTCCCCATACAAATGGTAAGTAAATTACTAAAAATATGTTAATAATAAATAAAATTTCATTGTAAAAATTATCTAATAAAGCTTATTTCCTAATTTAGGTTCACAATTTTTTATCAGCCTGGCGCCTACACAATGGCTAGATGGAAAACACACTATATTTGGTCGCATTCACGATGGAATGAGAGTTATAGAGAGATTAGGTAAAGTTCCAACTGATAACGCGGATCAGCCTGTAGAAGATGTCAAAATTGTCAAAGCATCTGTCATAAATCAATAGTTATAATTAAATCATCGCTCTAAAAATATTATTGTATTATTTTTTACACAATAAAATGAAATAAACACGTTTTATCACGAAATTACGATTTCCCGCCTTATTTTTCATTCAATAGATGGCGGTAGTAGCGTATAGCTTCAATAAGGCAAAATAATGTAGTAGTTATGGCTACTTGGCTTCCCGCCTTAACTATACTGTTAATTCCTAAGAAAAACGTACGCCTGAGGGCTGACACTATAACAGCTGTCGTTTTCAACAAAAAAATCGCATTAGGGGTAGAATTAGGGCGGGAATAAATTATAATAGACCATTTCGGTAATATTTCCGTGCCGCTTTATTTCGCTCGTTAAAATATAACGTTACGAAAGGCGGTAGACATTTCGATTGGATACTTAAGTTACTTATTATTCATTCAATAGATGGCGGTAGTAGCGTATAACTTCAATAAGGCAAAAAAATGTAGTAGTTACAGCTACTTGGCTTCCCGCCTTAACTGTACTGTTAATACGTAAGAAAAACGTACATTTGAAGCTTGACACCGAAACAGCTGTCGTTTTCAACAAAAAAGGCGCAATAGGGGTAGAATTAGGGCGGGAATAAATTATAATAGACCATTTCGGTAATATTTCCGTGCCGCTTTATGTCGCTCCTTAAAATATAACGTTATAAGGCGTTAGATATTTCGATTGGATACTTCAGTCAAAATAGCCTATAAATTCGTACTCCTACATATGCATAACCCTTTGAAACTGCGTTTTTAAGCGTTTATCATTCAAACTTGACTCACATTTGCAGTATCCGCGCGGTACCATTGAACTTCGTTGGGGTAGGACGTCGCAGACTGCGACCACGAGGTCTAAACGTGGTTTCAGTGAGTAATATTTGCTCCGCGTCCGGTTTAATTGACTTCCAATTAAGTTAATTGTAATTAAATCGCGGTGTATGGAATACAGTAATTTTAATCACGATTAATATATATTAAAGTAAGTATTTAAGGTTTTAAATACCTAATAATCTTATTTGAAAGGATTGTATTTGGTTAGGAGTAAGTTAGACCTTGAGAATGTTTTTCTTTATGTTTCAAAATGTACTATATTCGTCTTAAATTGATGTTATAGTACCTTGATAATTTTAATCCATCTAATCTAACCTATTTATTTAAATCGTGTGTTGAGGCCAAATCTATAAAGTTTCGGTTGTTTTTTATTATCTTTCATTGGATTAAATGTGTCTTTACACCTTTCTAAGATATCATAATCAAAATCTGAACAATTATGGAAAAGACAACGACAGTTCTTGATCAGGGAAAGTCAAAACCAACGAAAATTGTGGTAAGTTTTTAATTTTTGTAAAATTTGTGGGGGGAAATGGGTGTTAGTTTGAAATTATTGTGGTTTTAATTTAATTTGGGATAAAGCTTTAGTTTTATAATTAAAAGTTGAGATGTTTTGCTTTAATGTTTTTTTCTATAGTAGCTCAAATTTTATCTAGAGTTAAACCCAAGCTTGAAATTTTAAGCTAGAGTAAAATCCTAGCTTAAAATTTGAGCAAAAATTAACACATTGTTTAAAATTTAAGCTTTAATAAACCCAAGCTCAAATTTTAACCTTTAGTAAACCCAAGCTCAAAATTTAACATTTGATAAAACCCAAGCTCAAATTTTAACCTTAAATTAAACCCGAGCTCAAATTTTAACCTTAAATTAAACCAAAGCTCAAAATTTAACCTTTGATAAAACCCAAGCTCAGATTTCAACCTTAAATTAAACCCACGCTCAAATTTTAACCTTTAATAAACCAAAGCTCAAAATTTAACCTTTAGTAAACCAAAGCTCAAAATTTAACCTTTAGTAAACCAAAGCTCAAAATTTAACATTTGAGAAAATCCAAGCTCAAATTTCAACCTTAAATCAAACCCCAAGCTCAAATTTTAACCTTAAATCAAACCCAAGCTCAAATTTTAACCTTAAATCAAACCCCAAGCTCAAATTTTAACCTTAAATCAAACCCAAGCTCAAATTTTAACCTTAAATCAAACCCCAAGCTCAAATTTTAACCTTAAATCAAACCCCAAGCTCAAATTTTAACCTTAAATCAAACCCCAAGTTCAAATTTTAACCTTAAATCAAACCCCAAGCTCAAATTTTAACCTTAAATCAAACCCAACCTCAAATTTTAACCTTAAATCAAACCCAAGCTCAAATTTTAACCTTAAATAAGCCCGAGCTCAAATTTTAACCTTGAAGGGAGGGTGAAGTAGAAAATCAAGTGATTTTTTATCGATTCTTCTTCTAATTATAAGACCAGTCTGCATAGTGAAACATTCAGAAAATACCAGCTCCGAATGATTTTAAAATTCAAATTAGGTTCAGATTTTAGGGATAATTTTAAAGAAGGACCTCCGACCAATCGCGTAACGTCTTGCCTTTATATTAACAAAATTCTCCTGGCACATTCCCTGTTGAATGAAATTTAGCGCGAGATTTGATAAAATTAGGCGCGCGACGTGACAATCGTGGCGCGAGACACGGAGCGTGCCACGAGAATTTTATTAATAAAAAGTCAGGGCGTTACGCGATTGGTCGGCAGTCCTTCTTTAAAATTATCCCTAAAATCTGAATCTAATTTGAATTTTAAAATCATTCGGAGCTGGTATTTCCTGAATGTTTGACTATGCAGACTGGTCTTATAATTAGTAGAAGAATCGATAAAAAAATCACTTGATTTTCTACTTCACCCTCCCTTTAAAAAATCACCATGAACAAAATGTAATAACTAGTAATTACACTTTGAAAAAAGATTTCGGAAGATTTTCTTGGATATGATTTGGATGTTTTTTGCGTTCCTCGCCATTACCAAGAAGCCTTAGAATCGGTTTTAATACCATGTGGCATTATAAATGATAGGTATTCTATTTATTATCAACCCCAGACGATGGAAAAAACAAAACAAAATTGTACTTTGAACTGAAAGGGTTTAAGATTTCAAATTATTTGTTATAGAATCGAACGATTGGCTTTAGACATTGCTTCCGATATCGGAGACGAGCCTTTTATAGCCTTATGCGTTTTAAAAGGAGGATATAAATTTTTTGCCGATCTAGTTGACAAAATTAAGCAGTATAGTCGTTACGATAGAGGCAGATCTGCCCCGATTTCCGTTGATTTTATAAGATTAAAAAGCTACATTGTAAGAAATCAATTTGAATTATTTTATTTAAAGTAAAAGTTCAGGTAACGTAACTAAATAGCCTTATCAGCGCCACCTACCCATAGCGGAGACTTTGAGAACTACTGTAATCGGAAAGCCAATCAGATGTCGCTAAAATCTGGTGACGTCACTGATGGGCACTCTCGTCTCGGGTCTTACCAAAAATGACGTCACCAGATTTTAGCATCTGGTTGGCTTACCCATTACAGTAGTTCTCAAAGTCGCCGCTATGCCCCTGGGTAGGTGGCGCTGATCAGGAATAATGCTAATTATACCTTAAAAGAACGGCTGCTTTTTCAAAATATGATCTCTAATTACAATAATTAGCATTTAATTAGTCTTAAAAATAATCAAGGACTACTGCGCCATCCGCCATTGCTTTAGTGGCGTCTGCTAGCCCGAACCTCTTACCCTCCTCCCTCTGTGAGAATTCAACCAATCCTGTAAGGGTAAGAGGTTCTGGCTAGCAGACGCCACTAAAGAAATGGCGGATGGTGCAGTAGTCCTTGATTATTTTTAAGGCTAATTAAATGCTAATTATCATATTGTAATAAGAGATAATTTGTTTTTTTTAATAATATTTAATTACTTTTATATTTAGAAAAAGCAGCCGTTTTTTTAAGGTATAATCAGTTATGTTACCTGAACTTTTCCTTTTAATCAAATTTGATAAATTAGTTTAATTAAATTTTAATTGATTGATTAAAATTAAAAGGATGATAAATCTCGTGGTAAAGTAGAAGTTATTGGTTTGGAGAATCTCAATTATTTAAGAAACAGGGTAGGATATTAACGAAAATTAATTACTAATTGGAATTTTGATAATTATTAATTAATAAGTATTAATTGCTATTATAGAATGTGTTAATTGTTGAAGATATTATTGATACCGGGAAAACAATGACCAGATTATTAGATCTAATGCAAGATTATAAACCTAAACAAGTTAAGGTTGTTAGGTATGATAATTTTAAATTTAACTTAAATTAAAATATTAATTAATATTTGTTAATTGCGTATATTTTTCTTTCTTAGCTTATTTGTTAAACGTACGCCTGAGAGCTGCGGTTACGTTCCTGATTGTGAGTTGAAAATTAAAACTAATTACAATTAATTTAATTAATCTTAATAATTAATTAAGATTAATTTAATTAATTAAGATTAATTTAATTAATTAAGATTAATTTAATTAATTGAATTTTTTTTTTAGATTTAGGATTTGAAGTTCCTGACAAGTTTATTGTTGGTTATGCCTTGGATTATAACGAATATTTTAGGGATTTGAATGTAATTAATAATAATTATTATTATTACAGGATTCAACTTAATTAATTAAGTTTAATTATAATTAATTAACTTTGCAGCATGTTTGTGTCATAAACGAACATGGGAAGAAAAAATATTCCCGTTCAAATTTGGCTGATCCCATTGAACAAGAAGTTCAACAACCCACTAATTCGGTTAATTAATTTAATCTAATTAAACTTAAATAATAAATATTTTTTGTTTGGCATAATGAACTGGAAACTTAAAAAAAATTTAGTTTAAAAAAAAATTAGTTTAAAATAAATTTAGTTTAAAAAAAAAAACTCTAAAAGAAATTAAAAAGGAAAATAATTATGGAAAAAATCCGTCCTTAACTAATTATTATTAATTATAATTAAATTTAGAACCACTAGTTATTATTAAACTTAAAAGCTTCTATATTTAAATCTAAAGGACCAAATATTTATATAAATTAGTTAAATCTATAAATTCTAATTAAGATTCTAGAAAGAAAAAATTAAATATCGCAAAAAAAAAATCATTTTTGCTAAGAAAAAAAAATCATGAATTTATCGAAATTTGTCAGTTTAAATTTGAGTCTGTTAATTGTTAATCTAATATTGATTGTTATTAGATGTTTTTTTTTTCGTTTTTGTTAACCTTTAACCCTAGTCTAGAAAAAGTTAATTCTACAAAATATTCTTCATTTTTAAAGTTAAACTAATTAAACATGGTCTTAATTGTTTTTCGGTCCGTGAATCAATCCCATAATGAGCAAATTACATTAACACCTTCCCCACTATTGGTTTAATTACGTACGTGTGACAGATTATAAGTATTAACTTAATTATCATCATAATATACGCTGCCACTTATTTAAAAAAGTATTATTTTTCCCCAATTAAGAGCTTCTTTATCATATTTATCAGTATTTTGAACAAAAAAGTGAAAAAACTAACGTAACGTAACATTTTCATTTCAACCCTCAATAACTATGTCTGAACGCTAAACGATAATAAAAATAAAAATTAAAAATACCACAACCTTAATAATTAAATTTAATAGTCTTATTTCATTTATTTCTCGTTAAATAATTAATAAAGTTTCAAGTAACATTTTAAAAATCGATTTTAGGTAAAGAAGACGAAGACTTATCGTTAATTAACGATAACATTTCCATTTTCTTCGCAACTTTGCTACTTTTTCCGATACCTAATCTAGGTAACCCTTTATTTAACCCTTCCAACATGACGCAATATAAAGTTTCAACATTTTAAAAGTCGATTTTAGGTAAAGAAGACTTATTGTTAACCTTAACATCGTCAATTAGCGATAACATTTCCATTTTCTTCGCAACTTTACTACTCTTTCCAATACCTAATCTAGGTAACCCTTTATTTAACCCTTCCAACATGACGCAAGCCTTGCAAATCTCCTGACTGGAAATATAATTACAACGTGTACATATTCCTTGCGTTGGTAATTTTATTCCTTCCTTAATAGCCATTACTTCGCCAGAATGAATTACGTTTAATATCGTTTCAGGTTTTATCGCTTCTAAATCTTTTAAATAAGCTCTAGCGTGTCCGCGATAAGCGAAAGGGGAATAAATACACTCTGTAGAAAAGTAATCTAACTTTTTAAAATATGCGTACAGGACTATTTCTTTTTCATAAGTGTATTTGAAAGGTTTGCAACGTGGGATGGCCCCTTCCGTTCCCGTAGTTATAGCGGTACATCTTTGTAATCTAGCTACATCTCCGCGTAATATATTCATTAGGACAGTTTCGGCAATATCATCAGCGTTATGCCCCGTTACAATTTTATCAACCCCTAATTTCATAGCACCACGATCGAGAGCTTGTCTGCGAAAAACTCCGCAGAAAGTACAATTATTTTTGCGTCCAACCTCCCTTACAATTGAATCCATGGACCATCCATACAGATTTTCGTACGATAATATCTCCAAGGGTAGTCCATACTGTTCTTTATTTCTTTTAACAGTTTCTAACGAATCATCTCGGTACCCGGAGATTCCTTCGTCAATTGATAGTAAAACCAAACGGAGCCCATAATCGTGACGATCATTTAATAGTTTCATCATATGGGCTAATACAGTTGAATCTTTACCTCCCGATGCCGCGATAGCAACGTAATCTCCACGTTCGAATAATTTAGCGCGAGTTATAGTCTCATGGACTTCAGTTTCAAGTACTAAGTAGAAACATTCCTTACACATTGCCGATCCTGTTTTTGGACGTTTCAGCATAGCTCGACCAACTCCACAGCGAATGCACGTAATAGGCATGGTTAATATTGCCTAAATTTTATATAACCTGAGTTACTGATTATTAATTTTAAAAATTCATTAATTAAACTTATTAGTATCTATACCGTACAAAAAGTGACGTAATTGTTAAAGCAGACGACCTGGGAATGGGATACACGTGGAATCACGGAAACGGTGGATGACAGCGCCCTCTAGGCTCTAGGCCTATATTCTAAAAAAAGGGCGCTAACTTCAAATCTATAAAGTTCTTATTATCTTTATCTTATTTTATTTTCTCCATATACCTATTTAAAACCTTTTGAAAGGAACATTCTCGGAAATTAAAAAAGAAAGAGTCAATTTGATTAAATTTACACGATATCCCTCAAAATATTAAATACATGATAAAATGTTTCAGGAAATGGAATTGTTGTTGAAAAATCTGAGATAAGTAATTTTTTATTTCAATTAATTTATAGGAAACTAATCCATTAGCAGTAAAATCAGGTTATTGAATTAAATTCTAAAGAGTAGTAAAATACGGATTGTCTTTAAAATTCAATAGAAATTTATCGTTTTGTTTCCAAGTCTTTTTTATATAATTTTAATAAGAACTGCTACTATTACTAAAGGGTAAACTATTATTTATTTCCCCTTCAAATGTGAATTGAATATTCTTCTAAAAAATGATATAAAAAAAACGATATAAAAAATGGGGCAATGTGGTCACCTTCAATCTACGTAAAAAATGAAAATTGGTTATTTGTACGATTAAATTAATTTAGTTCATTTTTAAAATTGGCTGAAGAAGGACCGCGGTCCGAAAGCTCCTAAAGTTTTAAATCTTAAATTTGTAATAAACGTATAAAAATTACTCCATGAAGTAGCAGTTCTTATTAAAAAAACGAAAAAAAGACTTGGTTTGCCCAAGCCTTAAAAACAAAACGATAAATTTCTATTGAATTTTAAAGACAATCCGTATTTTACTACTCTTTAGAATTTAATTCAATAACCTGATTTTACTGCTAATTGAAAATTGAAATTCCTACTGAAGTTGTTGAAAACACGATCAAAATTTTGTAGTGTAATATTTTATTAAAAAAATAAAGAAATTTCTATTATTGTGAGATTGTGAATATTTTTTTAGATGGTAAAAGAAAGCACATGTGAAGTAGTCATTCGTGGAAACTTTTTCAAATAAGTTTAGCATTTCTGCCTAGTAGCTCTCTATATGCCTTGCGGTGAAAGTCATTTCAAAATCACTAAGTTAACGTCGTTAAAAAAACTAAAATTTTGCTAACAAAATTTTATAATATTTCTAATAAAATTTATAGTTTTAGAATATCGCCAAACAACCAGAGAAAATATAATGATAATCTTCTCGAAATGGTCTAACAGCGAATAGAACTAGTAACTTATTTTTCACAAGCTTATATTCAACTCATTTCCAAGACTAAGCCGAAGTAAATAAATAAATAAATAAATGCTTTATTTAGGATATCCTTTTAAGATAATATCTTGTTTACGAAAGGGTCCTATGATTAAGTTAAAATTTTACATGACAAATTAAAAATTTTTCACAAACGTATTGCGTTATTCGTTAAAGATAGATAAATTTTAAGTTCATTTTTAAAAATAGTAATATTATCCAATTTTTTGATAGCCCTAGGTAGTTCGTTCCATAATTTAATTCCATTTTGCATTACACTCTTGGTCCTGAATTTAGACGGGAAAACTTCAACCACAAAATCGGTGTCACTAGCTCTAGTATTTTTATGATGGTCATGTGGAGGGAACCGTTCGACAATATATTGGGGCACCATTTTATGTTCAATTTTAAACATCAGTAGGTATTAATAGGTTTTTCATATAAATTGAATTTAACTCAATGATATTTGCACTTTTCCTCGCTAATGAGGCGGACGATTTCTTTGGCTGTTTCATAACTAGTCTAGCACAATTATTTTGCATGATCTTTTTATATTGATCTTATATTATATTATATTATATTTATATATTTATATTTATATCTATTTATATTTATGGCGGTTAGGCCTAAATTGAAAAATCAGTTTCTCCTTAAAATCATAGACTTAACTTGATTATGTCATACGCAGCAAACAATATAATTAAATACTTAAATATAAGTAATAAATATATTCTTGGAAGTTATAAGTTACGTTTAAACCTTTCCTTAACACTAAGGAACACAATACACTAATGTCCCGTTAGGCCTTAGTAATGGTTGTCAGTACTCAGTAGAGAAAACTTAACTTCCGTACTTAGGTTTAACTTAGTTATAGAAAACTTCGAAATACAAGATTTGACAAAAACCAAATGAAGTGGTTAATCAATAACGTAGCCATGGGTAAAATAACTAGTTGGAAGGTCCCTCGAGTCCTTAAACGACACAATGCGTGTCGGTTTCTATGCCAACGACAAAGCGTCTGTCAACTCAACTATGTACACGAATTTTCAAGCCGGTGTTTTGCATTCCCTTTTGAATGACCATTCAAGCAAGACGTGTTAATTCTGTAGCTAGCTCAAAGTAGATTCATAAGAAAGGTACAAGTACCTACGTATCCCTATACAAAATGGACGATCGGACAGTGGATCGTATCTTCGCGGGAATTTTGGACAACCTGCCACCTGTCAGTTCCAAAATCGTTCGTATTTTCACGAGTTCCACGTTTACCGGTAAGATTTGAAAAGTACCGAGTTTGAATTTTACAATCCCGACTAAATTAAAGTGAATGACATTCTATCTTGAATAAACGTGTGAAATAATAATTATCCTTGCTAGTCTCAAAGTCTTTGAGCAGCATGATTTGTTGCTTTAATTTCCTTGAAAACATAGTTTTTCAATGGAAATCTAGGGTCAAGTGTAGAAACTAATGCGTTTTAAATCCATATAGATATGTCTGTCGAGAGAAATACACTGATGGAAAAAGTGTACCCAAGATTGAAGGACTATTGTCGTGAGCGACATGGTCTCGAATTTCAGGTAAATTGAACAGATGTTTTCCTGACAATACTTACACTCAAAGGACTAGTCAAAATTGCTAATTTCTTAATGTTAACAAGAGGCGATATCTAGTTTACTAGGGAGAAGGTATAAATTCGCCACATTTCTACCTTTATCTCCAGTCCAAACGTATAGTAGGTCCGGAGTTAATCTCCGCCGCCTCTAAATTACAACCGGCATCTCATTGGTTCTTGAAAACTCACGTCAGCGCGACGCGAATGACAAAAATGACGTATTTTCCGACTGAGGAGAGGCGAAATAGCCCGGCCTCCTTTTACGTCCCCCTTGTATTTTGAAAGGGGGACTGGGACTATGGCGCGCGAATACTTAGGCATCTTACACCTTCTCCCTAGTAAACTAGATATCGCTTCTTAGTGCTACCTTATCTTTAAAAGTTGTTAGGGTGTTATCGCAAAGTTAATTAAATCAATGTCCTTGAAACTCAATCATAATTTCCACCGGTAATACTGTTCTCACATTTGACCTTTGTAAATCGTTGTAACAGTTAACACTAATGAATTAATGTTTTGGAAGCACTTTGAGTAAAAATCAAAGAAGGGTATTGTAATTCGACGGAAACAGAACCCTATAATCGGTCATTTGGTCATTTTGCGGGGGCCACTTCCGGTCAATACCTATTACCTTGGTATTACAGAAAGAATCGAGGGAAAGTGGGGAAACTAAGACCGGAAATTAACCATTCATAACGCGAAAACTCTTTCGGGGCGGTTTTGTAATAACAACTTTAACCTAAAATCCTTTATGTTGTCCATTGATTAAATTAAGCGAGGGTTTTACTTTTTTTGAAAGCCTTGCAAAAGTTTTAAATCAATCACATTAACCCAGACTCTGTCCAGACATAATTACGAAAAACCTTGGCAAGTCAGGACATGAATTCATAAATAGTTATTGCGCAAATCCAATTTTGGGACTCCCAACTATAACCACATAAGTTTAAACATAAGTTCATAAGATATGTTCCATAAGTTTGTCACTGGTTACTGAGAGCTTCTTATTAAGTGACGTAGGTCATAGATTCGAGGTAAAGCGGTGCCTGGTAAGGCGCTGTCTAAGAGGCAGAAGTAATACTTTTGGTACAGGCTAAATAGGAAGATGGACTCCTAAGTCGCGTGTAGTCAATTCTCGCTTCCGTCGTTCTCGAACTAGCTCGAGCTGTAAGTCTTTAGCATTACAAAGTATAGGAAGCGTCATACTTATGAAACATATCTTATAAACTTATGGTTTAAAGCACGCACGTCTTTTTATATTAATTTACCTTCACTCTGAAAATTTAACCTCTTTAAATATTTAAGTACTTAACAATTTAAGTAGTTAGACATAACGTTAAAATATATGTTCCACGTGTGACACATTGAATACTAATTTACTAACTCCAAGACCAGCTCTTAAGTTAACTTACTGAACATATATGATTAACTTCTGGTTGGGAATACCCTCAACTTAGAATTAAACAATGAACTTCCTACAGGTAGTGGACATGAGATGGGGAGTTCGTGACGAAGCTACGGACGATCACATGACCACTGACCTTTGCATGAAAGAAATAGAAAACTGCCAACGACTTTCTATGGGGGCCAATTTTGTGGTACGAACGCAACCTCTAATTTTCTATTTAAAAATAAATGTGTGCTAATGGTCACTCACCAACTGGTTTCATTCCTCAATGTTCGTTAAGGTCTTCTTGGGTCAAAAATACGGGTATCGTCCCATTCCTACTATAATTGACGCTGCAGAGCTGAATCAGATGAAGGAAGCCTTAGTAGCTATGGGTTGCGATGTCCATGCGGTCGAGCGTTGGTACGCTCAGGACACCAACACAGTTCCTCCAGTGTATATCTTGCAACCCATCAGTTCCATCCTAGTCAATTTTAACAATAAAGTAATTAGAAAAATTATAATTCTGGTACTTTAAAATTAGAATAAGTATGGAGCAGAAGGGGATAATAGAAGAAGGATGACACTCTGTATCCTCTTAATACTTTTATATGAAACCAAGAAGTGATATCTAGTTTATTAGGGAGAAGGTATAAATTCGCCACATTTCTAGCTTTATCTCCAGTCCAAACGTAGGTCCAGAGTTAATCCCCGCCTCTAAAGTACAACCAGCATTTCATTGGTTTTTGAAAACTCACGTAAGCGCAACGCGAATGATAACGAAAATTACGTATTTTCCCACTGAGGAGAGGCGAAATAGCCCGGCCTCCTTTTACGTCCCCCCTTGTATTTTGAAAGGGGGACTGGGACTATGGCGCGCGAATACTTAGGCATCTCATACCTTCTCCCTAATAAACTAGATATCACTTCTTGATGAAACGTAGATATTAAACTTCAATTTTGTTGTTTATGATTCCGCGCTGTATAAAATATTTTGAGGTGTTAATGTTCAAATTCCGTGATTGTCCTCAATTTAGCGAGTCCCAAAATTGCAAGCGCAAGACCAAGCTACTTGGTGGGACACTTTGGCTAAATTGCAAAAATTACTTCGAAAGGCCGCCCAAGCATTGCACGCAGCTGGTGAAATGTCGGACGACTGTTTGCATAATTACATGATGGCGGGTACTCTATAAATAAACCTTATTGAACTTAAACATAGATAATGTCCTGAATTTAATTTATTTTTTCACGCATTCTTCAGTCACGGAAAGAGAGGTGATTAACGGTGTACTATCCGTGAAAAACACGAGAAACCATTGCTTGGCGTATATCAGACAAATAAACAACATTAACATGGCCAATTTGAAAAGTGCCAGCAAGTTTATCGATGTCATTAATCGTAATGTTGACACCGAGGCTCAGAAACTTTTAAGTAACTTGAGAGATGAAAGATTGCCAGCTAGGATAGAAGCAACTAACATAGTCAGGTAAATAGTCTCGTCGCACTTATTGGTAAGACCATAAGAAAGGATGACACTCTGTACCTTCATAGATTCACAGTTGAATGGATGGGTCGAGATGGACTGGACGCGGAAAACCACAAGGACTACTTAAGACAATTCACGGCGCATTTCTACAAGCATATCATTAAGTTAGTGGACAGAGCCATGCGTAAAGAGGATTTGAGTTCTCAAGGACAAATAGTAACCGAGATACTTCAACATTTACACGCGTGTAACAACGCGGTTAAAATATTTCAAGGTCGCGAAGAAGAACTTGTTCGCATTACCGATTATTTAACCGGTCCATCCAACCAACCGTTAGTCCTTCATGGCGAAGGGGGTTGCGGGAAAACATCCTTATTAGCGAAATCAGCCAGTATGGTTTGTCAACTTTGTCCCGAAGGTAGCAAACCCATCGTGGTATTACGTTTCCTAGGTACCACACCCGATAGTTCCACCGTCGTACCCATGTTGACTAGTATTTGCAACCAAATTTCGTACAATTACATTATACCCTGGACCGAAGTCCCTGATGATTTGATTCCTTTAATCGCTTATTTGAAACGACTGCTGAACGTGGCCAGTAAAGAACAGCCGTTATATATCTTATTGGATTCCGTGGACCAGTTAGCTGGTTGTAACGAAGCCAATATGTTGTCTTGGTTACCGTCTCGATTACCTAACCACGTTAAGGTCATAGTATCAACCGTTTCCGGTACAGAAACGCATAAAGAACATCGCGTTTTGCAAAAAATGATAGAAGATGAGAAACAGTTTATCGAAGTGAAGCCTTTGGGGACGGACTTGGCCTTATTCGTAATAAAATCGTGGTTGGCATCGTCCAATCGCGACTTAAACGCTTACCAATATAAATTAGTACGCAACGCGTTGTCCCGATGTACACTGCCTATTTTTGTTAAGTTAGTTTTCGCTGAAATCTGCAGATGGAAGTCATACTCCAAACCAGCGGACACAACCCTAGCAAATACCGTCATGGACAGCATCATGAAACTATTCGACAGAATTGAGCTTCAACATGGCAAGACACTAGTTTTCCACGCGCTGGCCTACATCACCGCATCCAAGAGTGGTTTGAGCGAAACTGAACTCGAGGATTTGATATCGTTAGATGATAAAGTTCTTGATGACGTATATCAATACCATTTACCACCGGTCAGAAGAATACCTCCTCTATTATGGACGCGTATCAGAAACGATTTGCCCAATTACTTATCGGAAAGAGAGGCGGATGGCGTAAGCGTCCTTAACTGGTACCATAGACAATTCCGAGAAGCGGCTTTAGAACGGTACTTCAAGAATATGAATACCGTTTGCTACTTTCACTCCTCAGTTGCGGATTACTTCTTGGGAATTTGGGGAGGTGGTAATCCGAAACCTTTCAAGTACACTGAGATCCAGAAACATCGGTTTGGGTTAACGGACAAGGAAGGTAGCGCTGATAGAAAGGTGCCGCTACAACCAATGGTCTTCACCGGTTCGGATGGTCGAGTTGTCCGATATAACCTTCGTAAATTCGGTGAGCTACCGTTTCACTTGGTCCGATCAAAACGATTCGAGGACTTGTTCGACAGCGTTCTTTTTAGTTATCAATGGTTGCACAGTAAGTTAAGTAGTTGCCCACTGCAAGCCGTGCTCGCCGATTTTGAAGACGCCAGGGAACATTTAAGCGACAAGGACAGTATCAGAGCAGTTATATTAGTAGCGGACGCGTTACGATTGGGCGGGGCCATCTTGAGCCAATATCCGAATATGTTAGCTCCGCAAATGATTGGACGGTTGTTACCATTGAAACATTTATACAAGAATGTCAAATCCTTGTTACAACAATGCGACGATGAGGGTTACCAACACTGCGGATTGATACCGGCGTATCATAGCTTGCATACGCCAGGTGGTCCGTTGAAGTATTCTTTAGAAGGACACCAGTTTGCGATATTTGGGTTTGTATTGACATCCGATTCAAGATACGTCTTATCCGTGTCCAATAAGTTCATTATGTGGGACTTGTCAACGGGGGAAGTGACACGAGACGTTAACCCAAACATACGAGGAATCATGCAAACCCTTGCGATTAGCCCTGATGATAAACACGCTCTGACTTACACTAACTACAACGAAGTACTCTTGTTGAGTCTACTTAGCGGTGACGTGCACAGCTTCAAAGTTGACGATGAAGAGAATGAAAACAGCATACAAGGAGTGTCCGTTAGCGACACGCTCTTTGTGGTATGGACACTAAAAGAATGGACGGTGTACACCCTTACTGGCAAAAAGCTGGAGCAGAACGATATCACTGAGAACAAGTTTTCTCTGTTGCAAGTACTGTACCTCAACGCTTCTGAATACTACCTTATGTTGAGAAGAGGTGATGAAGAAAATTCCGGACAAGTACTTAGGTGTTTTAAAAATGGAAAGGACGTAAAAGAATTACAAGTCGACGGAGGACTAGTTCTAAGTCAGGATAAGACTAAAATCTACGCCAGTCAAAATACCGAAGACAAAGTTACTGTCTCCATTTTCGAGTTTGTGAATGACCCTAAACCATATTGGAACCAAGTTAAAACCGTATCGACAGAGGAAGCCAAAGTACTATCCTTGGAACTCATTCCGTGTGAGAGCTACCTAATCGGCACATTTACCTTGAACTTTACAATCTGGCATCTTCCGGAATGTCGTCGTGTACAAATGGACTTGCCTCACGGTGTCCGCAACATTTCAACCAAACCTTTACAGTCACAGAGCTCATTGGTATTGACCAAGAATAACCAATACGCCATTGGTGGAGTCCGAAAAAACTTATACGTCTGGGATGTTCAAAATGGCCGCATGTTGAAAGTACTTGACGCGCATTTCGGAAGAATTCTGCAACTGGTTCCTTTAATCGTCGACGACTTTAACGCGGTAATATCGTCGTCTATTGATCGTTCGGTTAAAGTATGGAACGTCAACAACATTTTCGAACAAGTACACGCTATAGATCGTATGGAGATGCCAATTGACAGTATGTCTTTGGCTAAGGACAGCGATTCTGGAGTAACCGTCACTCGTGGTTGTCTCGGAGTTTGGAACCTAACAACCGGAAGATTACGAGCCAAGCTAGCTGATAGTCCTGTTGGAGCCATCGTAACTCACGCTGTAATTACCGCAAACGCAAAGTTCATCGTGTGCGTCGAATCAGGCAACTTGTTGGTTTGGAGTCTGGAAACGTCATCCGTACACCAACGAATGGCAATTATGAACGTCAAACAACTTCTACTCACTCCTGACCATAGTGGAGTACTAGTCAACTACCAATCGGAAGAGGAATCGGACCAAGAAGTCGCTTCCGCCCCTAGTTCCCCAGCCAATAACGTTCCATTACCAAAGAAAACAATTTGTTCTTGCAAAAGTATCCCGGAACTGGTCGAATTATACTCTTTCTCTTATCCCACTTTCAATTTCAAGAAGGGCGCCATAACCGCTGATGGACAGTTTCTGGTCAACGCCAGTACCGACAAAGGTCGCGAATGTCTTCTGGTAAACGCGGTGCAAAATGGGCAATTCATCCATAAAGTATACTTAAGAATGACGCAGTCCAGTGGGTTCGCCGAAGTAATTCCATATCCGGCTAAGGGTTATTTGGTGGGTCTAATTGGCGGCGAGAAGTCATACATAATTGACGTCAAAAACCGGAAGTTGCTAAGAACCTTGAAGAAATGGAACGGGTCATGTACCAGTGATGGAAAACTGGGTTTATTCGCGCCCAATAGAGGTGGTTTGGAACTTATAGAGATGAGGCGCGGTACAACTGCGCGCGTTCTACAAAGCCGTATGTCCGAAGGTGTATTCAGCGTCATGGCTATGTTCAATACGACCAACGACTATGTCCTGTATTACCATAGTGGTCGTAGAACCGTACAGGCCTTTAGGGTATCTGATGGCAAGATGATAGCCAATTACAGATTATCGGCCGAAGCGGGAACATTGGCTACCACGTCTGACGGACATTCAGTCGTGGTAGGAGGGGTTGATGGTAGTTTAACTGTCCTGGTCATTGTTGACCCGAATGACCCAGAGGGGTTAAAGAGGTTGGGTAATTTACCGAGCAGGAAAGATCAAGGGTCCGAATTAGGGTCTTTGTTGAGGAGGAATGGCGGGATAAGTTTTAAAACTACAGCCAGGTTGGTGGCAAAGGCCTCAGCCTTCAAAGGGGCTGGTGAAGAGGACCCAAATACATCCAAAGCGTGTAGTATTTCCTAAGCCTTTGCAAACAATTCTTAATTATAGATATTTTAATTGCGAATAACGTGAGCTTTATGTAGGGTACAGTCGAACTAAAAGACTGTACAAATTTTAGCAACTAATTTGGCCCTAAAGCTATAGGGGAATCCAATCTTGAAAGTATCACAATTTAACATATAAAAAGCCGGTTTTACATTGCAATATTTACACCTTCCAAGGTAGGAATCCACTATAGACCCTGAGAACAAAGTTGATCAAATGGCACAAACAAATTGCGAATAAATGTAAAAAAGAATGTTCTAATTGTTTAGTTTCAAACTGAGTCTTTTTGCAAAGACCCATCCCTTCCATACAAGTACATGTACCTAGTCATTAACAATCAGCACTTAAATTTAAAGATAATCATGTTATCTGATCAAAAATTATATCAAGTGTTTTCCTGAATTTTTCCGCGATTACTATTGAAATAAATATATATCTGATTCAGACTATTTTCAATTCTTTTGCGATTGGCTTCTGTTTAAATGGAATTTCCAAAAGAAACTTTCGATTTTAGGATTTTCAAAAGATAATCTAATCACTAACGTTGTGAACTTTGAAGTCGGATTTCCCCATCTCGTGTCAAGAAAATGGTAAAGTAAAGGTTTGTTTCTGATTACTAAGACATTGAACTAATTTTTTGAACCAAACCATAAGTTTATAACCATAAGTCCCACTGAAACAACGCTTTCACTTTTAAATCTAGTATTCCTATAGGGAGCTAACAGTTCTGACCCTGAAACGTCACACCCTTCTATCTCTTACTGGAGTTTCATCCCCTAACGGTTGGAAACAGTATTCTACGCGCAAAAATGCCAACCAGAGAGGGGCTGCGTGACGTCAGACTATCTCTTCCCCCTAGCCAGTTGTTAGCTCCCTATTCCATTTTCCCGCCAATTACAAAGTTGATTTAATAAATACAGTAATAAACATAAAACTAACCAAGGAAAATAAAGGCAAATAATTTGCAAAAAATAAAACCAATCTAAGAGTTATAATGATTGTAAAACTAATGGTAACGCGCCAACTTACACTTTTTTCCGGGAATGATGACGTTGGTTTTATTACTAATTAAAAGTGGGAGGTGTCTTAGCTATTGCGTCATTTAGCGCGCGCATGGTTTCCCTCGTGCGGTGACGAAAGCAGATCTATCGATTACACCGGCAACCCTACTACGTACTTCCTCCTTTTTCCCAGTATCCCCCCCCCATCCGACAGTACTTGGTGCGCGCAAAGCTTCCTAACTAACTTGCCACTCCAGAAATAAGCCAAAGTCAGTCTGCAGCGGCGTTTCGACTTTGAAAGAGTGTACTAAAGGTCAGTGGTACTTTTTTGGACTTTTCTAGGCTATTTTATGGTTCATTTAGTTTATTTAGTGTTTTTTATGTCACATTTTTACGGGTCTTTGCTTAGGTGAAGATATTTTTTAGATTAGAGTAAGTTAACTTAGATTTAAGGATATAAAATGCTAAGCCTAACTCGGCGAGTTTCTTGGAAAAAAAAACAGCACGAGGTCATTCAAGGATTTCCGTGGCCCGGTGGCTTATTTTTTTAGAAGGGTTATATAACGAAAGTTTTGACCAAAAATACGCGTATTTTGGTCTAATTTTTTGAATCTTTTTTTAATTAAATATATATATTTCACCTATTTTTTTAGAAGATTAGTTTAGGGAGCTATTAATTATGTTTTAGAGCTACAGGTATGAGCTCAATTATGGTCTAAAGCCCGGTGGCTTATTTTTTAAAAGGGTTATATAACGAACGTTTTGACCAAAAATACGCGTAGTAAGACCAATTTGGTCTAATTTTTTGGGTATTTTTTGTTAAATATGTATATTTGACCTATTTTTTTAGAAGATTAGTTTAGGGAGCTAATAATTATGTTTTAGAGCTACAGGTATAAGCTCAATTATGGTCTAACGCATTTGAACTTTTGGAGGGCATAGATTAGATCAAATTATCTGTATAAATATCAATTCTAACTTCTAATTATGTTAATTTAACTCCCAATTAACTAAATATACAACTATTTCAATCATTATTAAATTAATTATTTTTAAATAGGCTCAATTAATTTATTGCAAATAAAATGGTTGAAGAAATCCCAGCGGGAGACCCAGAAAAGGGAAAGAAAGTATTTGTTCAACGTTGCTCTCAATGCCATACAGTAGAAGCTGGCGGAAAGCACAAAACTGGCCCTAACTTGCATGGTTTAATAGGACGTAAAACTGGTCAAGCTGCTGGTTTCTCATACACAGATGCTAACAAAAATAAGGGTAAGTAGAATAGACTAATGGCACCCCATGTTATTTCCCCATAGAGCTTAATACAGTCAAAGGCAGAGGGCTGCCATTACCCTATCTAAATTTATTACCGGAACAAATAATTAACTAAATCTTATCAGATAAGTAATTTTTCATGTTTTCTCGTTACTTAGGTATTACTTGGAAGAAGGACACACTTTGGGAGTACTTGGAAAACCCCAAGAAATACATTCCAGGCACCAAGATGGTTTTTGCCGGACTTAAAAAGAAGCAAGAGAGAGCTGATCTGATCGCTTACCTCGAACAATCCACAAAATGAACGTAGTCTTCAATTTAGCATCCAAAATTTAACATTATTCAAATAAACCTGTGAAATATTATAATTAAAGATATTAAGTGTCAGTCATTTTAAAATATCCGATAATATATATTATCAAAATTTATTTAACAAATAAAAATTGGTAGGCTAGGTTAAAGGTTAAAAAAACATCTCTTAACGTTAAGCCTAAGACTGAATTGTAAAGTGTTGCCAATATGGTTATTAAATTTAAGGTTATTTATAGAAATGATCACTGTTTAATTTAATTTAATTATTCACCTGAATAATATTTCATCATTTTGTAGATAAGGATTGGTGTCAATAAATGTTAAAAGTGATATTAACTTTTATTGCCTGATGATAGGGTAATTATCAGAACAATTTTTATAGGGTCTTTACGCGTGACGTCAAGCTACCTTCCCCCTTTCCTCTCCCCTTGCCGGCTGCCCGCTCTGGCCACGTTAGGACGCCATGTTGACATCCCCTGAAAACCGGTTTTCGCCCCCTATTTCCTCCCCCCTTTTTACTCTGGTGGAAACACCCTATAGGCTTATAATTAGGCCTAAATTAATGAATGATTCACAAGCTGACCTTTGACCTAAAAGCTAAACGTTAAGTAACATAAATAGGCATAGAAAAAGAAGACTTAAGCCTAACTAATTTTTTTTTGGCAATAAACCAAAATAACTTGGAAGTTCTTTTCTTTCTGGGTCAAAGCATCAAATTACCTTGGTCTTGTTTTCATAACAAAGTCTTGATCTACTTTAGCAACCTCGCCATATTTTATACGCTATTGATGTTGTTAATTTAATTAAAACGTTTAAAATAATGATCTTAACTTAAGCAACAAGCGCGAATGGTCAAAACTTAACTGTCACTTTTGTTAGCAGCCGGCTTAACAGTAGATGGGGCTGGAAATCAGATAAAACAGCTCAGAAAAAAATAATTTAAAATTGCGCGCGATCACGAAATAATACAACTAGCTACATCTAAATGTTAGGGTTCAAATTCAAAATATTTAAATTTAGTGCATATTTGAACTTTAAATACACCCCTAGTTAATTATCGTTAAGCCTTTGCCAACTCTGTAATAAGCCTACAAACAAGGCGCTCAAAACCAGGCTGGGAAATAAGGATATTTTTTAAAGTAGTCCTTTGGACCAGTGACCCCCTAGTGTCTGAAATAATTTACTGGTCTCCGGACTGGTCCCAGCCTTTGCTCTCCAATAGATTTGCAATTAATAAACTGGTCCCGAGGACCAGCAACCCCCACTTCTTGAATTAAAAAACTAGTCCAAGCAATTAATAAACTGGTTTTGGACCAGAGGAAGTGTGCTATTTCCCAGCCTGCTCAAAACTCAAAAGTTTCAAATAATATACCACCTCCAATCAGTTCATTCCGGTTCATCCAGTAGTAAATAGGATTCAAAATTACGATTAGGCCTTTGCGACGTGTGATTTTTTTTTTTTTTTTGCTCCAACGAAGTTGCCGAGCTAGGGCTTGTACAGCCTTACAGCTCCAAATATAGGATAGATAATGTCAGATGATTGATGAAGTCCGAGTTGACGAGGTCACTACATAAATAAACATACAATCTCTTTCATAAATTACGGTTAGGCCTTTGTGAAGACTCTGGGGGACATTCCATAAATAAATATACCACAACTTTATATATTTTATCGTTAATTTATTAACCAGTTTTAAATTTTTTTCACTTAAATTTAAAACTAGCTCGTCAACGATTATCATCATACCAATATTTTTAAATTTTTCAAAATTTTTGTATTTTCTTTCTTTCTTTCTTTCTTTGATAAACAAAATAAATTACCGGGGTCACTATGTATGTTTAGGCTACGTTTTTAGCATTATTTTAAACTTTCTAGAGAGATTTTTTTATTTTTGGTATATTTTTCAAATTTCTGCATTCTAAAAACATTATTATGTAAATTAAAATAATTGAGAATAATTTGTTTCTTATATAGACTGGCCAGTTTTTCGGTATAACATAATAATTATAATATTATAACGTTCTTATTATTTATTTTCTTAATATAGTTATTAAAAACATTTTTTTTTCTGTGTTAATTTAAAAAATACCAAAATTTAATTTTAAATTTGGTATTTTTTTTTTTTTTTTAGAATATATTTTTAACTACGATATTCTAAAAAAAAGCTGCGGCTTGTACTCTTATATACCATGTTTAATTATCATTTTAATTAAACTTAATTATTTTCGTCGTTTCAAATATTTTTAAGCGTAAACTGTACATTGACTTTTTTAGGACGATACTATTTCAGAATAAAGTTTTTTTGTTTTATTTATTTTTTCGTATATAATTTATATAATATTTTTTATTTTTATATATAATATATTTATGGGACGTTTTTATGTTATTTTTTTTTCTTCTTATATACACGTATTAAAGCCAAAAAAAATTATTGGCTTTCTAATAATTTTAATTGTTCATATTGTTTTTTGGGTTAACTATGCTTAAATTAGCGTTAATTTTAATTGCATAGAGCTAAAAAAACACTGCGGGTTTTGGGGGGGGGGGCTACGCTACTACGGCTCAACATCTAATATATCTTTTAACCACCACGTTAGGCTTAGTTAATAAGTTTAATTAATATAAACTTGAGTCATTAGTTTAAACATATTTTTATTTTTAATTTTTTTAAAGGGAGTATGAATTAAGTTCTCGACGAATCATTATTCGTTTAACCTCCCTTTAACGATAGTTAGTTTGGTCACGTGTTAGTGTTATATTACGCCAAGGCCTACACGGGAATGAAAAACAGTTTTGTTTTTTGGCACTTTTCGAAACTCATAAGTTTGAAAAATGTGTCAAAATATTTAATTACACGTACGCTGATGAGTTTTATTAACTCATGTGTCATGGTTCCAAATGACGTCACAACTTTTAAAGCTTAATTTTGGCATTAAAGATATTATACGTTTTAACGAAAAAGCCAATCAACATTTAAATTTGATTTTATTACAAAAGGTGATCGTTCGTTCGTTAACGGATTAGAAAATAGGCTTAATCCGATTTCGCGCCAATCGTATCGTAACGTACTAAATAGAATGTCTACTACGAACCAAGGCTTAAACTTAATTAAGCCTTTCGGTCCAAATGACACCACCAATAACCAATCAAGTCTTAAATAGGCTTAATCCGATTTCGCGCCAATCGTATCGTAACGTACTAAACAGAATGTCTACTACGAACCAAGGCTTAAACTTAATTAAGCCTTTCGGTCCAAATGACACCAAGTCTTACTTGTTAAAAAATTTTAAATATTAAATTATGAAAAAAGGAAAATTAGTGTAGAAAAATAGGTTAAAAAAGATCTTTTAAAAACACTTTATAATTCATATTTAACAAAATTAGTAAATCAAACAAAAACGAAACGTTTGAATAAATTGGTCCAGTCGTAAATCAAATAAAAAAAGGCCTACCGCTTTATCTGGTCCTAAAATATATCACTATAAATCGTTCTGAAAAATTTGGTAGTTTCACGTAAGGTTTTCACATGATTTTTATTATGAAAACCAAAAGGTGTAGGCGTAGGAAAAATGTTTGTCCAACTGGTCAACATCGACTTTATCCTCTCTAGGTCAAAGGGTCGTTGGAGAATGAGAATTCCTCTCTCTATCCTGGGCCATCTCCAAATGGAGTCGAGATATTTGTCTCTTTGCCAGTGACAAGTCAGTCGTCAATCGAACCTCTTTCTCTTTCAACTTTTTGATGTCTCTCTGACACGCCTTTCATCAAAATCACAAAGGATTGATTTTTTTAAGTCTTTTAAACACTTAAAGCTATACTAATGATCGGCAAATTGTAGCTGCAGACAGGCGCGAGTCATAATTCCCTAACCCATGAACACTGTCCTGGTAAAAACCATCGATAACTTGCATCATGCTTCAATCAATACAATGTCATTTTCACGATACAGTATTCATAGAACTTCACAAAGAAAAAATAAGCGAGAAAGGCCAAGTCCTAAGGGATCGAGAGAGAATGACCACGATCCGAAATTTCGCAAGCACAATGGGCATTCGCACGATCATAATGACGTATGACCCGACCACGATCCGAAAATTAGCAAGCACAATAGGCATTCCCACGATCATAATGACGTATGACCCGACCACGATCCGAAAATTCGCAAGCACTATGGACATTCGCACGATCATAATGACGTAGACTTATAGAATGACCCGCAAAATATTTGACCACGATCCGAAAATTCGCAAGCACTATGGACATTCGCACGATCATAATGACGTAGACTTAGACTTAGAGAATGACCCGCAAAATATTTGACCACGATCCGAAATTTCGCAAGCACTATGGGCATTCGCACGATCATGACGTAGACTTAGACTTAGAGAATGACCCGCAAAATATTTGACCACGATCCGAAATTTCGCAAGCACTATGGGCATTCGCACGATCATAATGACGTGGACTTAAGATGAAACTGATGAAATGCAACAAACACATACGTCACGTACTCCTTGACACTTAACGCAAGCCCGCGACAAATAGAGATGAACAAAACTTTAAACGGGCAAACGAAAACTCACCACATTTTGTTTGAGTAAATCCATTTTGTCACTTTTGAGCTTGTTAATTTCTTGTTTCAAATTGTCCAACTGTTTCTGCATGGCTATTTATGGTCCGAAGAATTAATAACAAGGTGGGGGGGAAGAAATTAAACAATCATGATTTGAGAACAAAACGAAAGGCTAATTAAGCAATCAATCCATTGAACTTCGAAATCGAAATAAGAATCGACTCCTCTTACAATCAATATCGGCCCTCAAGGCTTGCGTACTCTCTTCGGAACATCGCGAGCAATTGCCGAACAAGGGATCTTGGGAAGTCGCCGTTCCAACGCTGATGAAGGCTTCGGACGAGGACATGCTTTCCAAACCGGTATCGGAGTCTTCAGGACCACCCAAATGCGAACTCATCATGACGGGACAAGTAAAAACGCTCCGACCTTCTTGGAAAACGTTGCAATGACGGGTTCCGTCGTTGCCAACCAATCCGCTGACGCTACTGGCGCGTCCGTCCAATTCGAGACTGTTCAGACTGGAGGAGTCAGACTCGGAATGTCCGGAGATGGTGGCAAACGCCAGACTTTGGAGAATTGGTCCGGGAGAATGAGGTGGCATGTAGTTACCGACAGAATGGAGTAGGGGAGGCGTTCCGGGACTCGAAACGGGAGTTCCCGGCGTGCTATTTGCTCGGCCGCGGTTTAAAGAACCCAAGGACATTACTTCAGAGCCTCGTTGACTGTCCCTGTAAGACCCACTGTTTGTTTTCAGACGGAATAAGTTAAGTAAACTACCGTTTCAAAGAAAGTCTTATGAATAGAACGATATCACGCTCGTGACGCTGGTTCAAATCAATTTACCGGTGAGATCGTTCTAAAATCTAATTATTAATGATCAATTACCTGCTACCGGAACTTTGAGACGGTGATCTTTGGTGTATAGTCCTATTAGGATTAGCCCTCATAGTCGTGGGCGTGGCTTCACCCCCGCTTCCGCTCCCACCGCCTCCACAATGGGCCACTCCTCCGGCGTTACCCGTTAAGCTGCTATTACTGGAAGATGACCTCTTTGGCGTTGCTCCAGCTAGGTTCGACTCCACCGACTGACTCCTGCTTCTTCCACTCAGCGCTTTTCGTACAGAGTCCAAGAAGCGTGTGGTACCGCCACTGTTCCCTCCACTAGTGCTATGGTGATGGTGGTGATGGTTTCCGCTAGTTTCTTTCAGACTTCCGGTATGATGGCCGTTCGTTTCCGGTATACTGTTGTGTGTCGACGAGGAACAACTCTTGCCGCTATCCTGATGAACCCAAGATATTGGACCACAAAAGTCTTGAGTTTTATCCTTCAAGTTCTCGTACAACGTTTGAAGAAGCGCCGCTCGCGTTCGATTCTGGTCAACAGAAGAAAGTTTTACTTAGTTACGACTACCCATAAGTACCCCTAAAACTACCCGTAAGTACCCCTAAAACTACCCATAAGTACCCCTAAAACTACCCATAAGTACCCCTAAAACTACCCATAAGTACCCCTAAAACTACCCATAAGTACCCCTAAAACTACCCATAAGTACCCCTAAAACTACCCATAAGTACCCCTAAAACTACCCATAAGTACCCCTAAAACTACACATAAGTACCCCTAAAACTACCCATAAGTACCCCTAAAACTACCCATAAGTACCCCTAAAACTACCCATAAGTACCCCTAAAACTACCCATAAGTACCCCTAAAACTACCCATAAGTACCCCTAAAACTACCCATAAGTACCCCTAAAACTACCCATAAGTACCCCTAAAACTACCCATAAGTACCCCTAAAACTACACATAAGTACCCCTAAAACTACCCATAAGTACCCCTAAAACTACCCATAAGTACCCCTAAAACTACCCATAAGTACCCCTAAAACTACCCATAAGTACCCCTAAAACTACCCATAAGTACCCCTAAAACTACCCATAAGTACCCCTAAAACTACCCATAAGTACCCCTAAAACTACCCATAAGTACCCCTAAAACTACCCATAAGTACCCCTAAAACTACCCATAAGTACCCCTAAAACTACCCATAAGTACCCCTAAAACTACCCATAAGTACCCCTAAAACTACCCATAAGTACCCCTAAAACTACCCATAAGTACCCCTAAAACTACCCATAAGTACCCGTAAATTAAACTACCCATAAGTACCCGTAAATTAAACTACCCATAAGTACCCCTAAATAAACTACCCATAAGTACCCCTAAATTAAACTACCCATAAGTACCCCTAAATTAAACTACCCATAAGTACCCCTAAATTAAACTACCCATAAGTACCCCTAAATTAAACTACCCATAAGTACCCCTAAATTAAACTACCCATAAGTACCCCTAAATTAAACTACCCATAAGTACCCCTAAATTAAACTACCCATAAGTACCCCTAAATTAAACTACCCATAAGTACCCCTAAATTAAACTACCCATAAGTACCCCTAAATTAAACTACCCATAAGTACTCCTAAATTAAACTACCCCTAAGTACCCCTAAAACATTTAAGACTTACCTCTAACTTGGAGAATTTCTCGGCTTTGTAGCAGGCTTTCTCGGCATTGATTAACTTGGTCAATAAAAACTCCCGAAATTCGGGTCCTTTGGCAAAAATAGGATTGGACGGGAGCGTTGGTCCGAAATACGGAACGTCTTCCCTGGCTGTCACCGACACTTTGTACTTTGTCACTCGCCCACTTTTATTCGTTGACGTAAGGGTGACTGAAGACTCGCATCCGTTCCCGTGATGCACCTCAGTCCGCGTTACGTGGTTCCCATTTTCTTCCAGAATTTTATTCTTCTCTCGAAGATGAACTGATGGTTCGTCTTCTTCGGGTGGAACTACTTGTACCACGATAAAAGTGTGTAGAAAATGGGAAGCAATCATGGTGGGCATAAAAGGCGTATTGCCTTCTTGGAATATGACGGCTACGATGTCGTTTCCTACATGTCTCTTGCGTTGAAGCTGCAACGAAAATACACAATCGTTGAGCCTAATATTCATATCTTGATGCTAAGCCTAATTTAGTGCAAAATCGTTAAGCCTAATGTAGCCAATGAGAACTTATGACAAATCGTTATAAGCCTAATGTAGCCAATGAGAACTTATGACAAATCGTTATAAGCCTAATGTAGCCAATGAGAACTTATGACAAATCGTTATAAGCCTAATGTAGCCAATGAGAACTTATGACAAATCGTTATAAGCCTAATCTAGCCAATGAGAACTTATGACAAATCGTTATAAGCCTAATGTAGCCAATGAGAACTTATGACAAATCGTTATAAGCCTAATGTAGCCAATGAGAACTTATGACAAATCGTTATAAGCCTATAACGCCTCCAGTTACTTGAAATTGTTTTAAAGCTAATTGAAAATCGTTAAGAACAATACATGCGCTAAGCCTAAGTAGGAATAATGGCATGACGCGTATTCGTTACCTGTTGAGGATCGCCTTCCGTGAATGGTAAAAGCGTAGAAACGTGAAACATGACTTCGTAGCCCTGAAATTGAGTGTAAATCGACTCATCACCGGTTTGACCGAACTGCGTGTCGAGACCACCTCGAAAGCTGTGAAAAGAATCAAATTTAATTAATTTAAACCAGAAGTATATATAATACTTCTCTTCGTGAGAAGTGTACCAAAAATCGGGGTAATTGTAAAAGTAATAAGAGAGTACAGAGTGTCATCCTTCTTCAACTATCCCCCTCTGATATAACCCAAAGTCTAATCAAGCAATCAAGTAACGTAAGTACTTAAATATTTACCCTCTGAAGTCTTTTAATTTCACTCTATCGCCCAACATATCTAGGAATTCGTCCATCTGGGGACTATGTTGATTATTGGCAAACATTTCCTCCTCGGTCGTTTGACCTTGCCTTTGGTATATGATTCCGAATTTGAAGTTATTGACTAGAACATGTTCGTCATAAGCGACCATCAAATCGGACGCTTTAGGGAATAACACTGGGTAGAAATGGTCCGTTGAGATTTCTTCGTATAACAACTATTGCGAAACAATTATAAAAAAAGAACACGCAAAACCCTCATTTAATAATTACGAAAATTTGAATAGTTAACAATGAAATTAAAATTAAAAACGAAATGAAAACCTACTCTAGCGAGTCTGACTGGGTTGATGCACTCGCCAATAAATGTAGAGGGAACTAGGTCGTGCGTGATACCAGATTTAGTCCTATGGAGAGAAAGGATTATATATATATAATTGTCGTTGCAATTGAAGAAGACACGTTAATTGTTAAGGCACGATCATATTCTTTCATTGTGTTGTAATAAAAGGTTAATCGTTTTTACCTCAATAGTATTCTGTAATGCTCCTGATCAGCTATCGCTTCTAGTTTTATGGATATCACAATAGGGCCCATCGCATCGTCGAATGCGGTGAAATTGAAATGCTCCTAAATTATGACAAATGACATAATTGGTTTATGTTAATTAAATCTATTTATAATCATCGATTTATGTAAGAACTGCACTCTTAAATGGTCGTAACCCTCAGTTGCAAATTGGAATAGATTTGTAATGCTAAGCAAGCTTCATTTACGAGTCTTGCAAAGAAACGTACTGCACTACTTTTGGAAAATTCGATTTCCCTAACATTTCTAGGGTTTATTCCCCATATACTACCCTGATATTTCCAGGTGCAAGGCCAACTAATAAATGCGGGAGTGGTTTTTTAGAGTAATAACTACTCGATTGGTCATTTATAGCTGGAGCAACCCTTTCAGAGCGAACTTACAACTCGCAAATTTCACTGATTTCCCTGAGTTTTCCATAAGTTTGACTATAAATTATAAATTTCCGTGAGTTTTCCCTGAATTTTTAGTCGACAATCGATTTCCCTGATATTTTCACGCTCTCCAGGTTTTCCAGGTTTGTATGAACCCTGTACATTTCTCAGCACACTGAACATTTATTATTCATTTCTACAATTTCAGTTATGGCTTCCGCTAAAGTTTATTTCTATGGGAATTTTGCTAACAATGATTTTCATAGATTCTCCAAATAATTACGTTTTGTCATTCCCATATGAACCCTGTACTTTTCGATTCGAGAAAACTACAGACCTTTCTCATATCTACTGTATAAAATCCGGAAAAAATCCCTCATTGGCTATCTGATTACAAGTCAAGAATACAACGTATCGTGTAACCTAACCACATGACTAGTATTTCGTGCCCAACCTCAAACAATACAAAAAAAAACCCCAAATAATATGTAACCTAATCGTGATTACAACTTCAAGACGAAACTAAAACCTTCCTTCACTCATCACATCTTGTTATTTTCAAACAAAACAAAAAACACCCTGAAAACAGTTAGTTCCTTACATATACTTAAAATCAAGATAAGTGTTGTTAGGGGTGTGTGTTGTGGGAACCCATACCATCTGCTTCTACCGCCACCCAAACATTCGCGGTAACCCGCAGAAGCAGGAGTAAGTCACACCCAGGAGTATGAAACGATACTGGTTGTAGAGACGGACCTGGTTTAAGTAGCAATAACCTAACTCTCGAAGGTCGAATTTTCCCTCTCATCTCTAGGCAGATGTCAAGGACCACCCATAGACCATTTCGACGTAAAAAAGGGGGGTAGACAACCCTCTGTATCGGGACATACAAGGGGGTTGATACATTGCCATCCGTCTCTGCGCACTCTCACAATACAAAGAGACTACAGCGCAGGCGCCAAAAAGAGAGATGGAAGGCAAAGTTTTACCACCGTGTCTTTCCCTCTTAGTTACATTGAAATGGTCTCTAACTTTAACCGCGTTTCATGGTTGGTAGTGCATCCAGTGTAGGTTTGAACTGAATGATCACTTTATCGACAAGAACTACAAGCTAGCTTTGTTCACTCTGTAGTAGTTAACAGATGAATTGTACTCACTAATGACTGGCAACACTAGTCCGAACATGATCTATTATATAAACATTTGAGTTTTATGTGATTCTCAATTTTTTCGCGCCCTAGAGAAATTATCACGTGTGCTCTTTGATTTACTCTGTGTGAAAGAAATTTCTATCATATATGGTCCATGCTGGAGTCTTAACCAACCTAGTCTGGAACCGATAAGACAAGGGAGAAATTCGGCAGAACATTTTCCGCGTGGTCTGATACGAAGTCTGGTTTGCAATTGTACATACCTTTCCAAGGAAGAAGCGACGATAAAGCTTGGCGGTCTCATCCGTCTCGAATCTACTCAACCAGCAAGAAGGTGATTGGCGTTGCTGATAATAATGGCAGTGGTTCGTGTGGTACTGTTGATGGTTATTCACTGTCGTCGTGATGTGGTGTTGGTTGAACTGTACTGAACTAGTCAATACGTGAGAGACGGGAGGTGGTGGAGGTGGATATTGAGGGGGCTGTGGTTGGGGTGCTTGCTGTAACTGCGTGGTGTGGTTGGTGTGATTGTGCGAAGAGTGATTGAGTTGGTGGTGGTGCTGGAAATGCGATTGAGGAGGTGGTGTCCCGTTTGGGGGAACGAAACGACCATCGCTGTAAGACTCTCCGACGGAAGTGCCACTGCCGTTACTGTCGCAATTACTAAGATTGGAATCTCCTCTGTCCACCCAGTAACCACCTACGGGTGGCAAGACGACTAAAGGGTATGGTCCAGGACCGAGTAGAACCTATTGAAATGATTATATGGCAAGACAAATTAGTTCAAAGATTCTCTGGTTGTGAAAGAGCTCATTGGAATGCTCATCGTTTATGGCAAAGACAACATTAAGGACTTTAATATCATTTTATTTTGTCTTTCCATCAAGAGACCAATGAAAGGCAAGATAATCAATTGTTGTGGCTAGGGGGAGATAGGTGTGATGGAACAGCGATCTCCATAGCTATAACGAAGCCTCTGTAACCTTATCTACGGCAACGAAGTCCTCCCAGCACCCTCAGTGGCGTTTTGGTAGGGTCATCTACAATGCCACCCTGTGTCTCTAGAATAGAAGCTAGTTCATGAGAAGTAGCTTCTATTTTTAAATGGCGCTAGGCTGCAGCACTTAACAATGCCCTACCAAAGGTAGAGACGCGCGCCAGGTACTCTGGGAGACTTTCATTGCCTCACATGGCATGTCCCACTAACAACTACTCCATATCATCTCTTCCCTCCAAGGTTATGATCAGTAATAAAGTTTTAATCCTTCACAAGCGTCCTTTGGGTTCGCAAAAAGTGAAAATGCACCCATTAAAAGTCAATACATAGTTTTTAGACTTGGAGGATTGATACCATACACACCAGGAGTCCAGGCTATTTGGCGAACAAAGTGAAGTACCAAGTAGTTTGGACTACTGGTGTAAATGGTATCAATCCTCCTAGTCTGAAAACTATGTATTGTCACGTGGTGAAAAGATCAAATAAGCAGACGATATCGACCAAAGGAACGATTTTCACGTAATACAAATTTTCAAGGACTTTAAATTGTCCGTGCAGTAAAATGAAGAAAAGAAAAGTGGTACTAACATCTTGTAACGCTTCTTTATCTTTCTTTTTCATCTTCTGATGCGAACTGGTGGAACTCTGCGAATGATACGCGTAATAACAACAACACGCTATTATAATAATTATCAAACCAAACATAATGTAGCGGTTTTTCGATTCAATACACGAGGAAGTTAGAGAAAAAACCCATCAGTTTCCGCCAAGTCACACAATACATTACACAACATTTACCATTATACCCATATCTGTCCTTCCATATTGAGCTAATAGAGAGAAAGGCGAAGATTTAAAATATTGAAGTATATCTACTGTAGTTCCGTATATTGCTTCTAAATCAGTGAACATACTAAGAAAACTGTATCGCGTATAAACGTTTCTATTTTAAGTTTTATTATAATTATTGTTATCTGTGTTTTTCCAAACAGAGTCCAAAAATAAACTCAAATTCTATTGATACCAATTACAGTGTTTAATATATGGTTTATTTTTACGTAAAGAATCGTGTTTCTGATAAGTCTGCCATAAATTAAGGGGAATCAGTTGTTAATTTATGTCAGACTTTTCAGAAACACCTTGTCTAAAAAGTAAGCCTTATTTTCGTATTGAATTTGTTTGAATCTAGTTCACATTTTCCAAAATACCCAAGTTACTTTTGGAAGATGGTATTTTCTTTATTTTTTTAACCAATTTGTTGAAGTTAACAGAGCGAAAAGTTATAGATTAAAGATTATAGCAGATTACGTAAGTACTCGGCGAGGAAACAAGATAAATTTTGTTTTAAAATATTCCAGCACGTATTTTTTAAAAGGAGAATTTAGGGTGGGTTTTTTAGATATGGCCATTTGCGCCAACGTTACGGTTATTGTAAATTCCTTCGGGCCAAATAACGTGATTAATAACGCTATATTCTTAAATGAGTTTCATATTTTAAGGGCGTAGTAACTTTCGCCTAAAGAGATAATAAAATGACAGCGTCAAAGATATCGGACTAGCAACCACATAAATAAAAAAACAAACGCGATAGACGCGTCCATTAATTCCATACGAGAAGCAAACCTCAATAGGAGCGGGGGAGGTGACCTTCTTGAGTTATTTCCCTTCTCGCGCCAAGAAGAACCGTCCGCCAGAGGTAGCGTGTATTGTACTATGTCTGGCGTTGCGTCTGAGCGCGAAGAAGAGGGAAAGACAAAAAGTGGGGGGTGAAATTTAGCCTTCCATCTCGCTTTTTGGCGCCTGCGCTGTTGCCTTTTCGTAGGATGATGAGGGGTGCGCAATGTATCAACCCCCATGTATGTCCCGACGATACTGAGGGTTACCTACCCCCTTTTTTATGTCCAAAAAGTCTAGAACCTAAACAGCGCAGCCTACAGCTCATGTGCGTTTGCTTCTTTGCAAGTAATTTCTGAAATGGTCTAGGCCTATATTGTCAAGGTAAACAAATCATTGTACTAAACTTCTGGCTGACCTTGCAAACCGGGAGAAGGTATAATTAAAAATAATAAAAACAAAACCCCTTCCAGTAATTATTAATTATAATCTAAATGAGTAATTATATAGACAATAGTAAATTAACAATAACGGGCAAGGTTTGAAAGATAAAAGGCTTACTACAGATAAAATCAAACTGTATCAAACCATTACACAATCCCTTTAAACATCGTATAAACATTTGTGGGGGTAGAGAATACTTTGGCCAAATAGCTATAGTTATTCATTGATTTACAGCCACTGTAGTGAAGGCATTATGGGACGGAGTAAATGGGTAACGTCATCATTATATTTCATTCATCGTACCTTCCCCTTTATTAGCTCAAAATCAGTTAACCAAGATATAGATAGCTATATTAAAATTGATACGTACCAGCTGACGTTGATATAAAAAAATTTAAGACTATATATTACATTCAACCTTTAAAGCTAAAATTCTTCCCTAACTTTAAGTGCATTTTTCAATATTAATTTAGAACCTTTTAAAAGTTGCAAAGAACTTTAGAAGAAATAAAGATGTATGTATGTATATATACAGGGTGTTTCTGATAAGTCTGCATCCATAAAATAAGAGGGATGTTCTTTGGGAAATCGATTTTAAGTCCAAAATGTAACTTCTATCTCCATTCCATTTTGTTTGCCACAAGGGCCACTGTTTTCGAGTTAAGATTGCATCCAGAGTATTTTACGGATGACCCCTTAAATTTAATTAATAAACTGATTCAAGACAACTATTTCTAATTTAATTAATTAAGGGGTCATTCCTAAAACACCCAATCAAATCATAACTCGATTTGAAACAGTGTCCCTTGTTTCAAACAAAATGGAGATAGAAGTTACGACATTTTCGACTCAAAATTGATTTCCCAAAGAACATCTCCCTTAATTTATGGATGCATACTTATAACAGAAACACCCTGTACATACGCATACAGAATTACCATCACGAATTTCGCAGTATCGAACAGCCTGCCGTTGAATGACTTTGCCCTAGCTTTCACCATTTTAGGCTTAGCAAAAATTCACGTCGATATTAATTAACCTAGATATTCTCCCCTTTGAAAAGTTTTCTTGAAAGTAATATATCAAAACCGATCGAAATATTGACGAATCGAGATAGCTCTAGCTCGGGCGGCCCAAGTTTCAAAGTCTAACTAACGTATGGACACACCACCTTGCTAGGTCGATTGTTTGGTTCCCTAGCAAGGCTACTAGCTGCGAAACAAACTTATCGGAAATATGTATTTAATTTCTAAAGCTCTTTTTAAAAAAAATTGCATCCGGAAGTCATTAATACGTACAAAAGATTCAAAAGATCAAAAAAACAAGGAAATGTTACGAATTTTGAGTTTAATTTTTGCTTTGGTTAATTAAATCTTTTCAATTACGAGTGACGTGAAATGAATTTCCCGTAATTAGCAATTTTGGTATCTTGATACCACTCAGGAATTTCTCCAAAAACTAATCAATTATCTCGAAATTTACTGATAATTTTCAATATATTTGGCTTAGCACCCTGATTTAGGCACTCTTGGCTTCACTGTACACTGATTACTGATTAAGTTTAATTTTGTTATACGTGGCTTAGCACCTTCAATTCCAATAGTTAGTTTATCACTCTCACACTCATTGTACATCGATAACTGATTAGTTTTAATCATTTTAGACACGCTGTCAATGGGTAAGAAAGGCGGCTTTTAAACATATCATGTAAACCCTTCGAAGGTACATCGATACATTAAGCCGAGTAATTGATCCCTTAGCCTTGATTGGCCAAACTTAACCCTCTGACCATTACATTATTCAAAACCAATAGCGAGGAAGATTGACTGATACGGCGTAATTATATCTTCACTATTTAATTCATATCATGCATGCACAATTAATCTTTAAAAATAACGTGCCATTAATCAATTTATATCAATTAATTAATGACACAATTAACTATTAAAGAAAATTTACTAGTTACCCTAACGAGTAACCAGTAACCCCCAACCACTTTTACCTTTTAAAACTCAACAATAATCAAAAAATAATAAAATAAAGAAAAACAACACAAAATCAATTTTAAAAAACGCTGATTTTAAACATTCTTACCCCTTGGCGCAAAAGCTTGATTTTCAAATTCAGTTTAGCGATCTCGAGAGTCTTTTCCCAAAAAAAGGCGCGATTAAGCAACGTAACGGTTCATCGAATCATCGATTAATTCCTTTTCGTTTGTAAAACGTTTAATAAAAATGCTAAGCCTAAAGTTTTAACGCGGGAAAATTTTTTGGCGCGCTTTCGAAAAAATGGAAATCTCGCGCGCGACCCGCCGTGTTAAAAATCAAGTTACAAATTTCTCCACGAAAATATCGGCGACCGAATAACCGGGTAGAATAACTAAATTTCACCAAAACTAGTTTTCTATCGGATAAAAAAATAACACACGCAACTGAGCGGTTAATCGTTCAACTTACATGTAGTAAAAAAAAACCTTAACTCCGACCGTTTGACTTTAGGCTAGAGTTAGTAGTATACGTTGCCCGTGGAAAAAACAAGGGATTCTTTAGGTAGATGAAAATTATAATAAAATTGAAGCAGATGCGTGGGTTGGCCGGGCCATGATTAATCTACCGAGACACTCTGTGTCACCTGCCTCGCTTCACAATAGAATCATTTTTATTTTTTTTTTTAATAAACTGCCTTGCAAAACAGATAGGTGCACTGCGCGCCGCGAGGTAGATACGCGCCTAAACTAGACGACAAATTCTACGCTTCAACGATTACAATATTCATAACCCTAATTTTAAGATATGCAAATTAGAAATCGTTTGACATCTTCAAAAAGCATGCATGGTTGGCGGCCCAAGGCTACTTGCAAAATAGTTTCTAACGGTTTCTAATTTTAGAATTATCTGAGGCTACTTCGAGACGCGGGTTAATTCTTTTGCATCTTTTGTTACGCAAGAATATTTCCGTTTCAAGGCATTTCTCCAAACGATGTCCAAAGTTCATTGGGTTCAAACACCGTAACTAACCCTAACAGACTAACTAAGCCTTATTTCGACTAGTGTCCACCACACTCTGCAACAAAGTCAAATTGCGACCGGTTTCAAACCTTTTACATAATCAACTAAGCCTAAATTCGTCTAGTTTCAAACACTGTACTAACCAGCTAAGCCTAAATTCGTCTAGTTTCAAACACTGTACTAACCAGCTAAGCCTAAATTCGTCTAGTTTCAAACACTGTACTAACCAGCTAAGCCCGAAGTCATTTGGTTTCAAACACTTCACGTAGCCAACTAAGCCTATCTTGCTCTAGTTTCAAACACTTTACGTAATCAACAACTAAGCCTAAACTCGTCTGGTTTCAAACACTTCTTGTAGCCAACTAAGCCTAAACTCGTCTAGTTTCAAACACTTCACGTTATCAACTAAGCCTAAACTAGTTTCAAACACTGCGCAACTTTAAAGCATCGTTTGCAACAAAAACAAGAACATATCACTCTCGATTCTCGAAGGATTTCAAAGTTCGGTGCTAAGCCTATTTCGAACCGTGATTACGCACCGTATTTCCATCATAACATAACACGAACGAACGCGTATTTTGAGCGTAGCACCAACGCGAACTTTAGTCAAGGCACTCAGTCAAGTCTCTTTGAAGCAACACTTAAAAAGCATCCACCCCCTTATCCGTCTACCGACAAACTCTCAACTACTAACTTTGAAACATCTAAGCTGCCTTTCTGAAAAGAAAACTAATTTCTTTTTTTACTGGTAAGCAAGCAGCCTGCGTGGCTTCTGAGAGAGTATACACGTCCGAGGGGCAGGTGTGAGTTTTGGGGCTAGCGAAAGGTAACATAAGGGTGGGATCTAAACTTAACTTCTTTAAAGGGGGCTTAGTTAGTTTCTTTTTTATTCTATCCAAAATAAATCAACTTCTCGAAGCCTCTTTCAAGAGAAAACTTCTCGCGTACAAAAATATAGCAGCAGTTAGTTGGAATAGCGTAGCCATGGCACACAACACACACCGCAACCAAAACTGGTTCGACTGACTATATGATCTAAGAAAACTTCTTTTCTATAGCGCCCGCTAAATCAAGGTCAACCTAAAGAACATAGTACCCCCTTAAAGGGAGACTCAAACTAAAAGTATTAAGTTTATTTAAATTAAGTTCTAAAATTTGGGATAAATTTCTTGCCTTCTGGGGAAAGGGTGGGCTGGACCAAATACCAAGAAGGTTCTTTCCAAATGGAACAGCAGCAGTAACAAGTAAGAACCCATGTATATACGATGGGAATTGTGGTGTAATATGAGACGGAGATGGATCATGGGTTCTTACAGCTATCTTTGGATGTTCACAGGGGTGCCACGAAATTTTCAGGTTCAAATTCCCTGACTTTTCCAGGTTTTCCCTGATCTTTTTTTACGATTTTTCTTGACCATTTTAGGCCCAACTCATTATTCTAAATATAAATGAACAATTGCGTTCAAATCGCAATTTTAAGTATTTAATGTAAAACATTGAGATATGAGCTTCCCGATTTCGGTGTCTGTTCAAACATGATCTCGCTAAAACGGCGTTTAAAACGTCACCCAGCTGGAAGGTTGAACCACATATATTTTGGCAACTTTAACCAAATTCCTGACTTTGTTGAAATTCTTAAAATCCCCTGACTTTTCCCACAGACCTTTTTAGCGCAATTTGAAATTCCCAGTTGACTTTCAGGGGTTTCCCTGACCTGTGGCAACGGGGCCTGTGTAACATGGGTTCTTGGTTTAATTATTATTAGAATCCTGATTTAGAATCAGAGATTAACATTTACTTTAAAAGACCACTGATTAAATTAAAAAGATATATATTTTTTTGTAAAGTTAAAAAGAAATTACGAGACTTTTTCCTAAACTTCAAAATTATCTTTTTTAGATGACTTCTAATTCCCTGCACGAATTTACAAGAATTTACGTGTGTGATTTCAAGGCGAATTTCAATAAATTAAAATTTTAGAAATTTGAAAGAAATTTTTACACTGCGCCTTTCAATTTTCAAATATTTTGATCACAAAATAACTTATTGTACCATATAAACTTGGAAATTGGCGTCAATCTAATCTTTGAAAAATGACAAATAAAGAATTTTCTTCAAGAATAGATTAGATTGAATTCTATTTTTTCCCCATCAAAGTATCTACCCATATTTCACAGCGACTTTACAAAAAATTAAATAAATAAATAAAAGAAATCATCTTCGTTTTCAAAAACCTAGGTACCATTTTTGTTAAATTTTCTTAAAAATTACGAGAAAGTTTTGGCTTTTAATATTTTTTATTTTTTCTAAAACGCTTTTTGAATTCCATACCCGCTTCTTTTGGGGTTAAACCTATATTCAAGGAGTTTGAAATTTTACTTTTTAAAAAAAAAAACACTTTTTTTACAAGCAGCGTAGTATATAAGATGGAATCTGCTTTTTCTACGGATGATTGAAATTTTCGGCGATGGGACGAACCGTATCTCGGTCAGAACTTTGGGTAATGTACGTAACTTCATATAACAATTGAGAATACCTCATTTTTTTCTATCTCTCTCTCTCTTTCTCTATCTTTTCCATTTCAACTCTCTCATCTTTCTCTTACCTATACAGGGTGTTTCTGATCATAACTCTGTCATAAATAAGGACATGTTCTTGGGGTCAAACATATTAAAAAGTGATGGGGTCTACATCATGTTGTTGGCCGCATGTTCTTTTACAACACTTTTTCAACTCAGTTTGACCAGAAGTAGGAAAATGGACTAGAAGTAAAGTGCTCTAGCATTGGTAATAGATCCTGGCACTAGTGAACAAATTTGAGGATTTTATCATACCGCTTCCATCGCGCCTACACCAGAGAGAGAAAAATTGGTCGGGTTCCAAAAACTTTCCTACCCCTTCCCCTCATGCTAAAGCCGCTGAATACGGACGAAGCGGGCGCTTGAATCTAGTTCGGCCGTCTACCGCCAAGAGCGTCTCACGTTTTGGAGGCAAAATTCAGAAACCGTTACCAGAGGGCCAACTGTTGGTGTGTTATCAAGAATATTCACTTTCGCCAAGTGAAGAATTTGGTTACCTCGATACTTCTGGTCCCTTATATTACTTCTGGTTTGACCAATAGAACACATGCACCCTTTAATTTACGACAGACTTATTAGAAAACACCCTGTACAGTTATGAGATAGATGTGGAGCGGTAGAGAGAGTAGAACGATTTAGCCTTGAAGTAAAATGATGGGTAAAACTAGAAATGGTCTTCTTTACAAATCGGTATACCTTTTTAACTAAAACTCAACAATTTCTTCTTATTTTTTTTTTAATTTTAAAATAAATTCGTAGAATTCTTTTTCTATTATAGTTTTTGCTTTTAAATTTTTGATTAAAAGAGGAGGTACTAATATAAACTGAGAAAAGTTCAAGACTAACTTTTGAAGGAATCTCTTAATAATCTAGCAGGGTATTTTGAGTTATAAAAGTCAGAAGATAGCAGAGTTTTCCAGCAGGATCTCATTTCTGCCTCAAAACTTAATTGGCATCCATGTTTTAAATTACATAAAGACATTATCTGATATTTTATTAGAAAGAACGTGTTAAATAATGAATATTTGAAAATTCGAACTGTGTCTCTATATCAACAATATTACAGAAGATTCGAGAGATTAATCAAGTTTTTATTTCAGAAGCGTTAGGCCTAACTATGAAGTAGATGACTTCATTGGCTAGAGTGTCTTTCCAACAGATAGCTTGCAGTTGAGGGAGGAGCTATGATTTGTGAGATATTTAACACTGTCGGACCATATTGGTGGGTTGAATGCAGGAGAAAAGCTGAAACCCACCACCAATATGGCTACCAGAACCGTGGTAAGACTTAGGAGAGTCTGACGTCATAGTATTAACCCAACTGAAAGGTCTCTATACAGGGTGTTTGTGAAAAGTCCATCAATAATGAAAGGGCGTATTTATTGGGCCATTTTGAGTCGAAAATGTTCTATGACATTTTGCCGTCCGAGCCACGGTTTTCGAGTTATGATTTGAATATTTTAGGGATGACCCCTTCATTAAATTAGCGCTGTCTTTCAATTTCTTAATTAAATTTAAGGGGTCATCCGTAAATTACTCCAATCATAACTTGAAAACAGTGGCCCGAACGGAAAAATGTCATAGAACATTTTCGACTCAAAATGGCCCAATAAATACGCCCTTTCATTATTGATGGACCTTTCACAAACACCCTGTATAACACCCGTAGCTCCATGACGTAATCTGCTTTAAAAAATCTGGCCTATAACGCGTACAAAGTTAATTAACTCTTATATCTTCTTTAACATTTTAAATAGATCTGCTTAGTTCCATTTTGAAATTTTGAATATTTTATAAGCTCTTTCAAATCAAATTCTAAGAACAGCCCTTAAATTTTTCATGACGTCTTCTACGAGAATAGCTATCTGTACACCATAACAATAACCCCAAGACAAGTAAAGTTATTTGTTTTTAACAACTTAAGGTTATCTCAAGACGGGTTAACCACCTTCAAAACTTTATACTTCCTACTCCTTGAAAACCGTATGGTTAAAACAATCGAAATACACTATAAAAACACTACTATCGAATTGTAAACGTTCTACCGTCAATAAACCATAATACAAAACATCTAACACCACCCGCAGTGAAAAAAAACACATCACTATATTGAAGAATAAACCCCATTACTTATCAAAATAAAATAATAACAATAAACGTTCATATACGTTTACTGTACGGTAAAGTTGGGTAAACAATTAAATAAAAAACTTCCACCAAAGGGTCGAGGCTACTGAACGATAAATAGACTGAAAATAGCTTCCAAGGGATAACCGGAAATACATTTTATATTTTTTAAAAAACAAAACTTAATGTCACGTTTTACCATTCAAAAATACTTATACTTTGGGGGTGATGGGGAATTCAAAAATAACGGCCGAATAAATATAACAACAAATATAAAGACCTTATTCAAAATACAAGGTGTACCATAAATAATAGTAGGATCGTAGTACAGGGGGTTCTATGGACGATTTTGAATTTTTTTGTCACAAAATAGCACACTGCTTCCGGTCCAAAACCAGTTTATTAATTGCTTGGACCAGTTTTTAAGTTCAAGAAGTGGGGGTTACTGGTCCTTAGGAGTCTGAATCTGTTTATTAATTGCAGATCTATAGGAAAACTGAATTGGGACCAGTACTATGGACAAGTTTATTATTTTTAACGCTAAGGGGGAAGATTACTGGTCCCAAGGACTAGTTTTAAAAAATTCGAATTTTTCAGGCTGATTTTGAGTCGAAAATGTATTTTCTATGACATTTTTTCCTAAGGGTCACTGTTTACAAGTTTTACGCATGACCCCCAATTATCACATATTTAATTAAGGGGTCACCCATAAATCGCTCTAATCATAATCTGTTTTGGGGTGGTCCTTGAGACAAAATATCATCCATTTGTCCTTAGGGTCACTGTTTACAAGTTATGATTTAAAGTGTTTTACGCATGACCCCCCAATGACCACATATTTAATTAAGGGGTCATCCATAAATCGGTCTAATCATAATCTGTTTGGGGTGACAAAATATCATCGATATTACATTTTCTGTGACAAAATTGATTTCCCTGCCCACTGTACTTCGCTCCTACTATCCTTTATGAAACACCCCCGTTTGAATAACAAAACAAAATATAAAAGGGGTAATGAAGTAAGGAGAAAAACAAAATGAAGCAAAAAAATGTCGTATTAAACTCACGTTCGTAGGAGGGGGTAGCACGCATCTTTGATCATCTAGACGACTGTTCTGTAACCTCTCGAGCAGCTCGAATAAGTCTTCCTGCGTGCTCTGGACCGTGGTGTGTCATTTAGTGTGCGCAAAAATCATAATTTTTGTGTGTGGTTTCGGTTGGAAAATAAAGAATTCCGTTTCCGACGGGGGGAACGCAAATTATATCGCAAAAAACCAGAAGAAAAGAAAAAAAAGCAACGAATAAATAAATAAATAAATCATAAAGAAATCATAATAATCAATTAATAAAAATATAAATAATAAAAAAGGCCTAAAAATTTATTTCAAAATGATAATAACACGAATTTCCGAGCGATTGAAATATTACGAAATTAATATTTGGGGGATTTTGCATATATTTGGATGGAAAATTCGTATGTATTTTAAGGGATATATGAAGGGAAAATTCGTATGTATTTTAAGGGATATATGAAGGGAAAATTGGTATAAATTTCAATGGGAACTCGTATACATTTGAAGGGAATCTTATGTATTTCAGTATAATTTTATTTTTAATTGTCTAAAAAATTTTGAATTATAATTGCGGATTTCGGGAGAATATCTGAACCCACCTGCTCGTTTCAAACGACTGTGAAGCTAATCAAAATCACAATTAAGTCCCCAAAAATAACAATATTCAACATTTAAATTTAACGTTCGTGTTATCACCACTTTAAAAAAACTAAAAACATAGTTTCACTAATTTTTCTGGACTGAAAATTCAGGTTAAAAACTTTGTTAATGGCCTTGGAATAAAAATATATTACGAACCAAAAACCCTCTAATTAGTGTTAAGATTACAAAAATCGCTTTTAGCCATTCAATCTTTTGGAAAGCAAAAATAATTCGTAACGCGTAGGCCTCAATATAATGAAGTAAAAAACTTGTATTGATAGTAATTACTCTCGCGCTATGGGCCATATTTGGATCTTTTTTAAAAAAAAAAAAGAGTTTAAAAGACCGAACTAAATATAGTCTGAAGGGAGTTCAATTAAATGATAAAATGCTTCTACGTGTTTAAATTTTGTAAATCTACTAAAAGATGGGTCCTAATTTTAGATTTAAGTCTTACAACAAGAAATAAAATAAAAAAAATAGATCATAATCACGAGGAAATAGAAATTAATAATATAGATAACGAACTATTTTTAAGGGGAGTGAAAATTACGTTTAAAAATTTTTTAACGGGATTTTTATAATTTAAGAAACTTCAATTTCAATCCTCAAGGTATTTTTAAGAAATACACTTTAAGCCTATAACGTCAAGTTTGTGGTTTACTGGAGAATTTTACCGACTTTTCGAAGCTATATTTCTCAAATCACGTTAACCCCTTTTCTAATATAATTTATTCATAAGAGTAATAAGTAATTACCTCTAATTAAATTTAAGAATTACACAAAAATTAATTAGGTTATCGTCTGATCTAATTTGATAAAAAAAGCTGATTGCTGAGTGCGGTTTATAAATTACCGTTTTCCAAAAATTAAATCAAGGGTAATTTAATATCTCTAGCCATTGTCAAGTTTCTGTATTATGTTTACAGGCATTTGTTACGTCAACACAAAAATGCCCAAGTATGCCTTAAAAATCGCTATTATAATTTATTTAAAAGGAAGTATTTTTAGATTTAAATTAAACAGCCTGCAGAAAATTCATATTAAAATATTTAAAAAATTATAACAGGATACCCGAGGGTACATAATTAAAATAAAATTTTTGAGGTAACATCTATTAGTAAACAGTACTTTTACAACTTAACGTTACTCGCGTCATAAGTAATTATTTTACAACTACAGACTGTTGACCACACCCCTTCGAAATATATACCGCATGACATCAATGCATTGCGGGCTTTCACAGAAACTGGACTATGGCAAAGAGCAACACCCTAATTTAAACGCTTTTTTATTCAATTTTTTTAATTATTTTCGAAAGAAAGTATAAAATGAAGAATATTTCAAATTGGAACTACTGGTCTATCTACAATATTAAAGAAAATACGACCAATTAAGTTTGCTTACACGTTAGGCCTAACTCCGTGAAGCGGATGACGTCAGGAGGCTTCTTCACGCCAAGGCCTAACGCGTAGGCTCATAAAAAAACTTAATACCTCGTAACTTCTTTAATATTGTAGATGGAAGCGTAATTCCAATTTAAAACATCCATTATTTTAAACGCTCTTTCGTTTAAAAGTAAGAAAATAATAACCTGAATTTAATTTTCCTAAAACTTTATATAGATGTCTCCACAAGTCCATAAATATTTAACGCGATATTAAAATAAATAGGGGTACGCCAGTGGCCTTTCAACGACACAAACCGGTATATATGCGTGTGTCTCACCAAAACACGTGTAATGTTTAAATATAAAGTGTCAATGAAGTATGTATGAAACAAGAATCATAATAAAAGATGAGACACTAATAAAAAGAAAAACTAGATAAACGAGTTGCGCCGAACTATACTTAAATACTTTACGAGGAAGATTATAATCAAATTACCGGTAACCTGTTATTTAAAACGAACGGACGATCCCATACTCATAAAAATTGAAATATTTTAGATTAAAGTGCTAGTGACACGACACGGTAATTGAAATACTTATTTTAAATAATATAAATATAAGTAAAAGTCCTGCAGATTGACTAATAATCAACCGCCTAAACCGCTCTACATAGAAAAAACTGTGCATTTATCAGGTATAGACATAATATTTTTTTCCTAATCCGGAAGTCATCTTGAAAAATGGCAACCATAAATATTAAATAAAAAACAAATTTAACATTCGTAATAATCTATCAACCGATTTCATTAATATTGAGTATATTGGTTGATATCTATATACTATAGACGGGTTTTATGGCTATTAGGGTTAAATACGCCACCATCTTTAAAAATGGCGGATTGAAAAGTCAGATTCAGGAAAAACCTTAACAATGAACTACTGTGTTCTTAGCAATGCAAGCAAAAATGTTTGTGGCATGTGACGTATTCGAAAATGGGTTTCAAATTAAATTAGTTTAAAATGCATACTTAATAAAAAATATTACAATGCATGATTATTTAAGATTTAAATCTCGATTCTTTAAAGATTAAACTAAACTTACCTTCGCAGATCGAAACTTAACAAACTTTGGTTGACGCATTATTACTCTCTGAATTTTAAACAGAAAGTGATTTCAATTTCTTTTTCTAACTTTTTATTAAATTTTTGCGTCAGTAATTTATTGTCTACTTTGCCAAATATTTTATCGGGACCTTTGACGAAGATAACGGCGAAAAAACATTCTTTTGTCTTAGCGAACGTTGCGCTTCGACTAACTAGTTTTAACTCGTTAATCTATCGTTTATCCGTTTTCTATAAACGGTACAGACTGATTGTTGTCTCCATAGGCTGTTTGATATTTAAGAAACAAAGAACCAATCATAAAGAGACGTTGAAAGTTTGGTGCGATCTTCCGAATATCTTTTTTAAAGAGTTAGTAGCTAGCGTTTAATTTTGATAATACCATTGCGCAACGTTTTGATGGGGGGGGGGGGATAATCAACGCCTAGTCCAAACCGCTTTACTTAGAAGGCTAAAATTTTGCAGGGACGTTACTCTTAAGTAGTAGGCATGCGCTACCAAAAAATTTCCAATCCATCGCCATCTTAAAAAATGGCGGCCATAAATGTATATAATCTTTATGGAACAACGTCCTTATGTTTCAACCGATTCCCTTAATATTTGGCACACTGGGTCCCTAATCCCTATATCCTATAGACGGGGCTAACTGGTTTTGCGTTTCGATTTGCCGCAGCCATCTTTCAAAATGGCTGCCCGAAAAGCAACAAAAATATTCGAGGAGATATAAGCCTTTACAACTAGTTTTAAATACTCGAAAATATTGAAATAGAATCTAATATACTATTAGTTTTGATAATTTTAAAAATTTAAACAATTAAAGACCGTTTTTCGACATAACATTGCTGCCATCTGGTGGAAAAGATCAGTAGCTCGCGACTGGCACCAACACCAACACCGTAACGTGCTACTAACCCTTTAAAGATGAGGTTAAAATAATGAAATATAAAATACATCGGTGTTTCATCTCTCCTTTAAAATTTGTTTGTTATGGGAATGACGTTACATAAAATGACTATACGAATGACTAAAACCTTGAAAGACAAGCTCGTGCCCGAAGGCTACATACATCATGTGATTAGATAACGCGCCAATTAAATTGAATGCATGTATAAAAACACCGGTAGTTAAAATAAAAAGATTCTGACCTTTCGGTAAACGTCAGGTTCCGAAACCAAGGAGTCTGAACGCTCCGATTCTGTATCCCCTCCTTTCTCCATGGCACCTCTCCTCCTAGAAAAATTTAAAAAGAAATTAATTAATTAAACAATAAATACGGAAGAACATCTTAATTTGATCTTACGGTAGTAAAAATAAAGATTCAAAAAACTTGGGTCTAATTGGCTTGACAGCATTTTCTATTTGAATATTATTAGTCGTTTCTGCTAAACCTAAATTCTTAAGCCTTGGTTTAGGTTTATTCTGATGATCTTTCATACCTTTATTAGGCATATAATATTCGCTAAAACCTAACTCTAAATCTAGTCGGAGCCGACTAACCCCAAACACCTTTGCCGCGAAAGTTTCAAACAATCTTGGTCCTCAAGAAAAATAGATAAGATTATTAAAAAATATATTGAGAGTTTCTCAAAAAAACGAACACTTGACAAAAACTGACAAATTGTATTTCCGTTTGAAAAAAATTGATAAAGAAATGATTTCTCAATGAACTTCATAAGTAGATCTATTAGGTCCTGGGAATTTCGTGAGCTATAGCGTTAATAAACTGATTTCAATTAGTTATTTAAATTAAAACAATACATTTTAATTTTTACAGCGCAAATTAAAAGGTTTATATTCGAAAAATTTAAATATTCGCGCGCTTATATTTGAGGTCACGTGGTTTGGTTCAGCCAATGATAGACGCTTATGATAAGGAGAGGTAGTACGTCAGCCTGGTCGTGTGATACAACAGTGTGTTTATCATTGGCCCTTCTAGGTCACGTGTTTAAATTTTAATAGCAAATCACAGGGCTGCGTTTTGTGAAATAAATAAAGAAAGAAACATGGCGACGCACTTGAAAACAAATTTCGTTTTATTACTATTATTATTTATTTCTCAATAAACGAAAATTAAAGAAAAACTAATGTCTATTTCGTGAAACAACTTTAATTTAAAATATAATCTTAAACCAAATTTTTTGCAATGTTGCCAAATGTTGCTTACAACATTCCCACTTCCCAGGACCTTTTATTTTCTAAAACCTTTCCCAGAATCCCATCCCACTAAGAAAAGACCTACACGTCACGTTTAAGATAAGCAACTTAAGCGTAAAAGACATATTTAAGACACGAGTAAAACCAAATCTACGCAAAGTCTACACTGTATGTCAATTAAACAACTTCTCGTGGACACAAAGTATCTTGTTTGAGAGACTTTATAAGCAATCAAAATGACAGTTTTATTTCAAGAGAAGCCCGGTTCCAGACTGATAAATAGACTCATTAGAATAACTTCAACAGAAAAATTAGGTATTCAGTATACAAACTCTAGTTAATAATTTAGATAATAAAATAAAACTTTTTGGGCTTAGGCAAAAATAAATTCCAACTTGGTGAGCTAATAAATTAGATGATATCTCTTCTTCTCTCTCTTTTTCTCGTACAGATGTTCGCTTTTAGAAATTTATCTACTGGCTGTGAGAATAGCTAGGTCAGTGGTGATACCATGAAGGAAGGGTTCATGGAACTTTGCGAAAAAAAACTGGCTTCCCTGATATTAAGGGTACTTCTGAATGGGTTGATGACCAGCTGCAAGGTCCCTAATATTTTTTAGAGGTCCCATATTCATGAATGGTGTAAGCCCAAGGGCCCCGGTGCACTGACGGGTAAGCCCAGTGCTACGTATAAACCCTGACGTTTAATTTAACGATAGGGTAAAATCACGCCTATGCTACAAAAGTTGAGTTAAAACTGCAAGTTCTAGAGCACAAAATAAATACATTTATTTACAAAAGCGTTTACTAGTTCATCCTCAATTTAAGGGCCACTCTTGACTCTCCTGAGTCTTAGTTCTAAGTACCTTTGGGCATCTCTGCCCCGGGGCTCTCGTCACAGCCCAAGTGCCCCCCGGTGCCCAAGGGCCCCCAAAATTATTAATCAAACCATGGATAGTTCTCTAGATATAAACGTAATTTCCCAAGAAAAAAAAACATCTTCATGGTATTTCTAATAAATACTTGGTATTTGCCATCCCCTAGCAAATCTCACAGACGCCTTTTTTTGGTCTATTCTAACTAAATTACTTGGGATAATCGAGCGAAGAAAGTCTAGAAAACGTATTCATTTCACCAAAAACAGAAGATACACGCTACCGAGCATAAATTACTCTTATTAAACAAAAATTTTTAAGTCTGGAGCATGCGTAAAAACGCATCAATCAGTCGGATTTTTTTCACCCCGCTGAGCAAAACCAAAAGAAATCCAATACTTTTTGCAAAACGCTCTCCCCCAAAAACAGAGGCGATACTATTTTGAACCAAGTAGCTAACCACCAGTAAGGACTTCAGTTAGTTGCTAGGTTTTCACAAGTAACCCGAGATAGTGAATATCCCCTCGAACACAACCATTCATTATGAAAGTAAGGGAAATGAACTACAAGGCTCAATATGTCAAAACGAAGAAGCATGGAGTAAAAACCAGCTGCGGAGGTTGTAAGGGGAGTTGCTCTTCGTCGTCATTGACCGAAATCGACTGGAATTAGAGTGTTATTTACACCCGGTATACAGGGTGTTTCTGATAAGTCTGCCCGGCATAATTTAATGGGTTGATATTCTTTGGGAAATCAATTTTGAGTCGAAAATGTAACTTCTATCTCCATTTTGTTTCCCACAAGAGACACTGTTTCAAATCGAGTTATGATTTGATGAGTGTTTTAGGGATGACCCCTTAATTAAATTAGAAATCAATGTCTTGAATCAGTTTCTTAATAAAATTTAAGGGGGTCATCCGTAAAATATTCTGGACAATCTTAACTTGAAATCCCTTGTGGCAAAATGGAGATAGAAGTTACATTTTCGACTCAAAATTGATTTCCCAAAGAACATCCCCCTTAATTTATGGTATGCAGACTTATCAGAAACACCCTGTATATCCCAAGCCAAGAAAGAATGCAGAATGATGTAGAGAAGAAATTAGGCTTAGTAATCGTGTACGCGACTACGACGTACAGTCATTTATTTCAGAAAGGGAGTACTCCAACCTTATGATTTGAATTTTAAGCCTAATTACACGTTTCTTTGGTGTAACTTTCGCGAACAAAGGAGCATACGAAGTACAATAGTCTGCTCCGGGACTGCTATTTACGGATTCGCGTTATAGACCATCCATTCCATAAATTACTTGCAGAAAAACCAACACACAGGCGGTAGTACGTCCTCTTACGTTATTTCCCTGGCGCAAAGAGGCAACACCAGATGGAGCCAGGGTACGCGAAGGTAGGCTAAATGACTCGTGCTGCCTCTAGCGGTGATGCTTTTTGGCGCCAGAGATCAGGTAGGCCTCCCCCACCCCTATGGTCCTTGCTTCTCTACCGGAATTAACGCAATGGTCTATTGACTCTTGAGACTTCATTTGGGTCTAATCTCTACAGCAGTGCATAATAAAATGACCATTATAGAGTATGTATAATGCATCTTTTCATATACCATAAGTATAGAGTAATTTTCGCTCTACGACAAAGTTAAGTAAGCTAAACTTGAATTTTAGTTATTACGTTTTTTTATACAAATACGCGAGGAGTTTGGGTGGTCTAATAATATAGAGGAAATGGTACTTGTAACGTTTCAGAGTAGGCTTGAATGGATGGTAAAGCACTCAGCGGGCGATAGGAGACATAGTGAGAAAGACACTATAAGCGATAGTTAAGTGCCAATCACTCAGCGGGTAGTTTTAATAAATTTATATTCCATTAATGGCCAGATGACTATAGATTTATACATAAGCGCGTGGGGTTCGTTTGGTCGGTTACCACGCACCTACAGTTAGTTATCGACAATTTCAAGTAGGTTTTCTTTTGAAAGACAAAATGGTTTTAATGGCACAGAGGGTAAAAAAATATATATAAATATTATCTGAAAATTGGAATTATATCTCTAAAGTCAATAATTAACCAATAACCACTTAAGCCTAATGCATAATAGCGCTCGTTTTTAAGCGTTGCTAGGATACGCGTTTTCCAGCGCGAATATAGAGAGCTTTCAGTTGGAGGAGGAGCTGAGTCTCGTGACATAATTTACGCCATCATATTGGTGGGTTTAAAGCAGGAATGAAGCTGAGACCACCCAATATGGCTACCAGAACAGCGGTAAGACTTGGGAGGGGTGACGTACTACTATCCCATCTGAAAGCTCTCTATAGCGTCACCAGATGTCGCTATGGTCGTAACGCGACCATTGGCTCCAATTTTCAAACGCAACGTTTCAAAAAACGTACACTACTGTGTGGTAAGCCATGTAACACTTTGTCGCGATTGGTTCTGACTATCTGATATCCACGTCACGTGTGAGAAGCATGTTTTGAAAATAAAGAAAGTTTAATACACCCTTTTCAAAGGTCAGAGGGTAAAATAGAGCCTGGTCACTCTGGTGTTTGACCACCTGGTTGTCTTAAGACGAAATATTGATGTGTATGTTTACAATAAAGACGTAAATTAGGATATGACTTCAAACAACACGGACCAAATTGTTTGCAGGACTGGAAACTTGGATGATGTCCTATTTAACGTCCTTGTTGTGAACCCTAATATCAAGCAGACGACACCACACGTAAACCAATAAAATTTGACACCAGTTAATACCCGGGGTCAACAATCGACAAATTAGTAAGAAGAAAAAAAAAACCGCACCGTTTAAAATAGAAATTACAAAAAAAATAATAATAATAATTCTGAAGCCATAAACTTAACATAATAAGAAAAATATTCTATTTTTACATCAAAGCTACGGTGAAATATCATCGGACTAAACCAAGTTATGGTCCCCGATTAAATTATAACTAGGGTAGGGAACCCAACCTTGGCTATACGGGAAAATGAAATGAGATTAATTATTTACATCGCCTATGGCTAATAATCAGACAACCAAGATTGAGTAAAAAGAGAAGTCCCAGAGAGATATATGGAAGGCTGAACGACATGTCAACCTTAGTAGGCTGTACACGATAAGGGATCCGTGGGTAGGAGATTAGAATTATCTTAACTGCAAAGTAATAACGGTTCTGAGCGATTCACTGAGATAGAAAATAATACATTATCGACGCAAACCCTGTAATTAAATGGCAGTCCCAGGAGAGCGCCTTGGGTTCCAGGTTCCTAAAGCCCTGCCCTCATATATATACATATAAACCTCTCATTCTACCCTGGTGCACCCCAGTGCAATCTAGGGTTATTTTCCAGTTCAAGAGCAGTTTGCAGGCATAGAGCAGGAAGCTAAGTGCATAAGCGCTTCAAAGGACAAGTCTAATAAAACCAAAACGTAGGGTTTTCGTTCTATGTGGTGTTCACGAGAGAATTTCAAAACCAATTTAAGCATAAGTTCATAAGATATGTTGGCCATAAGTTTGTCACTGGTAACTTAGAAACTGGAGCTTGTCATGAAGTGAGGGAGGTAGGTCATAGATTCGAGGTGAGTAAGGCGCTGTCAAAGGCTTACTACAGAATAAATAGGACAGATGGGCTGATAACCGAGTGTGGTCAATTTTCGCTTGTCGTTCTCGAACTAGCTCTCAGTAGGTCTCTAGCAATAGATTTTTGGGTGGATCTTTCTTTTTTAAATATTCCAAAAATTTGTATCTTACTGAAATCTTAACAGATTTTAATGAAACTTGTTTTAAATTAATGAGAAAAATACCCCCCATCTAATTAAACTGGATCTAAAAAGGATTTCAAATGAGACTCTCCCTTTAAATACATCACTTCAAAATACCCAGAATAAAAAATAAACCCACCACTTGGACTTGGTCTCGACTCCTAACTACGTCTGAATTCTGGAAGGTGTGCAATTGCAACCAGACTATCCCTTTAAATAAGTTTCAAACCTCTTCAAAATACACAGTATAAAAAATAAACCCACCACTTTGACTTGGTCTCGAGTCTCGAGTCTCGACTCCTAACTACGTCTAGAAGGTCTGCAATTGCAACCAAATTCTAGTGGGTTCCGGGTACAAATACACTGTGAAATAAGAATCAGCTTAGCTAAGCACTGCCCTCTAACACCCAAACCAACCCAGCGTGAGAAAATATATATTTTTACAGACACAGTCGTACGCATGCCAAAAAATTTATACATATATACAAAAACCCCCGCCGGAAAATGTAGTTTCAATCGTATAATGGCACTTCATATCATTGGCCATGGGGCTGGGGGTATTTGGGAATAGGGGGTGATGTCATTACTCGATATTGAAAGTCAATTTGAAGAAGCGTTAGACGTTAATAAAACCCAAAGGGGAATTAAGTTTAAGATAAGTACATGACTGTACAATCGTTCATCGAAACTGGTCCGAATTCCTGACGACGCGACTAATTTCAAAGAACATTGGTGGGAAAACGCCCGGAGACAGTCAACTTACTCAAGTTCAAGTACTTCAAAAATATACTTGAATGGAAATGATTTCGCGGTTTTCTTTTTTTAATTTTTTGTTTGGTTTTATTGATACGTGGGAATTAATGTTTTTTTAATTTTTTTAATTTTAGACTTCCGAGCTATAGATTCCATCAAAGGATAAAATTAAAGGGTTTAAGAATGGCGTGGGATTATCATAAGTTTGTAATCGTAAGTCTAGATTAAGTTTTCAATTTTAGGTGAAGTTACGGCCAGCGCTGTTGTAGGGAGTGAGTGGCTAATGTGTCAGCCTAGTATTTACAATGGGGGTCTTCCTACTCTAGCTTTCCAATCCGCCGCCATTTTGAGGGAAAGGGGAGGAGCTATAATCGAATCGCACCCCCTGATCTCCCCAAGAAGTATGGATAATATATGGAATGCATACTGCTATAAGGAATCATCATGTAACCATTTCCCAACGAATCTATTTGCAGATTTTGTGGGAAGAGCTACTAATCATTATGTATGACGAATTTTACCTATAGCCAATAATCTATCGCTCTGCGCGTGCACCTGACCGCTACAAACCAATGGAATCACAGTTAGAAAGACGTCGGATTCTCAAATCCAGCCCAGAAAATCCACATAGAAATGAACGCGTTGGAGATATGGATGCACTATAATTCCAATTATCTGTATGTATTCCTGATATTATATTATGTACAATAAGTGATTCAAAAACCCGGCGTTGCATTTTAGGAAATTATACATCCCACAATTCCGGGCAGCAGTGGCACATCAGTGTAAAAACTACACTATCTTCAAACATCAACTGGGCCAGAGTGCATGCTAACATGCATCAAACGCATATTACTCGATGTAGACTTATGAAATTTATAATATAATAACCTTATACTACACGTCGCGAAGAGTCAAACTCAAATATAGTAAAACTCTGTAAATTACCTGTCTAAAGGCGAATTTGCGAAGGCTTTGGATAAGCGATTCACCACCCATTTCTTTTTTCTTATTAGAAGCTGTCTCTTTTGCATGATGCCAATGGTCACACTCAAATCTACCATATCATTAAAAAAACACTACATTCTTATAGTAGTAAAAACGTTAATGTTAAGTTCACATTGACTGAAAAGTGCAGCCAGGATATTGGTCTTCCCTCGACTAATCACTAGATTCCCACAAAAATACGTTTTCAGATAAAAATGAAAAACTGTTGAAAACCCTTATCAATCGACACAGCGGATCAAAATATCAAGAACAAAAAAAAATTATTACTCTATACACTTGTATGAACTATGAAGTGGATTGTATTAAGGGTAAACGGTTTAAATCACCCCTATAGTATAGATTAGCCAGGGTTTACTAATATGTCTAAATTAGAGGATTATGACGGATTATCCTTATGTAAAAGACGGGATTATCTCATCCAATCAGGAAGCAAAACACTAATCCCTGTAATAAGTCGTTTATTTTTATACCAGTGTGGTGTGATTATTTATTTCCATTGCGAAATTAACTTAGTTTTTCATTGGCTGCTAGCAATATTCCATTAATTAGTTACAGAGAAACCAACACCGTCTTAGGTTATTTCCCTTCGTTTTACAATGGTAATTAACCAGGTATATTACAGGCGAGGGGCTAATTACTCTCAGGTTACTGTATACCTTATTACTAGATGTGTAATCAATTTATCACTGTCAATCTTGTAAGTGTATACCAAAGGCTAACAAACCATGAATATAAAGTAATAAATTTGATATCAGAAAGAACATAACTCTGGCTTTTTCGTAACAGGTATAAAGGCAAAAGTTCATAGGTAGAAACAAAAAGTATAGTTTGTTCAAAGTTCCCAGTCTTGGGCTGTAGACTCCCATGTAACATGAGAAGCAAACGGCCCTCCTCTCAACCTCTATACGAAGTTACGAACCATCTAACCAGAGAAGAACATTTTAGAGGTCAAAGGTTTAGAGAAAATAGTAACATATGGTGGCGACCCAAACGATAATTTTTGGTACTAGAGCTAGCATCTGCTACTTTAGGAGCCTATTCACGCTTTTCCTCTGTGCTACGGTCGTGAAGGTAACCATACGCAGAGGGGGTCGACACTATTCTGATAGGTAAAAGGGGGGTTTCCCCATATTACACGGTGCCAGCACGCTTCATTGCAGTACACTTTTTGCTTTTATCTATAAACCTTTGGTACTAGACACAGTTTTCTATGTAGCAAGCAAAACATTTCCCAGTTCTTCAAGATAACAGAGTAAGTGTTAGAGTTATTCATGATTAAAATGAATACATTCAGGCTGTCGAAAGAAAATCCAAAATGCAAACATCCTTGAAACGATCGATACAGAGTAAATATTGACATTGTTTTATCTCTTAAATAACGCCGCCGGGGGGAAGAGAGGGGGGTAGGAACTTATCACATCATCATATCCTTCTGCCTAAGGGGATTAATCATTAACCTAGAGAGTAATTTGAGCAATAACGTCACAGCCCCCCGCAATTTTCCCTAAATACACCGCACAGCCAAGGTGTGTGTATAAATACCTCATGGGCGGCAAAAAACAAATGATCTAATGATTAGGTAAACGTCATTTAATCCCCTTATCAACTGTGTGAACTAAATAATGAATTCATAATATCCTTTCAAGTTTCAAATTCCAAAGCTGGAATATTTTTGGTTTTCTTCCTATGATTGGTGATAAAAGTATACTTATGCAATAAGGTATTTACATGGCAGTCAGAAGGGGATAACTGAAGAAGGATGACACTCTTTATCCTCTTAATACTTTAGTTATGTAACATCGTTCTTCACAGGCGAGGGAGCCACTTTTTATTTGCTCTCTCGCTCAACAAACTAATTCAAATGGGTAGCTATCGCAATGCTAGGGTGAATTCTATAACTGTTTGGTATTTACTAAATCCTCAGCAATCAACCCATGCACAAACCTTGATTGTCTTGGAACAAAAACACGCAAGCGAATGGGCCTTGGCAAATAGTTAAGCTGCGCTAACTATTTATCGCGTATGTGATTCTGTTTAGTAAACATTGTACACTACAAATGTAAAATGATGTTGGGAAGAATCATGTCACAATTACCCCGATTTGTGGTTGGAACACTTCTCTTGAAGAGGAGTATTATACACTTCTCATACAGGTAATAATTGTGTTAGCCATTTTATTATCGTATCTAGGAGGATTTTGTGAGAAGAGCTAGACTAAGTGGACAACAAAGACATTAGTTTTGACTTCAAACAAAAGAACCCGTAACTTTGAAGCCCTATTTAAAGTCTTTGGATTCACATACCACCAGATGTTCCGTTCTAACCCTAATATCAAGCAGACGATAATGCTCCCCGAACCCCTTTCGAAAAGGGTATATTCCTCAAATTTTAAACACTGTTGAAATAAACATGATTGAAATTTGAATTATACATTATCTGATTTGGTATTTCGTTTAAAGAAACCGAAAGAGAAATTCTAGGCCTTTCTAGTAAATTTAAAATAAAGATGAGACTAGACCAAATTTTCCAGCAAATATTGCTGAAATCCGCAAGACAGACTTTGAGCAAACTTGCCTCTATCTTTAAAAATAAATGTATTCTGTTTCAAACTATACAGTATAGTTAATATATATCAAACTTTTCAAACTTCTGCTCAGAAAAAAAGAAAGAAGACTTCAAAGTAAAAATTCTCTTTCAACCATAAAAGATTGTGCAGACAAAAAAAGAAGCTGCCAGAAAAGCCCTTTAAAATAAATTCGGTTTCATAGGCTATATTTCTTATTTTAGTTTCAATGTGTTTACGAAGCGTTACGCTAGCTTATGAGGATCTAGCAGGCGTAAGCGAGTCCGTACCACTCTAAATATTCCATTCAGCAAGATCTGCACGTCCATTGACTTTGACTTTCAACGAAAAAGCAAAAAACGTGACAAAATTTCATCAAATATACCATAACCCATAAGCTAATAATTTTTTCAGGATACTTCTACTAGTAACTAGATGACGCTTTACCTACGTCATCTCTATGCATTAACCAGTATTAAACTTCAGTCTGAACATTTATTATTAACTCAATCTCTAACCAAAAATAATGAAACTTTGAATTTGATAATATTCAACTTTTACCTAAACTTTGAGTGGGATGCAAGCAACCTTCCCATTCGCGTATACTCAAGTAATGCAGAATCTACTTAGGAATAAATGCGATTATAAGCCTTGCCAAATATTATCAATCTTTCTGCACGTCAATAGATACTTTACTAAGTTGGAGCATGGATATGTATTATGGATTCCCATCTTTTAACTTACGTAAGGCGTTTCGCTTACGGCGCCCGTTCAGCAGAGAAAGAAATATAACTTCCAACCCCCCAGCCAACCTTGTGTGAGAGAGAGGGAAATTCGTATTTTATCTCTTTGCGCATGTGCCAAATTTCAAACTCACCACTCACTCGAGATTCTCGAGAGAGCTACAATTCCTTTCCCCCAAGAGTCCTAGCCCCTTCTGACTCGATCCGCGAGTGTACCGCGCGTATTTGGAGGCAAGCTTTAGTAGCCTTGTTGGGAATCCATAATGCGTAGTATTTACAGATATCCATGGTTGGAGTTAGTGTAGCCCGCGCAGCTTTAGTTTGACCCTTTATCAGGTTTGAAAAACGAGTGATAGTGATGGATGGGTTATCGCGTACACGTTGGGGAAAGAAGCCGAGGAGCTCTCTGGAGTATCGGAGCAAGGGAAGGATCATATTTTAGGAGGAGCCCTGAGGATGATGTGGCCGCCGCGTGGGCATGAAGGGCAACAGAGTATCTTCAACCCTGAGCATCAATCAGTATTGTTTCTTTCGTTCCTCTATACCCTACTAGTACTCCATTTTATTGTACATTGACCTTTGGAATTAGGGAGTTAACAGTTAGGATGGAACCTTTGATATCATCAACAATAAATACAAGATCGTTAAAGGAAAGGGTTAAGCAACATAAAGAAAGAACTGCCTTTTTCTAAATATATTAAAAAGAAAATAAATGATTTCTTAATTAAAAGAAATTATAATTTAATGCTGACTACTGCCTCGCCATGTTTAGAGCTGTCTGCTACCCAGAGCCCGACCGGGATTGGTTCAAACAATCCCAGAAGGTTAAGGGGTTCTGGCTTGCAAACGCCACTAAACCAATGGCGAGGCAGTAGTCCTTGATTATTTTTAAGACTAATTAAATGTACTAATTATTTTGAAATAAGAAATAATTTATATATATATAAATTTTTTAATTTTCCCTTTTATATTTAGAAAAAGACCGTTCTTTTAAGGTACAATGTGTACCTTTAAATTGTGAAATTGGATTACTATTTGAAATTAAGTTCAACATCTACTCTTATTAATTAATTAATTAATACCTATCGTATTAATACATAAAATAATAACATATAAATATAAATAACAGAAGTTTTATACCTTCAACTTAAATTCTCTATTGTTAATGTTAACAATCCACAGACTTTCAATTAGTCTTAGTTATAAATTACGCCACACATTTCTTTCTCCACCAGTCCACCGACATCCGTTTCAAAATAACAATTATAATTTTACACCCGGCGAAAAACAAAGACAAATAATTATAATTAAATTTGCGCTCGAATGAATAAAGAATTTCTTAATAACAATTTAATTTCAATTTTTTTTTCAAGTAATTTAAAGATTTTTAAGTACGATAAACCTACGATAAAGCAACTATAATCGAGTTCCACTTTTATAATTTCATATTTGGGTTCTTTTTCGAAATAAATTACACTTTTAGTTCTATATCGGCCCAGTTTATTTTATTCACGAATAACTAATCAAAAATAAATTAAAAACGTCTAGATTCTTGAAAATAAAAAGTAAATATTACGATTTCGATCTTGTTTCGTCGAAAGGGGTCGAGGTTGAATGGGAGATACATATCGCGTGTGACTTGGTGTGACGTAAACACGCGCCAGAAAGGGTGGCGACGACTGCCTTGTCAATTCATTCAACCCTTTTCTTCTTTTTTTACGATTTTGTATATTTTCCACATGGCTTAGTTTTACCGTCGTTAAACTACTGAAGTTCATTTTGTTTTTCCGACTCAAATTGTAAATGGACGCAGAACGTGATCAGAATCATGTAATTTTTAAACCTATTTTAATTATGTTGTTGTATATTGACATTGGTAAACCATAAGTTGATAAGAAATGTTCCATAAGTTTGTTACTGGTTACAAACTGCAGCTGGTCATGAAGTGAGGGAGATAGGTCATAGATTCGAGGTAAAGCGACGCCTGGTGAGGCACTGTGAAAGGACCAATCAGCGCTCTGCTTTAATATTAAACTATTTCATGGGGTTTGAATCTTTCAGTTATTTGTGATCATCATAGATGGGGTAGATGTACAGCGTATCACTTAAATTTTGTTAACAAGAAGGCAGGGCGTTACGCGATTGGTCGGAGGTGCAAATTTCAAACTACCTATGAAATCTCGAACAAATTTCAATTTTAAAATCATTCCGAGGTATTTCCTGGATATTCCACTACGCAGATTGGTAGAAGAATGGATTAAAATCACTTGAATTTCCTTTTCACCCTCCATTTACCACCGATTTAATCAAATTTAATTTTGCTAACAACAAACCCGTGAATCATGGATCGTACCAGGGATATATTTAATTTTAGAAGTAGGAATGGAGAACGGTTAGTATTTACTTCAGTCCGACTCATAGCCCAGTATAGAGCTCCTCCCTCCAACACGCAACGAAAAGTTTAAATTATCTTATTGGCTAGCTCACTTTAACTGCGTTCTGATGACGTTGCCGTCGGGGATGGCGAAAAATACGTAATTCGTTTTTACCTCTGTCGCTATGACCCGCCTCTTCTTTCATACCCCCTTCGTCCCGTGGAAGGGGGTCCGGGACTTAGACGCGTGCCCAGATTACTCTGTTCTCTATTCCTACTTCTAAAATTAAATCTATCCCTGTAACAACAAACCCGTGCATCGTAGATCGTACCAACGCATGCAAGCAAACCAAACCACGTCACGAAATATATAAATCACTCATAAAATTCACGTAGCAAAAAATGGTTGCCCGTTAAAAAGGGGAACACCATCTTAAACACACTCGATTTCCAATTAATTCTTATACATTGTCGTCTGCTCAAGAAACAGGAAACTCCTCTTTACATACACAATATAAAGGTCCTTTTAAAAAATTATATAACATAAAAGAAAAGTCACCGTTAAAGATGATCGAACATCACGCTTTTCTATTGAAAAAATAAATGAATATAAAAAACAAGAAAAACCACAAGTTAACTTGAAAACAAAGCATATCGTTATTCATTCATATGTTCTCGTTGAATAGCGCCTAATAATGACACGGATTTTAATTTGTCGGTGGAAATAAATTACAAATCCAGCTCACGTTCGGCTAAACCATTTTTTTCTTCTCCTTAAGTTTATATGGTTCTTAAAACAATGAACTGGTTTCCTTTATTCCTATATACATGAAATATTTCTCCATCGTGAATAGGCCTTGGGAATGTCGGTACGCCGCTCTCTGCACTAAATTAATTACTTCTTTTCAGAACTATATACCTAATTAGGTATAATACGTAAATGGGATGGTGGGCCATGTGCGCCAATGAAAGTCTACAAGAGCAGGGAGAAAAGAGGTAAGATGGAGCCGTAACTGATGATGGGTGATCTGCTCCAATGAAACTCTCCCAGTGTACCTTGCGCACGCCCCCTACACTTTGGAAGAGGCGATTGTTAAGTGCTGACACGTAGCTACATTGTATTTTTATGAGAACTAGCTTCTATTTTAAAAACATAGGGCGCATCCTTTACGTTTTCGTACCATAAGACCCTACTGAAACGCTGAGCATGCTGGGAAGACTTCCTTGCACCATAGATGGACGTACAGACTGCAACGTTATAGGTATGGAGATTTCTCTTCTAAATCACCTCTCTCCTTCAAGCCCAGAGTACCTCGCCCCTACCATAGGTAAGGGATTGTTAAGTGCTGCGCCATTTTAAAATAGAAGCTAGTTCTCTTGAATTATATAGCTTCTATTTTTAAGACACAGGGGGCATCATTTACGTTTCCATATCGTTAGACCCTACCAAAACACCTAGTAGGATGCTGGGAGGACTTCGTTGCCGTTCGGTAGATGGCGATACAGAGGTTTCGTTATAGCTATGGAGATTACCACTCGATCTCGCATTTATCCTCCAACTACTGCTGAGCACTACAAATTACAACACCTTAGAGAAACTCACAAATTCATGCGACTGCCTTGTTGCGAAAAAAAAAACACAACATTTGCCCAAGAAATCCTCAGGCCTTACATATCCGCCCCTTATTTCAAGACCTTTCACGGTATTAAGCAAAAAAAAATTATAAAAAGGTTCCTCTATAGTGGAACAATTGGGTCTACTAGCGCACGTTTTCTTATAGAACCAAGTAATGTAATTATCTTCAACCGATTAATGAATGAGGCAAGAAGACGAAAAAAAGATGACTCTAGAAGTCAAGTTATTGTTATTAAAACCCTAACAAAAACTTGTAGGAAGTGGCGAGCCGGTATTTAATAAGTATTGCGTAAGACCCTTTTTTTTATAAAGATGGAATTAATTGCTTTATGTATCTCGAAGGCATTGTTAATTTCTTATTATTAAAAAACATGATTTAAATCTTAGAAGGGTTAAAGGTTATAATATAAGCTTATAAATTTGATAAGTTGATGACTGAATGAGATTTAGATCTCGGTTTTATTTTAAAGGTACTATGAAGTATTTTTCTTTTTATTATTTTAAATTAAATTTTGAAACTTGTTTGAAGTTGAACATTTCACGTTCCCTCTAATGTTTTAATAAATCTTTCAAAATGTAGAGGGTTCAATCGATTTTGATTGAAAGCTACGGTTGATTTTTAAATGGCCCATCCCCTAAAGTGACCCTAATTTTAAATTGTATGTATTTAGGCCAAATTGTTTTATGAATGACCCTTTAAATTCCACAATAAAGAAAAAAAGTATTAAAAAATTAAAATTTCAAGTTATATTATTATTATTAAGCCGGAAGTTATTTAACATAATAATTATCCCATGAGCATAAGTTTATTATTCATACATCGATAAATCTTCATCAAGCATAACTAGTCCTGTGCATGCACTCAATTATGTGTGTACACATGAAAGTAACCCACCCTCTGACCTTTGACTGAAATTTTACACATACAGGGTGTTTCTGATAAGTCTGCTATAAATTTTGGGAAGGGGATGTTCTTTAGGAAATCAATTTTGAGTCGAAAATATAACTTCTATCTCCATTTTGTTTCCCACAAGGGACACTGTTTTCGAGTTAAGATTGTGACCCCTTAAATTAAGAAACTGATTAAGACATTGATTTCCAATTAAATTAAGGGCTCATCCCTAAAACACTCATTTAAATCATAACTCAAAAACAGTGTCACTTGTGGCAAACAAAATGGAGATAGAAGTTACATTTAAATGGACAACTCAAAACTGATTTCCCATAGAACATCCCCCTTAATTTATGGCAGACTTATCAGAAACACCCTGTATATTTAAAATTATAAACAATTAACGAAAATTATATGAAATTATGGAGCAATAAAGGTTTATAATTCTTTTTCTTAGGACGTTTCCGGCAAAAGAAAGAAAAAATTATCCTAATCGTACGTACAATCATCTTCCTTGAACAATTTGCGAAACAATTTGAAAGCAAATTAACGACATAATTTAAAGCGTAAAATAGAATGACTGACTCATCTTCATCGTTAAACGATTCTTAACCCCAATTTTATGAAATTATATAATCATTAGCATAATGACTTTCACCGACTTTATTTTTCTTCCGACCAGTTATCTAGAACTAGGTTTAAGTAATTGTCCTCTTTAAACGAATTTTAAATTTTCAGATAACAACTAAGAGAAAATATGTTAACTTTGAAACCCCTGTCCATAACAGGGTTTGCTACGGTTTTTTCATTTCAAAATTCCCTGAGTTTTCCAGGTTTTCCCTGACCATCTAAAGCCAATTTCCCTGACCATCCAAAGCCAATTTCCCTGACCATCCAAAGCCAATTTCCCTGACCATCCAAAGCCAATTTCCCTGACCATCCAAAGCCAATTTCCCTGACCATCCAAAGCCAATTTCCCTGACCATCCAAAGCCAATTTCCCTGACCATCCAAAGCCAATTTCCCTGACCATCCAAAGCCAATTTCCCTGACCATCCAAAGCCAATTTCCCTGACCATCCAAAGCCAATTTCCCTGACCATCCAAAGCCAATTTCCCTGACCATCCAAAGCCAATTTCCCTGACCATCCAAAGCCAATTTCCCTGACCATCCAAAGCCAATTTCCCTGACCATCTAAAGCCAATCTCCCTGACCAATTTTCAAACTTACACTAACAGAAAAGTAAGAATGCAGCATTTAAAAATTCCATATTTATCATCAGCTTTGTACTTACAATTATGCTTATTTTATCACAGTTATTAATTGAAACTACTATTTAGTAGTTAATAAAACTTTATTAATACTTTGGTTTCATTATACGGGACTCGAGGTTAATCAAAATTTTAACAAGATCTGATAAAACCTACGAAACAACCACAACCACTCCGACTTCCACCCCATGCAAAACTAATACCCAGATATCGTAGATGTCCATCATACGATGTGGCTAACCAATGAACAGTTAGAAAGACGCCATCAGAATGATGAGGCGTGACGTATAGCAATAAGTTCTAAAACCCGATATAGACCCACAAAACCCGAATTCATAGAAATTAACATGGCGATATAAGAGGGTCCCAATGATTCCAATTATCTGTATGCATTCCCAAGAGAGTAAAGGTATAATACTGCATGGACACGCTAAACGTTGATTGATATTAGCCTTAGACTTCCGTTGCAGTGTCAACTAAGATCTGTCTTGGTCGTATTAAAACGCGTAAGTGAATATCTAGTTCGGGTTCAAACGTTCCAATTAATTTAAACAAACTTCGTGACTTTTAACTGGTTTTTAAATAAAAACCGAGAGTCCTTTTGAAAGACAGAGAGAGAGTAGGCGGGGTAATCTCTTTAATCATATTTTGGAAAGTGACTAAAATATTGAAATAGAAAATATACCAACCAACTACGCTATAGTTTATTATTTATGCAAATTACCGTTTAATGGTTTACTTTACGCGCCTTTAACTGTTTATGTTGGCTGTTGCGATCGAGGTTGCCGCGTATTATTTCAACCGTGAACGCGTTGGCCAAGTGAAATCAAGGGGTTAACCACTCCTATGAATTAATTAATGAATTACACACCATTTGAAAAAGTAGTTTGAAAAATAAGGTCTGGTGTAGGAGTGACTACAACGTTTTTGAACATCCGTTATACTTTAGTGGACCAGTTGGTAACGTTGAAACCCCGTTGTCTTTTAAAATAGTACCAACAACTCATTGCTTACATCCTTGCAAAACTATATTTACAGCATAATAGCATAAGTTTATAAGATATGTTCCATCCATAAGTATGACACTACCCATACTTCGTAATGCTACTCTAGAGACTTACAGCTCGAGATAACTAGTTCGAGAACGACGGAAGCGAGAATTGAAGTCCTACACTCGGTGGTTAATTTTGAAGGACTTCCATCTACTTCCTATTTAGTCTGCATTACTAAGCCCCCTTTGACAGCAGCGCCTCACCAGGCAATCATCGCTTTACCTCGAATCTATGACCTACCTCATTCACTTCATGACAAGATCCAGTTTGTAACCAGTGACAAACTTATGGTAGAAACATATCTTATGAACTTATGATAATAGATAGATCAGCTATTTTAAAATACTTGTGAATAGCACCACGTTTTACCGTCCGAAAGCGAATTTATACGCCCAGGTTTTAGTACTCATTTCGTATTCCTAAGATTTTAGCTAAATTTATGTTAAGCCTAAATCGCTGTAAAATTTAATATTTCGGGTTTAACCATCGCAAATTTATTCGAAACTAAAATATAATCTTAAAAGTTTTCAACGAACATGTTCCCTTTTCAAAAAGGGGGAATGTCAGTATCGTCTGCTTTAAATAGGTTTAAGAACAGTCTGGGAAATAAGAATATTTTTAAACTAATCCTTGTGACCAGTGACCCCACTAGTGTCCAAAATAATAAACTGGCCCTTGAACTTGTCCACCCCTTAATTTTCCTATAGATTTGCAATTAATAAATTGGTCCCGTGGACTAGTGACCCCGATTGACCCCCACTAGCGTCTTAAATAATAAGCTGGTTCAAGGTCAGCAACACTTAAAAACCACAAAAAGACAAATAACAAAATATAAAATTCTAAGCCTAAAAATAAATCTTAACAATCATAATGGGATCGACCTTGATTATAAAAACAACCAAAATATTGGGTGAGATTTTAAAAAAGAGAGAAAGAGAGAAGAGCAAGAGAGCGAACGATTTTAAAAAGGGAGCGAAATTGAGTTAAGTATTCCCTGAAGGGACAATTGAAGAGAGATGGGTCGCAATTTAAGATACAAGTATGGTACGCCCCTGAAGACAAATTAAACTTTTTCTTTTAAACTACCTTAAAACTTGTCATTAGAAAATAAAAAAAGACAGACAACCTAAATTATCATCTTAACCCGTCAACGAAGCACGAGATCAAAGCTCTGTTCGCACTAACCAAGAATTATTTATTTTTACTATTTCCCAGAGACACCGCCAGACGGAGTTAACCAGAGTTCACTACACGTGGGAGGTTAGCCAACTCGTAATGCCTCTAGCGGTGCTTCTTGGGGCGAGGGAAATAACCCAACCAAGAAGACGACCCGCCCCTGTCATGTTTGCTTCTTTTCTGAAATTAATGTAATAGTCGATAGTAAACTTTAAAACACTATTGAAGTAACAGTTACGAGTTGAAACGGTCTATTTTATTTCTTTGAAATTATACTATAATGTGAACTTTTCTTTCTGGATAAGATCATGCGCAAAGAGACTATAGAGTATAAAGCCAAAGGCCTTATTGACGAGAAAATTAGGATGCTGACAAAAAAGGGGTACATTCATTAAAGAACCGATCGAATGTTTGAAATTTAAGAAGAAAAATCTATAATATGACGTAGGGGCCCGGAATATATTCAATAGTCGTAAGAATATTGAATAAATGTTTGGGCTGTCAGTCAGTCAGTAACGACTTGTACTTGCACAGGGCGTTCTAAAAACGATGTACAGGAGCGAAGTACAGGTGGTTCTATGGGTGGTTTGGAGTCGAAAATGTTGGATAACAATCATGACATTTTGCCCTAATCGCCACCTTACACAAATTATTTATGTATTTTAATTAAAAAATTGAAAGACAATGCTAAATTATTTATGTATTTCAATTAAAAAATTGAAAGACAATGCTAAATTATTTATGTATTTTAATTAAAAAATTGAAAGACAATGCTAAATTATTTATGTATTTTAATTAAAAAATTGAAAGACAATGCTAAATTATTTATGTATTTTAATTAAAAAATTGAAAGACAATGCTAAATTATTTATGTATTTTAATTAAAAAATTGAAAGACAATGCTAATTAAACAAAAAGGTGTCATCCGTAATTAACAGTTTCTCCGGTTCCATATCAATAACTTCTCAAACGGTGACCCTTGGGGCAAATGTCACAGAAGTCACACTTTCGACTCAAAATCAAAATTGATTGCCTATTGAACCCCATTTTTGCAAACACCTTATAACTATAGATAAATATTCATAAAAAAACTAAATCAATTCATATAAAAAAAGAAACAAGCTCCTTAAGAATTTATAGTAGCCGTATAATTTTAGAATGAAATATACATAAACAAGATGGCCCAAGGGCTGGGCCTTAATAGTAATTTTACACGGCTCACGTGACCCCCCGTATAGTTGACAACTAAAAACATTTCTGAAACACAATCGTGTATCCCTTTAATTTCTAATAACGTCACATTTCAAATAATATTAATGAAACTAAATTGTGCACCCCACTAAAGTATAATTTTTAAAAACCATACGAATCAAATAATGTATTTAAACAAAATCCTGGATCCCCTAAACCAGAAATCACTATGACCGTAAAGCGTCCCCTCTATTTTACGAAACCTAACCTAACCATCCAGCATAATCTCTGATGTATCACGCGCACAAAGTGCAGTAGTGCACGAAAATTATCATCTTGTTTCCCTTCACTCAAAAAAGCCCGCGAGATGTAAACTACCTTTCTTTCCTCTCTCTCCGAGCGGGATGCCCCCTCTCCCTCTTCCCCCTCTCACTAATATACCAGGCAGGCAGTTCTCTCTCTACGCGGAGCTTCGTATCGCCACCGCGTACGCTACCGATCTCTCTCTCTCTCATCGTAAGCGTACGTCCGGCACAGGGACAGGGACAGGGACAGGGGTTTTGGTGCCGTTTCTTAAATTTTAAACGGAAAAATTCCGTGTAAAATTAAAAACAAGGGCGTTGTACTTAAATACTAAACATTAAGAAAAAGAAAATTGCCCGATAGCTAAACATCAGTAGAGGCTCGCGTCATATACTTTTAAAAAAAAAACTATTCCCCAATTGTATAGTCCTATACTCTACGTATATCTCGCGCCAAAAATTCGTGGAAAAGGCGCCAAATTCGGTTCATGACCTAGTGTGATATTATTTATTCAAAACCCGGCGAGCGAGAGAGAGAGAAAGAGCCTAATTAGAATTAATATAATCCTCTATATCATAAGTTCATAAGATATGTTCACCATAAGTTTGTCACTGGTTACAAACTGGAGCTTGTCATAAAGTGAATGAGGTAGGTCGTAGATTCGAGGTAAAGCGACGCCTTTAGTAGGCTTAGTATATACAGACCAAGAAGTAATATCTAGTTTATTAGGGAGAAGGTATAAGATGCCTAAGTATTCGCACGCTATAGTCCCAGTCCCCCTTTCAAAATACAAGGGGGGACGTAAAAGGAGGCCGTCGGGCTATTTCGCCTCTCCCCAGTCGGAAAATACGTAATTTTCGTCATTCGCGTCGGGCTGACGATAGTTTTCAAGAACCAATGAGATGCTGGCGGGTTGTAATTTAGAGGCAGCGGGGATTAACTCCGGACCTATACTATACGAGTTCTAAGTGTGGCGAATTTATACCTTATCCTAATAAACTAGATATCACTTCTTGTACAGACTAAATAGGAACATGGAAGTCACGCAAAATTAACCACCGAGTGTAGGACTTCAATTCTCGCTTCCGCCGTTCTCGAACTAGCTCGAGTTGTAAGTCTCAAGCATTACGAAGTATAGGAACTGTCACACTTATCATGGAACATAACTTATAAACTTATGCTATATTTAAAGCCAGAGCTTTTAAAACCACGGGGGGAGGAAGTCTGAAAGCTTCTGAGAGGAATTAGCATATTCAAGATTAAATTTTCATATTTAGATTAAAGGATCAGCTCAGCTGCTAATTAGAATTTAAACTTAAAGGCATTCCTTAAGGTGAGTCTTAACAAGATAAAATTTGTTTCAAGATTTAATGTATTTATTATAAAAGAGAATTTAAATTTAGCATTGGATTAAATACGACTTAAAGGAATTATTATAAATAAACAAATAGCTTAGCCTCTGTTTCATTATCTAGTATACGGAATAGATAGAATTCTTCTACTTGGAATGTTTAAGAGGCCATAGACCCGATACTAATATCTGATTGAAGATAAGGGGAAGGGCTTAAAACTATGATAAACCGTCAGCTACACTTTCCTCGCGTTTCATTAGCTATTCACACATATAGGGCAAAGGTCAACCCTCGGTTTAGCAGATTGACCCTAACCAAAGAAGTAATATGCAAAGAAGTATAATGCAAAAATACTTCGTTTCACAACATAGTGTCTCTCACTCCTCGACCAGAGCTCCCTGTATAGATATTAGCAAGAAGTGATATCTAGTTTATTAGAGAGAAGGTATAAGATGCCTTTGTATTCGCGCGCCATAGTCCCAGTCCCCCTTTCAAAATACAAGGGGGGGGACGTAAAAGGAGGCCGGGGTATTTCGCCTCTCCTCAGTCGGAAAATATGACTGTAATTTTCGTCATTTGCGTCTGTCGCGCTGACGTGAGTTTTCAAGAACCAATGAGATGCTGGCTGGTTGTAATTTAGAGGCGGGGATTAACTTCGGACCTACTATACGTTTGGACTGGAGATAAAGCTGGAAATGTGGCGCGAATTTATACCTTCTCCCTAGTAAACTAGGTATCGCTTCTTGATATTAGTGTGCAGGTAAGTGCTGCCGGTCACTTTTGAGTACAATTTATTGTAGTTCTGTTCGATTCACTGATAATTCAGTTCCAAACGTGCAGGAGATGCTCCAATAACAAATTACTGTCAAACCTGTTAAGTCTCTCTAACCCCTATCTATAACCAATGTCACCCTTTTGAAACCCATTTCACACTTATATAATCAACGTTAATTAACTAAATTGAGGTTCATTAAATTTCATTTTCACGGACCCTAAAAATAGTTCCCAGTGGGTGCCACCACCAACCAAAAATTTATTACCCCGTTCACTTTTAACGCGCGTCACATAACGTGACATTTCATAATACCAAAAAATGGCGGGAAAAACATGGGCGCAAAGCTGCAGTAGCAGCTGAGAGTGTACGAGTAATGCAAGGGCCAAAAAGACCACGACACGGTCAATTTGATTTAATTTGCAAACCACCCACAACCCTTTTAACCCTTCATGCAACCGGAAGTGAGTGGGAGGGTGGTAGAGGTCTGTTACGAGTCAAAAGTAAAGTTGAGAACGAGATAAGAGAGGCAACCCGAAAGCGCCCGCGCGCTTTGTCGCGAGGATTTGCCTCGACACGTGCAATTAGCGGGAAAAGTAATCGAGAGAAACACGCGCTAATTAGGGAATGGTCCCTCCATGGAAAAGGCGCGGAATGAGTCCGATTCATACGCCAGAAGACAGTTAATGGAACAGAAGGCAAGGTAATACTTAAGGGAAGTGTCTTGGACCAATTGTGGTTACATTAACGCTCTAAAGTCGAATAAACTTTGAAAAAGGGTTGAGTTTTAAAATGACCCGAGTTGTATATATATAGTTACGAGTCCTATCTCGAATCTAAGCCTTGATTTTTCAACTTTTACTGGTAAGAGACTTGCACTTTTAATTTCCGAGTGAAAGACGTTACTGTAAAATTCGTTTGCTTTCAAGTTGTTAATTTTAATTGGAACATTTCCTGACTTTCTCAAAACTTAAGGTCAATTCAGACTAACTAGATTTAAATCTTCCGTCAACTTTGTTTAGGTCACGTTCATTTCATTCCCCTGTTCAGACGTCAGAGCAGACGACTTAAAACTAGTCTCGTATATGGTGATTTTGAGTCTAGACTTTTGAATACTAAAATAGCTGCTCATCCATAATGATAAACAAATAACGCGCCAAGAATCCTTCCTAAAACTTTTCATTTATCGTCTGCTAGAGTATAGCTCACTCGATCATGCGTCAGTTCGGCATGATCGAGTGTGCTATGGCTAAGGAAAAGGCGCTAATGAGGTGGCGCCATCTCGACACTGTAAGACGAAACTGAAAACTAGTTTTCAAATTAAACCCGCGAATCTTTTACGTAGTCGTTCATACGTCACGTGTCTAATTACGCGAGAAAAGCGAACGTACTTCACCGACGTGAAACTAAGATCTTAGTCGAGTCTGAACGGGCCTTTACACCGACTGAAAAAAATATATATTTAGAATGGCAAATTATTTCAAATTTCGAAGGTTACATTTAAAAAGAAATTAAACTATGACCTTGCAATAATTAATAACAAATCCGTAACATATTAACTAACCACCTACACTATAAAATAATAAAGTAAAATCCCTGAATTCAATGAAATTCGAGGGGCTAACCAGTCGCTTGATTAAATTATATTAAATGAATTGTAGTGTATAAATCAACCATTAAACATTTTGAGTGTTAATTAACACTTTATACTATTAAATCTAGTTATATTCCGATTCAATTGTTACAGTTAGTGAGTAGCCCCTCATTAAATTGTTACGCAGCCTTGATTCAATTCGAAAAAACACCGATTTGTTTCTTTAAATATTAAAAATTAAAAAAATTTAATATACCTTAATATATAGGTTTTTCTATACGAGTTATAAATCATTCTTAAACATAAAGATTTCAAATTCAAGAAAGGACAAAGCTATGGAAAAAAATACGAAAAAGATATACCCCACACAAGAAAATGACCTTCCAACTTCCATAAAAAAGAGTTGCAAATAAAAAGGACATAGTAGTTCTTTCGAAAAAGAAAGATATATCTATTCTAGACTTAATATTTTTGAATTTCAAAAATATAGAAAAATATTTCTATAACTTTTTCCGAACAAGGAAGGCGTTGTGGGTTTGGTTTTAAAAGTGAATTTTTTTCCATATTACTGGAAATTTTATGTCACAATATTGCTGATATAAATTCAGAATCGATTTCAAACTAAAATCATCATACGATGTGGCTAAAAATCATAAGATAAGAAAACCTAGCCTTTTTGAAAATTATCAAGAATTAATATCATACTGCCGTCAAAATAAATTAAATTTAAATAACTATTTATTTATTTATTTTTATATATTCTTTTCTTAAATCGTCTGATATTTTCTTACCTGTTTTTCCAATGACATAACACTACGTGACCTTTGACCTTAAATAACTCGCTAACAAACAGCGAGCATCATATCATATTATACAATTATTTACTTATTTTTATATATTCTTTTTTTTAAATCGTCTGATATTTTGTTATTTGTTTTCCAATGACATAACACTAAGTGACCTTTGACCTTAAGTAACTCGCTAACAGACAGCGAGTATCATATCAAATTATACAATAAATTTAAAACCCCAAATAAACATACAAGTTTTGCGAAGAGCAATTTACTCCTGCCTTTTTCATCCTGATTTACATAACATTACGCGATTGACCTTTAACCTCCTTTAAGGCCGAAAATCAAATGAAGTAGCTTCGTCACGACATTAAATGTAATTAATTCTAACTATATTCCAAATTTCATTTTAATCAGACTAATAGTTACCGAGTAAATACGTTATGATCAGATGAAGTCAGATTTGAGTGCTGAACAAAAAAAAATATTTTAAATTAAAAATTAATTAAGGATTCGTACTTCCATGCCTACTGCAAATTCAAAATGGGATAAATATCATTAAAGAGAAGCCCCCAGTTCAGTTTTGTGGAGCGAACAAAATTTTGAAACTTGACACAGATTTCAAAATATTTCGTTAACGTTTTTATTCGAGTGCATTTATTTCCCGCCAAAATAAAATTTCTGCCAAATTTTTCTCACGCACGTGCTATGCGATTAAAGCGGGCGTGGACGTTTTAAAAAATAATAATAATTTGAAATTATTTTTCAGTTAGTGTATTAACACAATTTTGCAACGACAAAAAAAAATTATAGTCGGCTAACGTAAAAATAATAGATGATTTAACTCTTATGACCATTGGGCAAATTTTAAATTTTAAATTTTAATTTTTAAAATAAGTCACAAGGAAATTAAACTGTAGGTCTACACTTAACGACATTTCCTGCCTAGATACGTTGATAAAATGTGATATACACAATTCCTAGTAGCTGTATGCATTCCTGGTAAAGGTCATTATCTCATAATTAGAGTTGATATTGCATTTTATTAGAGAAACAAGATCGAATCAAATTATTTATAATTTCGTTCCCCGATTAAATTACAAGTGATAGGAAAGCTATGGCGTATTAATACACAATAATAAACGTCATAAGATTAAAAAATAGCCCTTGCTCTTCTCCAGAAGTATAGGATAAGTTGAAAGATGAGACTCGAATCTATCATATTTTTTGTTTGAGTAAAAAAACTGTAGGTTTGAAATATTCTTAGCTCAGAAATTTCGGAATACATACAAGTTTAATGACGGAAATCGATCATGTAGAGAGGCTAGGGCCTTTCATATTTATACATGTGTTGAAGATACGAGACTTAAAGGGGGATGGACATTACTCAAGGGATAGTGGTATGGCCTTCTTTTGGACAGTATAGTTCGTTTTGTAATAAGGTTAAGACTGGCAAAGACATTAGATAAGTCTTCAAGATTACAGTAACACCAAATTTGATCCGTATAGACCATTTCGATGTAACTAAAGGGGAAAGACACGGGGGTCAAACTTTGCCCTCCATCTAGCTTTATGGCGCCAGCGCTCTAGGCGTTTTGGGTCCAGAGAGTGCGCAGAGACAGATGTCAATGTACCAACCCCTTTATACGTCCCTATCGTAACGTCAGCACGCTCCAGCTTGTTTTGAAGTTTGTGCAACGTCATAGGTTTATTGCAGGGAAAACATCATTCAGGGTGAAAAAACGATAATAATAATAATATTTATTTAGTAATCAAATTAATGAAAACTAAACACCTTTAACTTAACATGGCCTGTCTAATAGTAGCAGACGACGCATAACAATCAATCTCTAGAAATAGGGCTGACCAAAACCTTTACTGTTGGTAGTAGGACGTTGTCTCAAGAAACAGTTACCTTACGTCGAAAAGGTCCATCCCACAAAATAATGTCCCCGGCACAATAAAAACCTGGATTGAGATGGCGAAATCGACGCGTGTTCGACACCACGAAAGTATACCGGAAGCGTGCAAAACACTCGGTGCGTGTGAGAGCGAGTAAATCTAGACACGCAAACTGACTGAGAAACATTCCTACATACATTCATTCCTTTCATAACTAAGCCTAACCATTAAATATTTCAACAGATGTTTAGTCTTGGCTACAACGAAAGATACAAACTTTGCCAAATCGTTGCACTGTCAAATGTATTTCAAAGACATTTAATTTAATTAGGATTATTATTATTATTATTATTATTTCACGTCATTTAATGAACTTCTGTTTTATCTACCGACGTACTTTCGATATTAAAATTATTTAAATTAAAAACTCATTCAGCGTAAAATGGCCCATGAGTGTCAGTGTCGTTTCCCCTTAATACAAAATACCGTGCATAATTTTAAACGTGAATTTAATGGTTCGTACGTTTTTGTTTTCGAAACCATTGACCATGCAAAGCAAGCACGGAAATCACTTTTGCGTGGCGTATCATAAGTTTAATTGCGAATGAAAACAAGCGTTTCATTATGGCTTGCTACAAGGAAAACATTCGTAATCACGGTTCATTCATAAGTAAATAATTTAGGGCACCCTAGAAGTCTCCATAATATAATAAACTGACGGGCTGCTAGGAAACCTTTTAGGAAAGAAGGGAGGTGAAGTGGTAATAATGTGGGTGGGCCATGTGCGGCAATGGAAGTCTGCTAAAGTACTTTGCGCATGCCCCTATCTTTGGTAGTGAATTTAAAAATTGAATCATGAATTATGTTCTATTTCTAAGACATAGGGGGCACTGTTGACGTTTTCGTACCGTGCTACACTATCAAAATGCTGAGGATTCTGGGAGGACCTCATGGCAGTAGATGGGGGTACAGAAGCTACGTTATAGGTATGCAGATTACCTCTTCATCTCACCTCCCTCATTCATGAGAAAATCACCATGCGAATAAGCCTTTGCGATGTAAAAAAGGGGTAGGAAACGCAACCCTCAGCATCGAGACATAAAAGGGGGGTTGTTACATTGCCATCCGTCTCTGCGCACTCTCAGAAAATACAAAAAGACTAACTACAGCGCAGGCGCCATAACGCGAGATGGAAGACAAAATTTTACCCCCGTGTCTTTCCCTCTTAGCTACATCGAAGACGCGTACAAAAACGAAGCGTGTAGACTTATGATTACCCCCTTATGCTATAGCCAAGATAACATGGAGTGTACATACATTAGGAAAACTGGAATCAGTAACTACAAATACGAAAGTACGTTACGTTTTGAACTCGAGTGGAAATAATTTTTGGTCTGGCCCGGGGCCAGTTATATCGGACAGTGCTGGTTCAAATCGATTTTGGTTTTTGGTGTAGTACGTTAGCTTCCCGAAGGCAAGGCTATATTCTATCAGGGCATATTATGGGTGGGTGTAGGAGGGAACGGGTTTCAAAATAAATGGCTAAAGGACACCAGATTTATTTTTGGCATCTGGCCCGCTATCACGAAAGGTATTCAACGCATTAAAAGGCTATAGCTTTCCCTAGTATAATACGTTTCCCGCTGGCCCGCTAGGCTAAAATGGGATTATTAATTGATTGAGCTCCGAAAGGATTAACTGGATCCTTCCTTAAACCCAAAACAAAAAATTAATCAAAAATAATCCGGAGGTATAATTAAACCTACAGAACAGAACCATGGTATGCAAATTAACAAGTCAGGGTTGTAATTTTTTTTATTCAGGGATTTACGTGGGTTAAGGTACACGAAAACATTAATTGCAGCAATAACGAATGCGTAATGTTAAGGAGATTAATTGCTAATTATATTTATCTTTAAAAATAATTAATGAAGGGAATTAAATTGGTTCAAATGACGTCGTTGATTATCTGAACCTAGGGTAAACTTCACGACCCCAAAAGCAATGTTATTTTAAGGAATTTTATAAAGAAGTGCATGTTTTCTTAGATCGTGTTAATTATTTCTAACTAATTAACACACCCGGAATTAATTAATTACACTTCCATCGTTTATTTATTTTGATCATCGCTTACCCCAGTATATGTGACGTAGTAATGACGTACCCCGTTGCGTTGTCAATAATCAAAACTGAACTAATTGAACTGTCATAGTTTTAAACAAGTCATGAACTGGGGATTCAAACTTCAACGAACTCCTGATTCCTGAATGCAGCTTTGAATTTTGTTACACTTTAAATTATAAATAACGAGACCCGGAAATTGGCTGCAGACTATTTTCGATTTCTAAGTATGATAAAATCTTATCAACTAGAATAGCAGACGCCTAATTACCCTTACAATATAGTGCCTTAATCTCGATTAAACTATATAAAGAACAAACGCCATTTAAGACCCAATTAGCGTCACTCACAAACCTTCAAAATCATAATCACCCCCCAATCACAATATAAAATATAAATCAGTGTGGGAAATTTTGCAAACAAAAATAGTAGTAATCACCATACCTGAACATAACCGAAACGGCCATCTGTATCATGTCAATGTTAAGGGTACCAAATTTCCTTTCACGGGAAACAAAAACCAGTGAAAAATTTCACGCACAAAAACGGTACGCGTCACGCGAAGCTTTAAACACTTCAATTTAAGCACCTTTCACACGTGACAATCATATTTTAGGCGGGAAAAAATATGGCACGACACGGAAACCGAAAAAAAAATCACGCGCCAAAACTTTAATCCTTCCGCTTCTGAAGAAAGAGGCTGGCAGCCTGGCACAGGCTTGGAAAAGCCAGGGCGCGCGCGAAGCTTGTATTGTACCAGTAGTTGCAGTAGCGGTAGAAGAATTTTTACCGCGTATGCGTGAAAACCGAGGCTTAGCTTCGACCCAGGACCGAAAACCGAAGACCGTCCGAACAGAAACTGAACGAAAACTCCAAAAACCGAACCGGCGGATAAAAGGCCGCGTAACAACCGGGAACAAAATGATTCTCTCACATCGTCGTTTGCAACGGTTAGAATCTCGTGTGAAAATTCTGACAGCTAAAAAACCACCACTTCCGGTGGTGGTAACTGACGAGGCCTAAAAAAACTTGCACTTGCCAGATGGTTTTATTAAAATTACTCAAGATGTATGTATCTAGCGCTGCTCTGGAGAAGTAAAACTCTGCGTACGCTTCTCCGAGAGAGACACAGCTGACTGGTAAGAGATCAAACTAGTCTCTCTCTCACTGAACTGGGAGAGTATAGAGGTTCACTGCGGAGAAGCCGAACTAGAATAGGATAGAAGCAAGGGGATGGTGAGAGAGAGAGAGAGAGAGAGAGAGAGAGTATTTCCACTCTGCGACGTCGGAAAAGCTAAAAATCCGGGCCTTGCGTAACTTTTGTCCCGCCCCCTCCCCCTAGCGAAAATTTTCCCGCCTTTTTTATCTTCAAAATAAAGACCGGTCCGGTTTCAAGCGTACCTTTTGAACTGAGGGCGAAATTTTTTTATACATATTTTTTTGGCAGTACCCGAATACCAAACTAAATGTTAATTCTCGCTACTCAAGAAAGTATTTTATTTTTTTTTTTATTTTCTCGCTCTATAAGAAGTGGTGGGAGAAATTCTTCAAAGGAATAGTGAATTTAATTTAAACTAATTCATTAATGGCAAAATAAATTAGAGAAGATAAACTGTAGTTGGATTAAATCTACAAAATGCATTAAGGTCACTCATTCGCAGACTGATCAATTTATATATCTAAAAAGTCATTTGACCTACGAAATTGAAACGAATTTTGTAGAGGAGCTTTTATGCAAAGGAGTAGTTTTAATCTATGGCCTGTTTGAAAAAAAGGCAGCAGGCAAAAACTTAGTAACTGCGTAAATATTAGGATTTTATTATTCATAATATACACAGTACACAAAGTAAGTAGTGTTTGATGTTTATATGCTATGCTTTTTAGTTACCATCTTTCTCAATAAATATGGAAGATATTTTATTATTAAAATATTTATATATATGTACATTTATATTTTCTGATCGCTTTTTACCATGTTGCACTAAAATATTCTAGTAGCTTTATTTATTTATTTATTTTTGCTAATACGTTTTATTATGATATCAACAAACAGTAGGGAAGTGCAGTGAATTTTTTTATGTTCCGAACAGGTTTTGCATAAAGATCAGTGATCGTAAATTAACCGATGTCGATACTGTTATCGATTTTAACCGATTATTTTAACTCGGCGAGAAAACTAATTATTTAACCCAATGAAACAGATATCGACCGATTTGAACCGAATATCGACCGATTTGAACCGAATATCGACCGATTTGAACCGAATATCGACCGATTTGAACCGAATATCGACCGATTTGAACCGAATATCGACCGATTTGAACCGAATATCGACCGATTTGAACCGAATATCGACCGATTTGAACCGAATATCGACCGATTTGAACCGAATATCGACCGATTTGAACCGAATATCAACCGATGTCTACCGAATATCAACCGGTGTCTACCGAATATCAACCGATGTCTACCGAATTTAACCGATTATCAACCAATACATCGGTAAATTAGTCTCTAACAGATTTATCGTTAAAAATCGGTCAATTTAACTCGAACCGATATATCGGTCACCGATAACGATATCATATCTGTTTGGTCCCATCTCTACAAATCAATAAAGTATAACAAATCGATTTCGCTTTTCAGCCTCCCTTTGTAAGGAGAAGATGATACATACGCGGGCACGGGCACGTGATAACTTTTCATAAAATTCTCTATGGCACCCGTCTAACAAGATTTTTTCGCGTTAAGGATTCTTCTTCAGAAAAAAAGAGTCGTTTAAGATTATATAGCCTAAGTTATATATTAAAATTTGGCCTCAAGGTCTTTAAGGGGATCTCTGGTTTTGTATAGACAAAACTTTGGTAAGAAACTATATAGGCTATAAGGCTGCACCACCAGAATTCCGGACACTTTTGTCTGGACCCCCAAAACTTCCCCAGAACTCAAATACCCCTATGTCTAAAAAAAAAAGAAAGAAATATATAAGGAATTTTTCTTTATTTTTTATTAAAGAGCTCGGCAAAAATTCTTTAGGGCTACCGTTTTTTATCAAGTTTTATTTATTGTAGGCGAGACTTAAGGGATCCCAGAACATGCCATAGAGGGTGCCTTTACTTCAGCAGTAAATGCTTAAAGGAATATTGTCATGAGCCATAATAAATATGGGTGTTATTAAAATCTATTGTAATATTTCGCTTGTCATTAAAATAGGCTTGGATTGTCAAGCTTTGAGTATTGGTTCCTTTAAAAAGAACATTAATATCCCTTATCCCATAAATTCCCCTTTAAGTGGGGCACGTAATTACCCTTTATCCCATAAATTCCCCTTTAAGTGGGGCACGTAATTACCCTTTATCCCATAAATTCCCCTTTAAGTGGGGCACGTAATTACCCTTTATCCCATAAATGTCCCCTTTACGTGGGGCGTGTAATTACCCTTTATCCCATAAATTGCCCTTTAAGTGGGGCATGTAATTACCCTTTATCCCATAAATTGCCCTTTAAGTGGGGCATGTAATTACCCTTTGTCCCATAAATTCCCCTTTAAGTGGGGCATGTAATTACCCTTTATCCCATGAATTCCCCTTTAAGTGGGGCATGTAATTACCCTTTATCCCATGAATTCCACTTTAAGTGGGGCATGTAATTACCCTTTGTCCCATAAATTCCCCTTTTAGTGGGGCACGCAACACCATCCACCACATAAATGTGACAATGTCCCTTCTAAAAGGGCATGTAACACCGCTCATCCCAAAAAAAAATTATTCCACTTCAATAAAATGTCCTAGCTATTTATTAAATAGTACCCTCTAGGCATAAAATATTGCATTAAAATGGGCACGAAACTTTTCGTTTCTCCTTTAAACCCACGCAAGATCGTCGTTAATGCCACTTTCCCTTTAAAAGTGGGCAATATCCTCCCGTTTTCATTTATCTAAAAAAACTTTTAGAGAAAAATTTATCTTTTGATATAACGGTTACCCCGGAAGCTAGCCCGCTTGTCTAGGAACCTTGCAAACATTAGGTTCCATCCAGGCCTGGAGCGAAGCAATCCAAGTTTTCCCAACGGATCGTTGACATTTTTCGATCGCACTTTTGTCGCATAAAAGATTTTTGCGCTCAAAAAATAATAAAATAAAAACAAAAGTTTCTACAAGAAAGATTTACCGAAAATGAAAAAGAAAACTATCAGCCTTTCTAAGAAACTTTCACAAAGAAAGGACACTGATAAGTGTACCGGTATTCATGCCATTTTATGGATATATATCAATATAGTCAGATGTCCATGGACTTGAAGTTTCTATCGGGCGCCGAAAATCAAATTGTACCGTTTTGATGCTATTAATGGGGTAATTTGCAGCGGTTTCGACGCTATTATGGGGGTAATTTGCAGCGGTTTCGACGCTATTATGGGGGTAATTTGCAGCGGTTTCGACGCTATTATGGGGGTAATTTGCAGCGGTTTCGACGCTATTATGGGGGTAATTTGCAGCGGTTTCGACGCTATTATGGGGGTAATTTGCAGCGGTTTCGACGCTATTATGGGGGTAATTTGCAGCGGTTTCGACGCTATTATGGGGGTAATTTGCAGCGGTTTCGACGCTATTATGGGGGTAATTTGCAGCGGTTTCGACGCTATTATGGGGGTAATTTGCAGCGGTTTCGACGCTATTATGGGGGTAATTTGCAGCGGTTTCGACGCTATTATGGGGGTAATTTGCAGCGGTTTCGACGCTATTAACTGTGTAATTTACAATGATTTATAATATAGGAGCAGTTATCTTTTGTTAGTATAAATGCATCTATCAATATTAAAAACACACAACCCAACCCTTGATTTACCTTTAATTGATAAAATTAAAATTTAACAATTTACTTCAAGTAAATTACTTTCTGCTCTAAAATAACCATCAAAAAAGGTACAATGAAAAATTTGCCCAAAAATAGACGGAAATACAAGCGTTTTGACAAAGCATTGTGGTGGTGGTGGTAGATACTATATACGGTAGAGAAAAATAAGTATATAGATATATTTTCCATCAGGCTATATAAGAAAAGGGGGTGTAAGGAAGGGCGCTAGGCTGGCTGGGTGTCATCTGTAGGGCAGTGAACTCCCGGGACGGCTTAAGTCTAAAACGAACAACAGGAGGGTGCATAATATCAACCACGCAGCTGTCTTTGCATCAACCTCAAACATCTTTCGACTAGATTTACCAACGGATCTAATTACAATTTACATTTATAAGAAAATCAAAACTATATGATTGATAAGCAATAATTCTGTTTAATATAATTAACGCATAATTAATTATTTTCTGATAGTCTTTGAATTTTTAGCAGCGTTTAATTTCGATAACTACAATATAAGGTTTTAATAGTTTTACTTAAATTTTAAGGCGAGGGGCTAATCACTCTGAGATTTCCTGTACACCGATTACGGATTACGTGTAATCATTTTAACACTGCATCAAGGGCAGGGCTTTTAAAGATTACGAGGAATAAATTTAGTTCAGACAAAGGTACAACCGCACTAGCTCGATCTGTAAGTCGATAGTTAGCATTACGAAGTACAGGCAGTGGCATACTTATGGTAGAAACATATCTTATAAACTTATGATTTCAATAAAAAACGTTATGTACTACGATCCCTTTAATTCAGACACCATAACCCTTTATTTTCAAGGTTTCATAAGATACAATGGTTGGTAAACCTGAGCAGCCACCTCAACACTATCTCGGTGAATTCATCGCAAATCACGATTAAAAGAACACAAACCATATATATATATTTTAAAGTTTCCGTATAAACACAAACAGCGATCGTAAAATACGGTAAACATGTTCGCACGAAAGCCATTATAAAATAGTACATTGTTGTTATAGCTTCATACCCCCCTCCCCCCTAAAACCAGAATAAATAGGCTACTTACATAGGGTAGCGAGTTTTTGTTTCTGTTTTGGTTTTCTAAATTGTTATTGGTTTCTTCAAAACTTTAAAGAGATACTTCAATGCTATAACAACTCTGGCAATACCATCCTTCAGTATTTATATTATTACCTCTATGGTATGGTTGGCATGATGCAGCTACACGTGCAGTATGTTATAAAGGACTGATACCAAGAAGTGATATCTAAAGTTTATTAGGGAGAAGTTTTAAATTCGATACATTTCCAGCTTTATCTCCAGTCCAAACGTATAGTAGGTCCGGAGTTAATCCCCGCCTCTAAATTACAACCATCATCGATCTCATTGGTTCTTGAAAACTCACGTCAGCGTGAAGCGAATGACGAAAATAACGTATTTTCCGACTGAGGAGAGGAAAGAAATAGCCCGACCACGGAGCTTCTATTACAGGGAGAGGAAACTCGGTCTCTTCCCCCTCGCTCTTAGCGTACCTCGGTTCTGCGCACCGTTTTCATTCCTCGCGCGCACACTGAGCCGAAGTAAACAAAGTCTGACGTCATTTTCTTGTCGTAAGGAAGTTGGAGGAACGCGACCCCTGCTTGTAGACAAGGCTTACCGACCGCCGTTGAAAGTTTGAAGACGTTGAACGTGGTCGTGTAGCTCCGTTGTGCTCTGAACAAATCCAGATTATATTAAGCTCCGTGATTATGTTGAAAATAAAGGTTTTGTGACTATACAAATGGAGACAAAAGCCTCTCTCCCTGCTAAGACTAAAAAGGTACGGACTATAAACTTTAATTCCTGGCCATAAAAGGACGATTTATATCGTGAATCGCTTCTACAGCTTCCGTAAACACATTTATTCTTCTTCCCCTTTTTACAAAATAACTTATTGTAATCGCAATCCATTTTAATTTTTAAAATTGTACCAATTATTATAGCAATTAAACATTAAAAAGTCCGAGGCTTATGTCTTTCTACGAACGAGTGAAGGCGGCCATCTTTGTTGTTTACCTAGGCTCCAATTTTTTACCAGTGAAAACCGAGGGGGGGATTAAAAATGTGCCCCTTTTTATGGACAAATAGTGTCTACGTTTCCTAAGGGCCTTTACAGTACTTGAGGGGAAGGAAGTTTCCTCTCCCTGTTAATAGAAGCTCCGTGGCCCGACCTCCTTTTACGTCCCCCTTGTATTTTGAAAGGGGGACTGGGACTATGGCGCGCGAATACTTAGGCATCTTATACTATCTCCCTAATAAACTAGATATCACTTCTTGCATAGGGTAAGGGTTGTCTACCCCCATTTTTACAACTAAAAGGTCTATTGTTTTAAGTCATATCTCAATTTAGGTCTTTGTTGTTCACATACCACCGGATTTATTAAGAAAACCAAGTGGTCAACACACACCAATATCTATTTTAACCCTAGACCGAAAACCTTTTCTAATTTCTAAAGGTCAATCGATTAAAAATAAAACATACATTCAACAAATACTTTATCATTTTTAATTTCTTATATTTCCCAATTAAAAATACTTATTACTCCAAAGGCTTCACTTTTATGTATCTCTTTAGAGTCTGAGCAAAAGATTTTTTGTAAAAAGTGCGCCAAACCAAGCCAAGCAATTTATTACTTGACTTTAGAGATTACAAGACGAGATAATCAAGAATTGAGAGTAAAAAACTAAAAAGATAAATTCGTTACACCCGCGCCCTTTGATTTACGCTTCGATGCAATTTACAGATTACAAATACTTGTCCTTTTTTATTTTACAAAAAAAACTAAAACCCCCAACCATTTTTTTTTGTAATTAAAATATAAAGTCTTAACTTTGAGATAATAACCAAGTCCAAAGAGAAAAAACCACAGGTTTATTTTTTTTTGGACATGGTTTTCAAACAGAGTTGAAAGATCTTACCAAGAAGTGATATCTAGTTTATTAGGGAGAAGGTATAAGATGCCTAAGTATTCGCGCGCCATAGTCCCAGTCCCCCTTTCAAAATACAAGGGGGACGTAAAAGGAGGCCGGGCTATTTCGCCTCTCCTCAGTCGGAAAATACGTAGTAATTTTCGTCATTCGCGTCGCCGCGCTGACGTGAGTTTTCAAGAACCAATGAGATTCTGGTAGTAATTTAGAGGCGGGGATTAACTCCGGACCTACTATACGTTTGGACTGAAGATAAAGATGGAAAAGTGGCGAATTTATAACTTCTCCCTAATAAACTAGATATCGCTTCTTGACCTTACTTTAAATGAAAAGACTGTAAAATGATAACATTCTAAGCCTAAATTAAAGGTCACCATAGCATAGACACTAAACTTGAATTTTCAATTTCGAAGCAAAAATCGATCAATGCCAGATTAGAAATAGTTTTTTTTTTGGTCTTTAATTAGGTGGACCAATTTTAATTTTCTTTTTATAAAATATCCACTTTCTGTAAAGAATCTAAGCAAATGTTTGAACTATCGATTATATATTATCGTGTCTAGAGATATTTTTAGTAACATTGCATTTTTTTTGTCTTGGTTAAAATGACAGTTGCATTTAGGACACGTATTCTAGAAATAGCCACAGGTCAAGCGAGCGTCGTCCGCGGGCCAAACGCATAAAAAAAATCAATGTTCTCATGAAACTATTCAATAGTAACTTGAATGAATTGTACGATAGTGTCACTTGTAAATCTTACATACTAGTGGATTGTTTTCGTTTATATGCTGGTTCTTTATTGCCCAGTCCAATTCGTTAATGTCCGAATTTGACCAAACTGCGTGATCTCACAAGAGGAAGGATTTAGAAGTGGTTTTGTTGAATTCTTCAAGGTTGGGTCCGAGGACCCCTAGACATTAAACTATTCTAGACCCGTAACATTTCAACTTAACGATAAAGCCCTAATTTAGCATAGTTTTCTTGAATTTTAAAATTTTAATAACCTTTGTCTCTCAAATAACCACATAATACAGATATTTCAAAAGGGTTGACCAAAGACTACTTAGTACTTAGTGTTTAGTGTCTACATAGATTTTCCTTTAACATTACGGAAGGGTGTCATGTCATATCTACAAGGGCCTACCGGCCCTGTAGAATAAGAAACTGTTCCCGGTTTAGAGTTGCTTAGAACATCAGGGAAATGCTGGGTATCTCACCTATAACAGAAGTGAGATGAGACTAGAAAAGAAGGGCTCTAGCATTGGTAGTAGATCCTGGCACTAGTGAACAATTTTGAGGATTTTATGCCGCTTCCCAAACGCCTACACTACTGAGAAAAAAATTGCTCGAGTTCCAAAAACATTTCCTACCCCTTCCCCTCAACCTAAAGCGGCCGAACATGGACGCGGCTCCTTGAATCTAGTTCGGCCGACTACCGCCACGAGCGTCTCACTTCTTGGAAGGAAAATTCAGAAACCGCTACTAGAGGGCCAACCGTTGGTGTGTTATCAAGAATATTCACTTTCGCCGAGTGAAGAATTTGGTTGGCTCAGTACTTCTGGTCTCATCTCACTTCTGCCTATAATCTTCAATAACTAAATAACCCAATATTCTAATTGACTGTAACTTAATATTTTAACTGGAAAAATTTTCAATGACAAAAGTTACACTGTACCAATATTCATGTGAAAAATTGAATATATTCGTCATAATCCTTACGTAACACAAACCTTTTAGGCTTAATTTCCCAATAAAGCGTGAATGTTTATAGGCTGCCGTGTTCCGAATTGCGAATTTACAAATTCCGGCCCCCCTATCTCGTTAGCTAAAGTGGGTCAAATAAATTCGTTCAATTAAGCCAGATTAGGTTTTTGACAAATTTTCCCAATTGGAATATAAACGTTACAATTAACTGTCTTATTACAAATCACGCAGCGCGTTCCTAATGAGTTTTATATTATAATTGTAATTAACATAATTTAAACGGACTATACGGCGTTAATTTTACAATTTTGAGAAATTGTAACAGTCTGAATTAAATTTCGTGGAAATTTATATAATATTGCGAGTAATTTAGACCTAAGGGTTGAAAATAAGACCATGAACCGGTAAACTTTAATCAATTAAATTCTAACTAAAGTTTTAGCACTAACTTTCAATTTTTTAATTATCTGTAATTATTAATTTAGATGATAATTTTAGATGCTTATGGTGAAATAAGAGGAGTCTTGCTTACACTAAACAATAAATAGCCTCGTATTTGTTGTCATTCATTCACTAGAACATTAGTTAAAGATGTCTGAAGTTGGGAGTAAATTGGCATATTTCTGGGTGGGTGTTCCATTACAGGTAAATTAAGACATATTTTCTATTAGAATTTTCTGAATAATATTTGGCCCTTGCAAAGGCGATTAATATGTTAAATTTGAAGAGAAACATCCGAAGCAAAGTTTATTTCCTGAGAATTTTAAATTCACATTGGGTAAATCAATTTAAGTGAAAAATACGGGGTTACCTAATTATGATTGTATCTTCCCTGGATTCTAAAATAGAGTCTTGTAACCGTGTTCAATGGATAGAGGGATGTTCAATCTTCAAAATGAGCCCTTAAAATATTCAATTCAAGCTCTCAAACTTAAGTTATGTTGATTATAAGAAAAGTGTTCCAAATTAGAACTGTTCCAAGTTTGGGCTACTGACCCGAGCTAGCTCTTAAAATCGTCCATGAATTTCTCAGGGCCCTTAATTTATGATTCCTAAACTATAAGGCAATGAATGAATTGAGAGAAAATTTAATGAAGTGTTCCAAATTTGAGCTGTTCCATGTTAGAGCTACTGACCCTTTAGCTCATGAATTTCTCTGGGCCCTTAATGGCTAACACTTATGGTTCCTAAACTTAAAGGCAAAGAATTGAGAGAAAATTTTAACGATTGACACTGACTAGCAGTGACCACTCAAACGGATAAGCTAAAGGTTAAACTTTCTTTTTTCAGGATTTGGTCGAAACTACTATAAAAATCGATCAGATTGTTATTTGAGAGGGTTCAACTGTACTTCAGATCGGCCCTAAAAAATCCGAAAAACGGTTCGATAAGAGGCGGATAAACACACTCGTTCCATTAAACATTAGTCCAACTAAAGGAAAAAAGAAGTAGTTTGGCCATTCTCTCTAAGAACACAAACCCCTTGAAAGAATTTGGTTTCATCTTTAAAGAATATTGATAAGATTCCGAACTTTAGGTATTGAAAAATGCATGGTAATTTCTTTCAAATCCAGAATAAAAGAAAAAAACTTCACGGTAAAATGAAAATAAATTAATCGAATTTTTTTGAATTGAAAACTTAGTTGTGACAAATACAGCCAAGAATTCTCAAATTTTGCATATATCGTCTGCTAATGCGTAGCTCACTCAATCACGCGCCAGTAAGGCATGATTGAGTGAGCTATGGCGAAAGAAAAGGGGGCTAACAAGGTGGTGCCATCTCGACACTTCCCGATGAACATGAAAATATTCAAAACTAAACCCGCGAATCGTTTAAAAGTTCTCTAATTAAGTGAGCAAAACGATTTAATTGAGGTAAACGTAAGATGCCCAATAATAGACTAAACATAATCACATGACAAAGACGTATCAAGCAAATTTTGTCTACGAACTACTCAATTTACGATTTTTTTACTCTATATTTACTTCAAATAATTAATGTTTTAAAATCATGTCTTTAAACTGAAAAAATTTTCAATATCTGGAACTTCAACCACTTAATTTTGTTCTCTTGCCATTCTTTTTTTCTAGTCTTCGTTCACTAAGACAGTTTTTATAACACGGATCACCAACGGTTTAGAAGTGTATAGGAACAATATTCATTGGATAAATGAATTAATTCGTGGTTAAAACTAAATATAGGAGAGAATGGCAGGGAAACCTTTAACCCTACGCCTAAAGGTGTCACTGAACTTGCCAGCCAGCAGAGAAAAGGCCTCTCAGAGTCTACTCCATATAAAAGCATTTACTCCGATTTCTCTTTAAAAAAACTAACTTATAACCTTCAATTTTGACACCCACTCAAGTAACTTTGAACATAAGCGATATTTCCAATCATCATATTGAAGAAGGAAGGTCAGGAATAAAAAAAACGACGCCTTTACAACCATTTAAAACCAATTTCAAGACATTTAAATGCAACATAAAAAAAAATAAATAATAATTATATTCCAATTACAAGTATCGTAAGTTTATAACAAGAAGTGATATCTAGTTTATTAGGGAGAAGGAATAAATCTGCAACATTTCTAGCTTTATCTCCAGTCCAAACGTATAGTAGGTCCGGAGTTAATCCCCGCCTCTAAATTACAACCAGCGTATATCTCATTTGTTCTTGAAAACTCACGTCAGCGCGACGCGAGTGACGAAAATTACAGTAATATTTTCCGACTGAGTAGAGGCGAAATAGCCCGGCCTCCTTTTACGCCCCCCCCCCTTGTATTTTGAAAGGGGGACTGGACCTATGGCGCATGAATACTTAGGCATCTTATACCTTCTCCCTAATAAACTAGATATCACTTCTTGGTTGAAATTTATTTTTTCCTGTTTAAAGTGCTAAGCGTACAAGGTGGGGTGTGAATGCGTTAGGTTTTTCCCCCTATGACCTACGTCACTTCATGAAAAGCTCCAGTTTGTAACCAGTGATAAATTTATGGAACATATCTTATGCAAACCGCCAAAGCTAAGCCCGTGACGTTTTACCTAGGCACTGACGTAACAACTGAGATAACTCTATTTCTAACGGGACATCTAATAATTTGGCAATATATATTGTGACCTTTAGCGTAAGGTCAAAGGTCAATGATCAATGATCAAGACAGGTTAGTATATTACAAATCCTTCATTAAATACCCTTTGTTAAGGCAAAGATACCCAATACATTTTAAGGCCTAATTAAACGAGATTTCCAAGAATCACTTTCCCCAACTCAAATCACTCTGAAAATGCAATATTAACCAACGCCATTTAAACCACTTTAGCCAAGAAAGTAGTATATTTTCCAAGGCACATTAAGTATGACATGAACTACGTGACTAAAATGTTACCAGCGCAGTTCATTTTTTTAGCTATATACTTTACTTAGCCTTACCAAGGCCTAAGGAACAAGGTCTGATGTTTTTTCATTAAAGAAGCCTTATATTCGATACCAACAAAGGCTACTTATCGTCGGGTTTACGTGATTAAATTCACCTTGAAAATGCAATACAACCAATTCTAAAACCAACACCAAACATAACCCTTAAACCCCAGTATTATTTCCATTGCATATTCCCAATGAAATACGTCTCATAAACCAAGACTGTCGGCAACCTCGGTCGAATCGCAGACACGAGGGTGCCAATCTTGGATAACATTTTTAAACGCGAGAATTTACCACATACAAAGGCAGGGATTATGAATAAAACTTTGATGGTCTGTAAGCTTTCCTTCAATACAACCACGTGATAAAATATTTATAGCAGCGAGATATTCGGGTCAGCCGGGACACTAACATCTATAACAAAATAAGGGTTACTTGACAGTACTATCAAAGGCGGGGGAAACCTTACCAAAACCCTTGGGAAAAACCCCAAAGATCAAAGCATTTGCAGTGGTTCATCTCCCAAGCCCGCGACAGAAGCCATATTTTCATAATACACTATTCATTTCACCAGTTACTAATAATATACAACGTTACAGGCTAAGAAAGTGTAATATTAACAAAAGAAAAATATGCATATACTATGATATTTCTACCCTTTTTACAGACTGCAACTTGTAATTTTAAATACAAAATACAAGTAGAGACTTCAATAAAAAATAGAAAGGGGCATCTGTTTAAAAATTATCTTCAATTTTAATCACGATTTCTGAACGGATGTGACATCATCATTAAGTACTTGTTAGTAATTACAGAATCCCTCCCCCAGCTAGTTTTATAAGGAATCATTTTAGGCATATAAGGTTGACAAATTAAGGTTTCGGAATTGACTACATTAAATTCTTATCAAATTTCAAAAGCTTGTTATGAAAACAGAACGAAAACAAAAAAAGAAATTGGATTTTTTTTTCTCTTTCAAAATTGCGTTACGTCATATCATACAGTTGAATAACCTTATCCTTATTAGGCTTCGTGGAATTTTGTATTTACGTATCCTTTATTTTTAAGTAACATAAAATTATAAAGTGCGATTTTTAAGCAACTGAAGTTTGGGAAATCATTGCAATATCAACCAACGTTAGACGAGCACCTTTGAAATCATTTTGCGTTACGAAAGACAGACAGACAACCTCAAAACTTACTCAATGAAGCTGAACAAATTACTTCTAACATAAGTCCATAAGTTATGTTCCATGATAAGTTTGTCACTGGTTACAAACTGGAGCTTGTCATTAAGTGAATGAGGTAGGTCTTAGATTCAGGGTAAAGCGACGCCTGGTGAGGCGCTGTCAAAGGCTTAGTACCGAGACTAAATACGAAGTACTGCAAAATTAACCACCGAGTGTAGGACTTCAATTCTCGCTTCCGTCATTCTCGAACTAGCTCGAGCTGTAAGTCTCTCAGTAGCATTACGAAGCATAGGAAGTGTCATACTTATGAAACATTACTTATAAACTTATGCTTCTACATACAGGGTGTTCCAAAAAGGGTGGCACAATCTCACTTACAGTACAGGGGATGCTATCTTCGCGATTTTGTGTCGAAAATGCAACTTCAATGACATTTTGCCCTAAGGTCCACCGTTAACAAGTTAAAACAGGAGTGTTTTAGTGATGACACCTTAAAATTAGGTAATAATTTGAAATACAATGTTAATTTAATTAATATGTCACCCACAAAACACTCCACATGTAAACGGTGTCCCTCAGCGCAAAATATAATAGAAATTACATCTACAAACTGTACAGGAAGTTAATTACACTTAACGTTGGTTATTTTTCTTAGATTACTTTAAATATTAAAATAAGAGCAACATTTAGACAATAATGGAAACGTATACAATTTCAAGTCGTGTTGTTAGTAGTAAATCCCAAAAGAAATACACCACCTAATAAGGAAAAACAGTCTTTGTAAACTGCTCTCGAAATGGAATTAAATCGCCGCGTGATAACTGTTTTTCTAAACGTTGCCGATCCATTTTAAACCAAAAATATGTTAATGAGCCACGAAATCTCCGTAGCAGACGTACATTTCTTTCTTTTTCCCCTTTTTAGGCGAAACCGATATATATTTATATTCAACTATATATTTATGTTTACCAGCCCAAGTATTCTTTAATGGATTAGAACCGTTAGTCGACGCCCATTGTACAAACACGGGCAATGAGTCAAGCGTGCTCCGACTATCGGCAAAGAGATAGATAGGTTTAAATTAATCCTATTTATTCCAGACACCCTAAAAACCCCTATTTTCCCCTCATACCACGTACCGTTACGTTCGTTCCAAACGTGAGACGCTCGACCTTAATATTCTACTTATCCGTTAGACATACATATAAGAGTAAGTTTATATTTTACTGGCCTCTATAAGTCTACAAGAACGGAGGAAGTACAGAAAGGAGAGACAGGAGAGTCAAAGGGGGAAGGTAACTGGAACGGCAAAGTTGTTTCTCTACCTCACGCGCATGCATTTACCTTGGCGCACGACACGTGATCCGTCAAAGAGAATCAAAGGGGGAATGTAAGTTAAACGGGACAGCCGTTTCTGTATCTCACGCGCATCTACACTGACGCGCGACACATGATCAGTTAAGGAAGGTCATTCAAAAGGGTAAATAAGAATCGCGGTTAGAGCAGTGATTGTAAAAATGAACGCTAAAGGGGATAGATAAATTTCCTCCCCTCTTTTCTTTAGTTTAAAGCACTTCAGGGTTGCCATCTCCTGTAGGTTTGGAACTGAATGAAATGAATCGAACGGGACTAGAAGCTATTCATTCTGTTGTAAATAGCGGTTGAATTGCACTCACAATTAAACGACTATTTATGACATATTTCACAGAGAAAGCCACTTTCTTTCCACAGACACAACCATCCTTTTTAATGGCGTCTGCTTAATTTGTTAATATATTACAGGGTTTAAGCAATTAGCGAGAGAAAAATCACTCGTGAATTTCAATTTTCATTTAACTCCTACAAGTTCTTGTGAAATTTAAATTTACAGAAATTATAAATGCAAAAAGAACTAGATGGCGCTACATGTTTTTCAGTTAGTTTCATCACATCAATTCATACAGACTTAAGAGTTATCCACTTATGATATAAAGTTGACAATGCAACTCATAACAAAACCACGTAATTTTCGTTAAAGATAAAACGTTTTCGTTATTAAATTGAAGTCAAATATATTTTTATCATCCCTAAAGGGCGTCGGTCGGTTTTATTTTAGAAATTTCTCTCCCATGTCCAAATTTTATTTGAAAAATCTAAACTGAGTCATTCTCTAAAGTTGAATTAAACTTTAAGAGCTTTTTTTCTTCATCGCAAAATGTTTTTATGTACTTTGGAGATTTGGTTGGATTTTTAGTTTCACCCATGGGACGAATTTCAAAGGCCCTCTCTTTTTATTACAAAAAATAAAAAAAAGGATTATTTCAGGTCTTTTTTCGTTCAAAACTTTTACCTTAGTTTAAAATGAAATCTGATAGATAAGGAAGGGATCCATTTATTCTGTTAAAATTAAACGCGTGGGTTTTCTAATTCGTTATCGTAATTAAATTTAAACCAGAAAAGCCAATTTCCATCCTATGATTAAATTAGATTATTATCATTTTAAAGTGACAGTGAAATAAATTGTTTGCGCAAGAAAATATACAGCTAATTAACTCTTCAAAGATATTCAATGATATTTAATTCATGTTTTTTGCAGCTATAAGTTGAGAAATTGGCTATAAAAATTAACATTGAATTTACTCAGCATAAACCAACGATTTCAAGGGATTTTCGAGCGAGGAATTTCTATGGGTCTGAGTGTCATTCCTTATCCGCGCATGCGCTCAATAGCTTCGATAGAATATGTCTTTCTGTCTGTTAGTAACTCTCTGACAACGTTGAGCTTGCAAAACATAATTTGTGCCTCTAGCATCTCCTGAATGATCACACTGAATCAAACAGAATGCTACAAGTTTTTCAGTCTGTTGTTGTAGATCGCGGTTGAATTTCACTCGCAAATGACTGGCAACACTTGCCCGCACACTATACATTAAAATAGGGTTTGATTTGATACTTTGAGGGAACAGTCTTGGGTGTTTTCCAGTTAAAAATTTTATAAAACATAAAAAGAAATTAAGATCTAGTATGTTATAGCAAGAAGTGATATCTAGTTTATTAGGGAGAAGTTATAAATTCGCCACATTTCCAGCTTTATCTCCAGTCCAAACGTAGGTCCGGGGTTAATCCCCGCCGCCTCTAAATTACAACCAGCGTCTCATTGGTTCCTTGAAAACTCACGTCAGCACGACGCGAATGACGAAAATAACGCATTTTCCGGCTGAGGAGAGGCGAAATAGCCCGGCCTCCTTTTACGTCCCCCCTTGTACTTTGAAAGGGGGACTGGACTATGGCGCGCGAATACTTAGGCATCTTATACCTTCTCTCTAACAAACTAGATAACACTTCTTGGTTATAGTATACTGTGCTCGATTGTTTCTATTTCAACGTAAAATTCCTTTTAAAGTCTTCATTGTTTTGTTTGAGTGTTGAACCCACGCACACTAGGCCCAGTTGAGAGTATAATTTATGTTTTTAGGTAGTTCTTTAAAGATTCCTTCCTAATTCTAGTTTACCTTGATATTTTCCAAAACGTTAGGGAAATGAGTTAAGTTTGATATTATTATTTTTTTAACTTAATAGACAGTTAGTACTTAACCTTCTTTGGTTCTTAAATTATTAGCTAGAACAAGAAAGAGGTGGCTGGCGGGCGACGTTAGTGAAATTTTGTCTAAAGAATATTTTATGCAAATGAGTGGGCGGCAAATGTCTTTCTGATGGTTCTTTTTTGTTCGAGTAGGTTAGAATAAGTCATTGAAAAGTGTACATGCTATTCCCTATGTCTTCTCACAACCCCCTCCTATTGATATGCTAATATACCTAAGTTTCATATTATTAATAAGTATGCCAATCTTAATATCATTAGTTCATAAGATATGTTCCATAAGTTTGACTGGAGCTTGTCATGAAGTGAATGAGGTAGGTCATAGATTCGAGGTAAAGCGACGCCTGGTGAGGCGCCGTCAAAGGCTTAGTACAGACCAGGGATGGATTTAATTTTATAAGTAGGAATGGAGATTAAACGGTTAGTATTTACTTCAGTCCGACTCATAGCCCAGTATAGAGCCCCTCCCTCCAACACGTAACGAAAAGTTTAAATTATCATATTGGCTTACTTAAACTACGTTTTAATGACGTTGCTGATGGGGACGGCGAAAAATACGTAATTCCTTTTTACCTCTGTCGCTATGACCCGCCTCTTCTTTCATACCCCTCCGTCCCGTGGAAGAGGGTCCGGGACTATGACGCGCGCCCAGATTACTCTGTTCTCCATTCCTACTTCTAAAATTAAATCTATCCCTGAGGTAGCGTCATACTTATGGAACATATCTTATAAACTTATGTTTATATCTATTTATACACCGCGCAGGGTGTTTCTTAGAGAGATTTTGAGTCGAAAATGTTCGATGACATTTTGGCCACAAGTTGCACCCTAAACAAGTTATGATTTAAGTCTTTTACTTATAGTGTTTAAAGTCCACTTCGATTCAATGTACTACTTCTCAATATCGATTTTATTGATTATTAAAGCCAACCCATAAATGGAGTTGAAACAAACTCCTAATATCAATAAAATATCGAATAAAACATCAAACAAAAAGAACATCACGTCAGTACACGTAGGAAAGCATCATAGTACACAGGAGTGAGTGTTGTTGAAAAGCCATTATAAAGGGGGCGTACCTCTTAATCCCACTAACTCAACCTCTATACATTAATGTGCCTTGCCAAGTTCTCATTCAAACAAGAGATATATATAATGAACAAAGGGATTGGATACTATCGCCTTTTTGGGGTGAGTGACAATAATAACACACATTCATTTATAGGCCATTTCCATTAGTTCCATAAGAGAACACACACAGGAAAGGATGCCGCCTTCAAAGGCGACTGTTTGTTAGTTTTGCAAATAATTAATTGAATGGTCTATAACAAACAGACACACGTGAGCATGGGTATAAACAATCTATGAAAGGTAATAATAAAAATTCCAAGAGGTAACCATAGATGGGGTTCTAGTTCTGAATTTTAGTTGTGCTTCAACGGAATAACAATAATTCATACCAACCAGCTTGTTTTGTGTTTACGACGTGTTACCGATTTTTCGACGTCACAAATGCGCGTTCAACCGCACATATCGAAACAGAGTGATAAAGTGATCGGTTTCTCTCGCTGAACGCAACACAACCAAGACCCTAGCCTTAAAATTTTGAATCTCAAAGCCAAGTCGTAGGGGTTATTAAGCGTCAGATAAATAATTACCAGATTTTAAGGTATTTGATTTGTTCTTTTAGTGGATTTCCCAAACAAATACAGTTATGATAACGATCCAGTCAGTGACCGAGATTTTAAAACGGAACTGAAACAGACTAAATTCCTAGCAGACGAACCCTAAAAAACCACGCCCAACTTATTCAATTCTCTTTAAACTTCCGGTAACATACACGGTTGCCAGTTTCCAAAAACCGCACAACCTTGTAGAAATTTAGAAATCAAACTATTACTAAATCTAGGCCCTTATACTAATCTTGGACAACTGTCTTACCCCGGGACCTAGGCCTAGAATCGATGCATACCTATTTTAATAATACCGAAAAAGAACTAACTTCCGGTTACACCCCTTCCTAGCTACTAGAGTCAGAACTTTTCGTTTCCATATCCGTATAAAATATTCTATACCAAGGTTGAATTCACCTTTGAAACCTACAAGCAAAACCCTTACTGAACCGGTGCCACATAACCAGGATCGTGGCCTCCCTAAAATAAATAAATGTAAAGGGACCCCAGGTTGGGCAAATACTATCATGCATACCTTGTAAAGATGAAAATACATAATACATGAATTGAAAACCCACGTGTAATGTTTGGAAAAGAAGAAAAGAGTTCGTCGTTGAATATGGATGGACTTTCGAGGTTTTACGAGACTAGATTTAGATTCGTTTCATCTCGTCTGATATTAATACCGAAAAAATTTGAATAAATACTCCATAAGTTTATAAGATATGTTCCGTATAAGTATCACACTACCTATCCTTCGTAATGCTAACTAGAGACAGCTCGAGCAATAGTTCAAGAACGATGGAAGCGAGAATTGAAGTCCTACACTCTGTGGTTAATTTTGCAGCTAGGTCCTATTTAGTCTGTATTACCAGGGATAGATTTAATTTAAGAAGTAGGAATGGAGAACGGTTAGTATTTACTTCAGTCCCAGTAAAGAGCCCCTCCCTCCAACACATAACCAAAAATTTTAATTATCTTATTGGCTCACTTAAACTACGTTTTGATGACGTTGCTGACGGGGACGGCGAAAAATAGGTAATTCCTTTTTACCTCTGTCGCTTTTTACCCGCCTCTTCTTTCATACCCCTCCGTCCCGGGGAACTGGGTCCGGGACTTTGACGCGTGCCCAGATTACTCTGTTCTCCATTCCTACTTCTAAAATTAAATATACCTGTTTTTACTAAACCTTTGACAGCGCCTCACCAGGCGTACATCGCTTTACCTCGAATCTATGACCTACCTACCTCACTTCATGACAAGCTCCAGTTTCTAAGTTACCAGTGACAAACTTATCATGGAACATATCTTATGAACTTACGATAGTCAAAAAAAAAAACACAAATATGCAAATAGAAAATTGAGAGACGTGAAAGAACTAATTTGAATCTTTCAAAAGGTCTTTTTCAACTGCATAAGAAAGGGACAAAAACTACGAATTGAATAAATTACGGGGCTAAATTTAGAAAATGACTATCCTAGTGAAATTAAAAAGGTGTAGACTCGATTCATTTGCATAATTTAACGCCCCAATTCGTTGATTAATTGACGGTAGTAAGACCCCTATACTAAATGTCTTTTCAATGAATTTCGCATTATTATTATTATTTTTTAAGATTTTAACGAAAACTTGCGTAGGAAACCTAATATCTTTTAGGCTTACTTTACATATATAATTACTAGGCCTACTAGAAGTTTTTCAAGCCAAATTTTTCCATTAAAATAACCCCGATATGGTAGATTTTTTAATATTAATAACGCGTGCCATTGCAGATTTTAAAAATGTTTAAAATTTAAATTAAACGTCGTTACAATATAAATTTATTGAAGTTGCGTTTACACTAGGCACTTTGAAACCGTTTGAACGGATTTCAATCAGAAAGACCTAAAACATTTACAGAAATGGTTTTAAAACGACTTCTCTCAAGTGTAAACGCGGCTTCACATTGTTTACTATTGGCAAATTTCATTGGAAAAAAAATCCGCTTAATTTTTAAGTAATTATTATAAATTAATTCAAAAGCTTACCTAGAATATACCACCGACATCGAAGTACTTGAAGTAA